>CM033714.1:33732024-34244239 GCA_019671005.1 Hibiscus mutabilis
CAATTTTACACCCACTGCTAACGAACCAGACTCGGCACAGGCAGCCAATATACTTATAATGGCTCCATCATCCAACTCAAACCCATCTCGCACCATTCGATCATACAACGCAATAGCCTCCTTTGCAAACCCCTTTTTGGCATATCCAGAGATAATTGTAGTCCAAGGAACCAATGTCTTAACGGGCATCTTATCAAACAAAGCTCTAGCCATATCCATATCACCCGCCTTACTATAACCCATCACCATTGTCGACCACGACACAATATCCCTCTGAGGCATATTTTCAAACAATTGAAAGGCTTCCTCCAATTTTCCAACTTTAACATAACCATTCAAGATGGCATTCCAACTAACTATATTTCTCTCGGGCATTTCATCGAACAACTTCTTAGCTTCCCTCAACTCCTCAAGTCTCAGCAACCCACCCATCATAGAATTCCAAGAAACAACATCTCTATCTCCCATTACCATAAACAGCCTCAAAGCTGCTTTAACACCCAAACCTCCAAACTTAGAATAATTATCGATGAGAGCGTTTGGCACAAAAATTTCACTAAAAAAACCATTCTTTTCAATCTGGGTGTGAATCATTTCCACCATTTTTAAACAATTACAAGCCTTTAATAGGAAAGGGTAGGTGAGGGTATTAGCCACAATCCCATTCCACTGCATTTCAAAGAAGAATGCAAAAGCTTGGGCTGGCTGTGAGTTTTGCACATAGGCTCGGATCAAAGTGTTGTACAAATGAACATTGGGGTGTAGGATTTGGTTAAAAACGTTTAGAGCTGAAGTAATTCGGCGGCAACGTGAGAAAGATGAGATTAACTTGGGGGCAATGGAAAGGTGTTGGTGAAGATTTTGTTTGATTATTTGGGCTTGAAGTTGTTTGATATGGGATAAGTTGGTGAGTTTATGGAGGTTTTGGAGTTGTTGTTCAAAGAGTGTTCTTGTTGAAAACCAAGATTGGGATTTACAGGGAACGGACATGGATTCAACTTACAAGAGCTAAAGTTGAAACTTGACAGCTTTCAATGACTTCAAGCGGATTACATAATATTTTTAGTCTAGGGTATTTTTGCACTTAGTTGGTACTAATTAATTAATTTAATCATCTGTGAAAAAAAATATTTAATTTAAGCTTCGAACTTATGAATTACATCAATTTATTTTCTTTTACTAATATTGATTGATAAAGTGTTGGCATCATCGTTAACAATGCCGACGTGATAATTCATGTCTACATGATGATAGGCAGAGGAACAACATTTGATATTTGTAGGAAGTTCGAGGTTAAAATTGATTTCTTAAGAAGTTTGAGGACTAAATTGATGTAATTTACGAGTTCAAGGGCCAAATTAAGTTTGTTTTTTTTTTGTGAAAAATTAATTTGATTACTTGGTATGAACTTAGATATAAAAGTACCCTTAAATCATTTTTTCTAACTATAATTAGAATCGATAATATCACATTTCTGAACAATTTTTTATCTAGGGGAATTGGGTATTTGCTACTAAAGGTATAACACCCTAAACTCAGATGTCATATTTGGGCCTTAAGCCTAACCCGTTTCCATAAAAATTCTCAACTCAGTTTAGCCCAAACAAGGTATTTTCCAAAAATATTAAATCCAATAGTTGGAAACATAGATAAACAATTTAAATCGTTACAAAGGAGCTTCACTTTAATTTAAAACATTAAACATTTAACTTGATTAATAAAATTTCAAAAATAAAAATAAGAATTACAAACTCCATCACGTAAGGTCCTATGAATGCACATCCCACTAAACACAAGTATCATACTCTGAAAATCACCACGTGCTGAAAACCCGTACTGATAGTGCCCATTGATCCCACGATCTGATGATCAACCTACGCACAGAAACAACGATTCTAAAAGCTAAGCTTACAAAGCTCAGTGGTGGACATATACTCTACTATACTTCATGCTAATCTTAAACATAAGCATGCAAGCTAGTACAAGCAATAAGGAGAAATAAATAAACATGTGGCGCTACCACTAGTTGCCTGATGCTTGTCGAATAGTGATGCACTTTAGAGCAAGTATACTCATCGAATCAAGTAATGAAGTGATAGAGTAGAGTGTCGAACCTATGAGGATTGGATCAATAACTACGAAGTTATCAAACTTAAGAATGATTGTGCAAGTATTGGTGGTTGTTGGTTTATCAAAACTAAAAACAATTAAAATAAAGATAGCTATGATTAAGACGAACATATGTTGCGGAAAATAATAGATAATTATGGAAACTTGGTTTATTGCTAAGGATATATGCTTGATTACCTATTTCAATGCTATAGGGACTAGCAATACATGTCTGTGCAAACTATTAAGATCTGTATCTACTTGACAGGATTTTCTAAAGAACTTCTAACTCTCTCGATGCTTAGAAGTTAATAATATTAAAACTAAGGTGATACATGTCAGCGTGAACCCTAACAACTCTATTATTTGTTTAAGAACTTCTTTTTAGTCGTTGAAACCCTAAACTTTTGTCTAAGCCAGATTAAGACTAAGTTAATAACTTAGGCCCACTGTTCACATTTGTTTAACCTAACTCTCTCGATATTAAGCCACAAATCTATAGTTAAAAGGCATCTCTCGATAGCTCTTACAATAACTACGCATGAAGAACTATGAACAAAATAAATAAAGGGAAACAAGCTATAACATTAAAATAAAATAATCAAAACATAAAATCTCGGGAAGCAATAAACCCAACTAAAGTTTTAGCTCATGTCTGAGCCTAAAACATCCATAACAAAACAATAAAAGTACAACAGTTTATCAAGTAAGGGATAGAAAAGGGCCGAACGTCCTCGACAATCTTCCTCGTTGCTATCCAACACTTGTTGCAGGTCTCCCACTCCGCCAGCCTCTCTCGATGGCTTTTGTTGTGAGGAGATTTCTCTTGCTTTAACACCGATGGTTCTCCGAAAGCTTCAGACTAGGACTATTGTCTAATATCGTGCTCGTTTTGTATTGGCGTCCAAGTCTCTATTATATAGGCGGTGAAACTAGGGTTTAAGAACACTAAAGTATCCACAGCTTCATTAAAGAAGGCCATTGGTTTCCCGCTATATTTAATGTTCTATATTAGGGAGAAAGTCCATGTGGGTAAAATTAGATTCATCTCCAACTCTCTATGCCTCATCAGCTCCAGCCACGAGATCTGCTATTCATCTGCTCCAGCATTCCTCCTGCATCCTGCTATATTTAATGTTCTGTATCAGAGAGAAAGTCCACATGGGTAAAATTAGATTCATCTCCAACTCTCTATGCCTCATCAGCTTCAGCCACAAGATTTGCTATTCATCTGCTCCAGCATTCCTCCTACATCTTGCACATAAACCATAAAACACTATCATTCCCATAAAACACCAAAATATATAACATTTAAGAATAAACAGTGTAACTCCCTATCTACATGCAAACTATATGCAATGTAACCTAAATGTAACTAAATGAGCTTGAAAGCATGCAAAATTCAAGTAAAAATGGTACACAAAATAGGATATATATGCAGTTATCATTGCCTAATCACATGCTCTCATCATACAAAACATCATACATGGCACACAAGGCCCAACCATACTCGGGATCTCACCATATCATCAGAGAAAAAGCACACAAAGTCATACCACAAACCTAGAGTGAGGCCTGGTGTCACATAGCCTTAGTAACATACACCCATACTAGGAATCTCTTGTTGAGTATCTTCGAATGAGACCCAATGTCACATAGCGTCGGGAACGTACATTTAACATCTCTAACCATGGTGTTGCAACACTCTTTCTCTGGGTATCTAGATTCCATCAATCAAAGGTGACTCGACTAACCAAGTGTCCAAGCAACACACAACATAGACACGACTACAATACGACACACGTCATTTACATGATCGTCAAACTTTATGATTTCTATCAATTATCAAGCTACCCATTTACGTTTGCCAATTTGTTACTACATTATGAAAGTGTATATTAATCAACCTTATTAATTATCTCTATTAATCCATATTATGTCATTAATATCCCATGTCAATTTCCATCTTTTTATTAGCATAATAGATTATTTTGTTCTGTGGGTACCGATACTTGAACACAAGTGTCGGTATAGACACTTGGGTACTGGTACTCATACGCGCACCGATACTAATATACCTTACTAGAAAATCCTTAATTTTCACAAGTACCGGTATAGGTCGACCCGTACCGATACGACCTCCACACCATACCGGTACGACCAAAGCTTATACTGATACTCTACTCACGGGTTCATACTATTTCCTTGGATTACTATTTCACAACGATGTATTTGATCCCTAAAGCTTATGAAAGTTATTAGGGTTTGTTTACAAATGCATTTAACCAATTAATATTAATTATCAGTTTCATAATAATTTAATCGAGTATTTATCACTTAAAAAATATTCCCATCAAATCACAATAATCCATACGAACAAACATACAAGGCATCACGATTACCAATCAATCAAACAATCATCAAGTAATTATACTAGCGTCTCAAACAACCCTACACGGTCTCTAAAGCCTCCATGAGTCTCATCACATTTGTAAAATCATCATGCATCTCATAGATATCAAGTCTTACACTACCAGTCTCCAAACATGCACATTCATCATCTACCTATTTTGCATATACTAACACGTAAAACAATCACATTTATGATACTCATAAAGCGATAGGAGTTCGAGGTGTACTAACCTTAAGCCACAACAATAAATCCCCATCCAAGCTCCTCCAATCAACTCTTTAATTCCAATACTAGAGTCCATAAATTCCTCGAATAAAATAAATACGACTACATAAGCTATTTCACAGCATCAAACTACTTTAGGGGATAAAACGCAAAAAAATAGCTTACCGGTTCGAATTTGGTAAAACGAACCGTGCCAACGGACTCAGAACGTTAAGAAACCCTCGAGTAAGGTCCCTCAAAAAATGTCAACACCGATCAACGGCGGTAGCGATCAATGGAGGCTGGCGGCGGTGGTCAACTGTGGCTCGGCTCAAGGTCAACGACGACTCAGCTTGAAGTTTACGGTCTAGAATGGCTTGGCGGCTGGCCCAACCGACTTTGCCCAGCTGGCTATCAAGCTCTAACCACTGCTGGAGCACGCCAATGTGTAGGCGACGGCGCATGCGGCGGCCTCTAACGATGACCAAACTTCACCGGCCGACTGTTCTCGAGCAGGTTATTCTGATAGTGGTGACAGCTTGCAGCGGAGGATAACTGATCTTCATGTTTCAGCTCTTTTGATTCTTCTCTTCACTCACCCTGACGATCAACAACTTTGATGGCGATGAGAAGACCATCGGCCGACTCGTCTCATTGATTTGAAGATGATGACGGTGGAGGTGTGGTGCATGGCAGTACGAACGGTGGTAGATCGGAGTTTCAAGACTCCCTCATCTACTTTTCCCCTCTTTTCTTCTTATTTTTCTCTCTCCCCATCAAATCACTTTTTCCCTTGACCCACTTTATCTCTTTTCTCCACTATTTAAATTTCAAACCCCATATCTTTAGATAAAAAGGATAAACTAATTTAATAAAAGCCCAACTTCTCATTCTTCTTTTTTGTCACTAGGCCTAAATTAATTATTATTAATTTATACTCCCAACATAAATATCCAGTACCCGAGGTCCAAGGCCTGATTCGCTAACACAAAATTTAGGTCGTTACAACTTTTCCCACCTTAATGAATATGCTCAAACCCTTATAAATCTTTGACGTCCTCAAAGATTTACCATGCGTTAGTCTAATTATCACAACACTAATAAACTTATATTTGATTTTGATACAATAAGGACTATTTTGTAAAAAGAAATAAATTTTTAAAGACTCACAAATTGATAGGCACTCGAACTTAAAATAATTTCTAAGTTAAAACCTTAAATCCCAAATATTTTTTAAGTGTTTTAGTACTCAAAATAGCCAATTTGGTACAAGAGTACTGATATGCCTTAGGCTGTATCAGTACGAGTTTTCACTACTAGAAAATTAACTTTTGCTTAATGGCTAAAGGGTGCCGATACGGCTGGTCGCGTATCGGTACGCCTCTTTAAACATGGAAACCAAATTTGCTTATGAGTATCGGTACTGCTTATAGTGTACCGGTATGGGGGCTAAAGATTTTCCAAATCTTTGTATTTATTATTCGACTGTTGCCTTGTCACTTTATTGGAACCATATTGAAAAATGATTATGCGTATCGATACGACTTTTTGTGTAAAACTTCCAAGGATTCCAGTGAGCAAAATCAGTATTGGTAGACTTTAAGCGTACCGATACCCTTTGTAAAATACACACTTCGTATCAATATGGCTTCCCGCATATCGATACCCCTTTGTTGCAACAACTCTCTCTTCTTATGGCACGTACTAATACGAGTGTTCGAGTACCGATACCAGTGTTTCCAAACAACATTTATTGTAGAAAAATGTAGCCCAACGTTTATAATCAATATCCCAACTACCCAAACAGTTAGAAATAAATGAGGGGGGTATAAAATCAAGTCTCCGAAGCTTCTTCAACAACTATTCAACAAGTCTAAAGCATTCAAGCACACATCCAACAATCTTTGAGCTTTTAGTGTCAAATCTTGTAAACCCACTTGAGTGGTTTCAATTGTAATCTTTTTATTCAAGTGTTGGGGTTTTGAGTGAGCCTAGAATTGTGCAAACACCTATCATTATGATGATTTTCAGTTTGCTTTATTTGTATTTCTCTTTGTGAGAGTTCTTAAGGTTTTGGAGTATAAACCTTAAGGGAGTTGTAAGGTTGTCTCTTTAAGCCTCAAAAGGAAAGCAAATCTAGTGGATTTGAGAAATCCTTAGTGTGGATAGCTAATGTAGTGGATGCAACCTTATTGAGAAGGTTGAACCATTCTAAATTTCTTGTGTCATTTTTTCTTTGCTTCTACCAATTTTTAAATTGCCAATTCACCCTCTATTGGCCATCTTATATTGATTATTCATCCCAAAAATTGGTATAAGAGATTCACGCATTGGAAGGCTTCACAACCTCTTGAGTCGATCCTAAGGTGTTCAACCAATCTATAAGTCAAGCCATGACCTCTACTTCTGGCAACTACCTCACCGAATCTCAATCCATTTCTAAACCACTTTACTTCAATGGAGTAAACTACACCTATTAGAAGAATAAGATGAGTCTCTTCATCAAGTCAAATGACTACCTTCTTTGGGATGTAGTGGAAGATGGGCCATCCATTCCAATGAAGGAAGAAGGTGACCGGCGCTTCCTCAAGACAAGACAAGAGTATACAGATGAGGATCAGAGAAAGATGCAAATAAACGACAAATCCATGCACATACTCTTTTGTGCTCTTGGACCGGATGAGTATGCCAAGATGTTTTCTTGCACAAGTGCAAAAGAGATATGAGACAAGCTTGGAGTTACATACGAAGGCACCAATGAAGTCAAGGAGACCAAGATTGGTCTCCAAAATCTTAGCTATGAAAACTTCAAGATAGAACTAGATGAAGACATCACCAAGATGTTCGATAGATTCTCCATCATCGTCAATGGGCGTAAGGGATATGTAGAAGTCATTCCGAAAGAAAAGTTTGTTCGAAAGCTTATCTACTCTCTTACCAAGTCATGGGACTCAAAGAAGACCGCCATCATCAAAGCCAAGGATCTCAAGACCTTGAAGCTTGATGCACTTTTGTGGTCTCTTCTCACTTATGAGATCATGAAGAAAGGAAGAGAAGAGGAAAAGAAGATGGAGAAGAAGGAAGTGGAGAAGAAGATGATGAGAATTTCTCTCAAAGCTTCGAAGAGGAGAACGATTCTAGTGAAGAAGAAGATGAAGATATGGCTATTCTAGCCAAGAGATTCACAAGGTTTATGAAATCCAACCAGGGAAGAAAGTTCCAACGGAGAGGGGGTTTCAAGAACAAGAAAAAAAAGAAAGAAAATGATCAAATTGTTTGCTATGAGTGCAAGAAGCCGGAACATATCAAGTTTGATTATCCCTAACTAAAGAAAAATGTAACATCCTAAACAATGGCCTATGAGTAAATATATAACTTGATCATTAATTATCTTGCTATAGAATTTTCACTTATTGGATTAATTAAGTGTCTTAGGACCCATTTCAAACAGTTAAGAATTTGATGTCCACTTTAGATGGGATTAAAATCAAATGATACCAAAGTTTAGAGCATGCATGTAACTCTAATAATTTTCTAGGGTATGCACATGTGTCAAACATGTACTATCTCTTGCTTGATGACTCACGGCTATAGGGGAAGAATGAATCAATTATTCTTCATCTTCCCCAACTAACCGATTCACACAAAATTAGAGAGAGAGTTTGTTGATGGTCATGGAAGCTTAGAGAAGCTTGGATTTTGTTTGATTCTTGGTGTTGTGATAATTTGGTTCAAGGAAGAAGGTGATTTATTCTTACTTGTTCCTTTTATCTTGCAATTAAATTGAGAATTTAACTAGGATATAGCCTTGAACCCTTTGTTGCTAGATTGATTTAGAAATTTAGAATCCATGGATGATATATGTGTGAATGATTGTTTGATTTGGTGAGATTGTTTGAATGTAAGCAATGAGATGCTAGTTGGTTCGAATGGAATACATGAATGAATGTGATTGCTTGAGATTTTTGGAAATCACATTTACATTGAAAATGTATAGGCTAAATTGAACCATATATATATGTATGATTTATGTGTTTAGCTTAACATGCTGGAAACTTAAAATGATTGTAGTTGGTCTCACAAAAAGGGGCTATTTTAATGAGCATATATGAATGAATGTAAACTGCCAGTTTCGGTAATTATATGTCTAAGAGAACCATTTTAAGCTATTAAGCACATGAGTAATGACATTAGAGACTGATGTGTATGATACATAAAGCTGTTATATAAGCTTAGGAACTGATTTGAAAGTGTTATGTTTGTTAAGGAAGCTTAAGGTTAAGTTAGTGAAATTTGCCTACAAGTTATGCACTGACAGTAAGTTTGAAAATTCATAGAAAATCACATAGGCTAAAATAGAGAATGAATCTTATATGTACAGAATCATGTGTATGTCTAGTTTCATTTAAAGAAAACGGTGATCGATTTTGAGTCCTAGATTAAAAGATATGAATTTTTAGTCGAATGTAGGACAGAAGAACGGGAATCAATTTTCTAATTTGGTCAATCTCTGTTTCGGGAGTTTAGGAATTTTCATAATTTTTGTAGATTTTATTAAATTATTAGGCTTATACCGTTAGAACCATAGTCGAATCTAGTTTTTAACGGTGTAAAGAAAGTTAAAATACAATGAGTATTCTATTCCGTGGAAGCAAATCTTTGAAGGTAGTGCGTACTGCCAAAATTCTGGAAATAATTGCCTAGTTTAAAAGCAAGAACAACTTGATATTGTATGAATCTTAAGAATGAGACCTGATTAATGTGGTAAATTAAAGCATATGGATTTTCTTAAATTTGATGCATACATATATATGATTAATGGACAGCTTGAGTGAATAGAAATAAGTTTGTGTATGTTGCCCTGTTCTATTATGTGAACATGAATGTTGTGATTTATATTGGTACACATATTTGTGAGTATGTGTAAGTAGGAATGGTCTTGGCATTTGAGTTGGTTATGAATTGTTGTGTGTTTACATATTTGAGTGCTTCAATTTGTGTGACCTTGCAAAATAAATTGTTGACAAATGGGTTCTAATATATTAATTACTTCTCTTGTAAATTGTTAGACCAAGGAAAAGCTAGGGGGAATTTGGATAAGTAGCAAAATATGGTTGTGGATTTAGGTATCCTGTAACGTCACGATAAGAGGTGAGTGTAGTTTAAAGTCTTGGAATAGATTGAACTATCCCGAGCACCTTTATTTGTTACTATTTCACATTGTTGTTTGATAAATAAGTATGGTGATGCGTCTAAGCTTGGATCGAGGTGAGTACTTATCAAAGTGCTTATTTATAAATATTGTGGATGAAAGCCTAGAAAAGAATTTGGATGCTATTCGAATGGGTGCTCATAAATATAATTTCAGACATTGAAAGTAATGTTTGATAAATGTATGTGTTTCATTGACAAATGCTTGGTAATGTGAAGTTTGATGGAGAAAACATGTTTTTAGACTAAATGATAGTTTGATGTAGTATGCTGGTTGTTTCGAATTGCTTGCCAATGTGTTTAAATGGGAAAGTTTGATATATTAATTGATGACCAGTATTTAATGAGCTTGTGATACAAGATTGATAGCTTAAATTTCTCATGAAACTTATGAACTAATGATAAAGGTGATATTGGCTTTCGAGCCCTTGATTAAAAGAGAAAGAATTGCTTAGTTCACATGTAGTGAACAAGATTGTTATCCTAGTTGAGAAAGGGAAAAATGATACAAGTTATGGCAAATGAAATGGAGCAATGCTCATTTGATAAGTTAAGGGATGATTAATGAAAAGCCTTGGTTTCGAGTCAGTCTTAGGTATAGTTGGCATACCATAGAGTCCGTCAAGCTCGCTAGTTTGGACTACGGTCCCTTATTGTTAAAGATCAGATGATCTATTGGTACCACTGGTACCCTTGTTAAATGATGATTTGGTATTTAGTGTACCCTTGATATGGTACTTAGTGTACCCTTGTTTTGGTACTTAATGTACCCTTGTTGTTACAGAAGGTTTTGGATTCGTGTACCTAGGCTGAGGTCGATTCGCAAGGCTATGTTAAAAAGAAAAGCTCGTAATTGTAATCTAAAGAAATGAAGAACTATAATGTCTTACTTGTCAAGAAAGGAGCCTCTAATGAAACTTGGTTACTAATTTAATGTAAAGAAATGCTTCGAAGAAAAGCCTGTTTGTTAACATGATTTGGAGAATTATTACATCTTAAATTGGTTAGAAATACTTATGTAATAATAGTTTATTCGAATGGTTTACTTGTAACTATTGCTCCATCATTATCTATTCAAGGCTTGCTATCTTACATAACAAGTAATTAATTATATGATTTAACCATGCTATGTTATGACCTTGAGAATGCCTAGTTACGGGCTGCCTTGTCAAGTATAAATGTTTATACATGTCTAATGGACTGTTTTGTCATGCTTAAATTGATATAAAAGAAAAAAAGACTATTTTGAGTAATTACTTGAATTTGTGGACTGTTTTGACATGTCTATTTGTGTGCATGTATATGTCCTAATTTGAATGCTTATGAGTAGCTATATACATACATATATATATATGCTTTGAATGCACGCTAATGTCTTACATGCCTAGTAATTTATATTAATGGTTTGATAGGATAAGTTGGCAACTTGTGTTGTAAGTAACCCTCATAAATGACTTGTTAAGCGAAGAACTTTGGTGATAAGCAACATATGTTTAAAGTATGAAATGTTCAATGAACTGTGAGTTAAGTAATACCTGTCTATGAAAGATATATAAGTGTAATTAGACTGTTTTTAAGTTATAAAAGTATACATACATTTCATGGACAGTTTTGAAAGATATACACGTGTAATTGGACTGTTTTTAAGTTATAAAAGTATACATACATTTCATGGACAGTTTTGAAAGACATACAAGTGTAATTGGACTGTTTTTAAGTTATAAAAGTATACATACATTTTGTAACACCCCTAAATAGGGCTTAGAACGTTACCACTATTTAGAATTCCTAAATAGTTAAATCGTTTTGAATTAAGTAGTCAATTAAGGGTTGAATTGAATAATTAACAAAGTGAGTTTCCAAAATGAAAGATTAAAAGAGATTTGTGACCAATTTAGAATGACCAAATTGAATTAAATGAGAAAGTTGATGATTGCATGCTAAATTTCACATTTTCCCTAATGCCATTGATTAAGTTAATAATAAGGATTAATTAAGGGACATTTTAAACATTTCATAAATCCATTAAGATGGATATAATCATCATCCATTTCTTCATTATGCCGTTTGGAAGAGGAAACTAGAGAGAGAGAGAGTTGAGAAATCAGCCATTGATGAAGAGAAATTAAGCTTGCATGTATAGGATTTTGTTAGGAAATTAAAGCTAGAAGCAGAGTACGTATGATTCTACTCTTGTTCAATCGAATAGGCAACTATACTTGTTGACTTGGGTTGTTTTGATGATTTTAGATGAAATTAACTATTGAATATGTTGTTAGATGATTGAATTGTTGTAGAATCATGCAAATTTGGAGAATGAACACTAGGTATTGTGCTGGAAATTATGTGTAAGTGATAGTGTAACAAAGTTAGGTTGCTGGAAAATTGAAATGAGATATTGTTGTAGGAATTGAATTGTTAGAACATGTAATTGAGCTATGGAATTAATGAATTGAACATGATCATGATTAGGAATTGTAAGTAAGGTGTTAAACAAGCTATATTGTTAGCAACCAATGCTGGAAAAGAAAGATAAAAGTATGAACAAAGTCATATAGCTTAGAAACTGTTTTAGTAAGAACATATTGTGTAAACATGCAAAATTAAGCAATTTAACCAACTTACTCTGTTTTGGTCACCTTGAAAAATGAATTAACATTGACTAAACATGTTTAGGATTTCATATGAAATGAATTATAGGGCCAAATCATTGGTTAAAATGAATTTAAGGAATTAGAATGTGAATAGGTGCAATCTGCCCAGAATTGCTCTGTTCTGGGCAGTAACTTTGAAAATTCACCAAAATTTGTATAGATCAAATTCAGGGCTGTAAATAGAAATAGTTGGATAGTGCAAACTGTCCAGGCAGTGTAAATGCCCTGTCTTTTAACAATAAATTGTATTAATTGGATACGAACTAAAATGCAAGTCTATTATGGTCTTAAATAAATTTTTTAGCTTTCCAACGGTGTAAAGTAATCGAAATTCCGACGTACGGATTAAAAGATATGAACATTTAAAGGGATAGTGTGCAAACTGCCAGGCAGCAGTATCCTGGGCAGTTTGGGACTGTTTTTGCACCTAGAAGCAAACTGTTTCTAAAACAGTTTTGGGACATTGTAACCTGTCTAGTTATGTCTTAAAATGAGGTAATAACAAAATAAATATGAACTAGTAAGAAATGCTTAAAAGAAAGCATAAAAACAATAGCTAAATGTTAGGTACAAATGTGGTAACATTGCTACTATATAAGTGTGACATTATGTACTTGTTTTGATGAATTGTATGTGTTATGCTTGCTAGGCCAAGGGAAGCAAGTTGTGGAAGAGGAAGATAAGAGTGGACATCCCAAAGCAAGAGGCAAAGGGATTTGGATACAAGACAAGTGATTAGCTTGGAGTATTGTGAGTGTAGTTACCTCTAGGGTTAGGGCTAGGTCCTAACCAATGTATTTTGTTACATTCTTGACATGATAATGAATTTAAGCATGAACTTGACCTAATAAGGGTAGGATGATTAAAGAAACACATGAAACTGATCATAGTCTTGAATACATGTCTATTTCGAAATGCTTATACATGATTAGTGATAGCTTGGATGCTTGTATGTGCTATGATGCAACATGATTGAATGCTAAAGACTTGTTTGAGATATGATGTTATCTCATTTTGATGAAATGTATATTGAAACTACTTGACATGTGAGCTAAGGCTCAATGGACTAAAGGCCTAAAATGAAATGATCTTGCTTGACATGAACATGACCTTGAACTTGATAAACTTGAATAAATGGTAAATCAAAAAACCTTGGTAGCTAGTTGGACTAGGTAGAAGGGCATGCCTTAGAGTCTAGAGCTCATTGTGTACGGGTGGACTACGGTCCAGGGCTAAGGCCCCTATTTGGCGACAGACGGAGGGAACGTATGTGGTCTTTGGCGACAGTAGGAGGGTTGACCAGCACTACGGTGCATCTTGTGGTGACAGTTGGTTAGAGACTCGATTACCTATACAAACTAAGTACCAAGGGGATTGTTTAATGAAATAACAAATGTAATAACAATTCAATTATACATGATATTTGTCTTGAATGCCATGAAATGTATGTTACTTAACTTGAAAGCATGACTTCTTGGTTTCTTGTTTTGCAAGCATGTTGCTTGATTCATGAATTATGACTTCTTGATGCTTATACTTGTTGGCCGAATGCTTGCTATCCTAGATAGGATAATTTTGATGCTTGAAAGCCTTAGCTAGGTCTACACTTGATTAAAAGACATGAAACATGAAATAACAAATATATAGACTAGTTACTACCTCACTAAGTACATTTTTGTACTTATCACTCTTGTTTCATTCTTCCCAACCTACAGGTTAAAGGATTCAAACGTTGCTTGATCTTGAAGTTTGATTCCTTGAGCAAGAAGCATCTTACACAAGCTTGGTTAAAGTATGATTCCATACTTGTTTTGTATCTCCTAGAATGGTGGCATTAGATTATACATAGTTAGCTTGAGCATGCATTTTGAAAGCTTGTATATAATGTTTGATGGGCCTACCATGTTATGTATATAGTATCATGTATGTGATGAATTTAGATTACATGTATTGGATGGTATATGCTGCGCATATGGTGATTAAGAATGGAATGAAATGATCATATGATCTAATTTGCTATGAAATAGTTTGATAACCTTGTCATGCTCTTGTGTATGCTTGAAATGAATGTAGATTGAGATGAATCATGTTGAATGCTTGGACCTAAAGGGTCACTTGAATGTAACAATACTTGATTTAAGTGATATGTATGCTTGTAGATGCGATTGCCGAATGCATGAGATGGAATCAAGCTTGAATGTAATTAGATATATGCCTTGTGTTTGCTTTTGGTGATATGGCCGAATAGTAGGAATTGAAATAGGCTTGGATGGAAGCTAATTACATGCAATTAGAAGCTCAAGAATCATGCTTTGTAAGTGTAGGAATGAAATGACTAAATGTATACAAGATAAGGAACATAGAAGTGAATTGGGAGCATGTAACCTTAAGGTATTTCGAATGGGATAGGAAACAAAGAATGAATGTTGTAATATGAACTAAGAAAGTAGTATCTTGTAATGTAAGCATAAAATGAATTAAATTGGTGTCTTGTATAGTTAGCCGAATGTCTTAGGATAAAAATGAAGTCACACATGAGCTTACTTGTTTGTTAAGAAAGTATGTATGATTGGTTGTGATTATTCCTTTTTGCTTGCTTAGTTCGAATGCTAGGATGATAGAGAGTCAAATGTGTATTGCTTGTATGTTAAGGAAGCATGAATGTTAGATTGTTTGAATGTCTTGTATTGCTTATCATGTTCTTGCTTGCTTGCTAAGTAATGCTCCCGAGCCGGGTTACTACTAGCCTGGGTAGGGGGTGTTACACATTTCATGGACAGTTTTGAAAGATATACAAGTGTAATTGGACTGTTTTTAAGTTATAAAAGTATACATACATTTCATGGATAGTTTTGAAAGATATACAAGCGTAATTGGACTGCTTTTTAAGTTATAAAAGTACACATACATTTCATGGACAATTTTGAAAGATATACAAGTGTAATTGGGTAGTTTTGCTATGATATACTATGCTAACATGTTAAGTGAATTGTTTGGTTATAAGAGACCAATTCTTGGACAATTTTATGTGTCTAAAGGCAAGTGTGCATATGTCAAAACAAGCTCACATATTCATTCAACCATGGCAACATTACTAGTACTTAATATACATGAATCTGGCAGGATATTCATTTTTTATAGATTGACATACATGAATTCAATTGTTTATATTTCTATTCATGTAACACAAGGCAGTAACTACCGTCCCAAAACTGTTACAAAACGGTTTACCAAACTGTAAACAAAGCAGTCTCAAAGTACCTAGGCTGTTGCTGCCAGGCAGCTTGTACACTACTTACTTAAACATGCATAACTTTTATTCCGTACGTCAGAATTTCAATTAGTTTATACCGTTAGAAATACTATTTAACCCTCTTTATAACCGTTTAGACCTTGCACTTTAATGTCTTGCCAATTAATACAGTTTTTAGTTCAAAGACAGGGCAATTGCATTTCTGGACAGTTTGCACTGTCCAGATGTTTTCATTTCTAGATTCTAACTCACAATCTAGAATTCAATTCTGTTTTCTCCTAATGAAAATAGACATATTAAGGTTCAATTCATATAATTTTCATCCATTAATTCGACCTATACAATTTATGGTGATTTTTCAAAGTTGCTGCCCAGAATAGAGTTTTCTGGGCAGATTACACTAGGTTAGGTTTTAAGCTTCGTAATTCATTAGGACATGATTCTAACATGATAATTTAGCTTATATACATTTCCTTAAAAGTTTCAGTCAGTTTAATTCATTTATCAATGTGATCAAAATAGGGCATTAGTGATCAATAGATTCGATCACTCTATCAAGGCAACGTTTCATACAAATTTCCAGCAACATGCTTATTCTTTCTAACAACTAGCACATATATATATGAACCATGATTATCATCTACAATTTCCAGCAATGAATTCAACATCTTTACATGCACACTGGTTCGATTCTTGTTATTAATCTCATAATTTAACAAAAATCTCATAGCAGCAAGTTCATGTATGTATACATTTCAAATCAAACAATTATAGCATCACCTAATCAGAAATTCAAAGCATATAAATGAATGAAATAACATGTTATTACCTTACTTATGCTGCTAACAAGTTCAATTTGACATCTATTAAAGATTCATCCCATGGATTAAGCTTTCTCTCTCAAAAATTCTTACTCAAACTTCTTCTAATTTTGGTGTTTTCTTAGAGAAGAAGATGAATCCTTTGTTTTTCAAAAGCCAAATGTCCATCATCCCACCCACATGTCTTCCTTCACGGTGACATGTGTGAAGTCCATAGATTTTGAGTGGATTGACATGCAACCCTTCTAAATTGGAAACCTTTCTTTTTAGTACTTTAAATTAGGTTGCTTAATTCTTCTATTCTTTTATTTTGGTCCCATACATAATTAGTAAACAAATGGTTTAGGGGCATCCTTAGATCAAACTAAGTTACCACTAATTAGTATCATACTACTAAGCTATATTTCGGGTGTTACAAAGTAACACAATAACAGTACAATAGGCTTCGGTTTAGTCCTAGAATCGACTAAAATCTAGCTCTGATACCACAAATATAACATCCCTCTCCAGCTTGGTTGAGAGTCGGGTTGGAGAATACTATCGGTGAACGAAACGGTGATCGGTGCGGTAAAATTTCAATAAAGCACAACACTTAGTCAACGATACCCTTCAATCATTACCCAATATCGAATTTAGCTCAATTTATCCTATTTGTAATAATGTCTAATCAATTAGGACCAATTCCTAACATTTACAAGTTTTAGGGACCTAACGGTAAATCTAATAATTTAGGGGTCCTCTAATTCAATTAATTATTCAATACTAAACTTTAATACGCTAACAGCGTTCCTGTAAATTTTCATGTTATTTTGATATCTTTTACTTGTCCATTTGGGCCTTACTATATTTAGTGACAATTTTGTAAACATTATAAAATTGTGTTCAATACCTTTTAACAGAATTACCTACCTCTGTATCGATACTCCCTAGGTCCGTATAGATACAGATATTCACAGATTCATGCTTAGGCTTAAATGACCAAAGCCCTGTATCGATACCAATGAGGTTGTATCGATATGGGTTGACCACAGTTGACTTGTTTCGATACACTTCCAAGGCTGTATCGATACCCTTTAATCCACAAACCTTACTGTCAAGATCTGTATCGATACACTTAGACTTGTATCGATACCCTATGAAGAACTCGATTTTGGGTAGGCCAAATATGCAAGGCTGTATCAATACAACTTCACCTGTATCGATACGCCCTGCACTGTAATGACAGATTTTAGTTGGTTTTTATGTAACACACCCTTCCCGGTCTGGTAGAGAAGAAAACGTTACTAGAAAACATATTCAGAAATTGAAAGCTTAATCAGAGTCAAAAATTTATTCGGAAGTTCTAATATTCTTATTTAAGGCTTAGTGAACCTAACTATCAATTACTGACTCAATATGGGGTAAATTTTAAACTTTTACAAACTTAGGGACTAAATTTCAAATTTCATAAATTAGCGATCCTAATCCAAATTCTTTATTACAAACTTGTAACTAAACTTACCAATTATTAATCTGCGAAGTTTCATTACTATCGGATATCATTAACCTAATCAATTAGTCCGTATAGTTATTAGTGGCCAACTTGTAACTGTCCAAATTCTATTTTTATGCCTTATAACAGATTTAACTAACACCGTATCGATACCCAAGGGCCATATTGATACGATAAGCCTAATTTCAGATTTCCAAATTTAAAAGATGTCAAACCCGTACCGTTACAGCTAATCTCGTATCGATACACGTTGACCCCGTACCGATACGCTCTAAGACTGTATTGATACCATTTTTCAACCCAAATTCCAGTGATCAATTCCTATACCGACATGCCCTAGCCGTATCGATACGCCTTGTTCTTTAAGCCAAATTTATTCCTAACCGTACCGATACGCCATCACCCGCATTGATACGCCTTGACCTGTAATGACAGAATTTTGCTAGTTTTTAATTGATTTACCTAATCAAACATTATTCAAACTTTACCAAATTTTACCAGAAATCCTAAAAACAGTATTTAATCATATGTAAAATTTCAAGGCATTTTGACTTCGTTTACCAAGGTTTACCAATTAGTGCATTTAGGCTCATTTTAGCTAGTTTACCAAGTTCAAAACATACCATTATAACATATAACGCCTAGGTATTATTATGCTTGCACAACCACATCAGAATAAGCGATTACAACGCGTTTAAAACTTATGCCACCTTACTAGGAGTTTGGAAACAAAAGTAGACATACATATGGTAGTGGGAGTGACTTGCAATCGCAAATTACACGATCGATGTCCGGAAAGCTTAGGATCTTGAAATGCATGAGACACACGTATGTTAGGCTTACATAGCCTAGTGAGGCAGTCATAACAACATAAGCAATAACAATACATAAATGGCATGCTATGAGCATGAATCGCATATTAGCATACTTAGTTGTCATAATCACATTCTTTTAATCACAAGGTCTCATGCTTAGGCCATTTATCATAATTTCACATAATCATAATAAAGCTTATACACATTTAAATTCCCTTGGACAATGTAACAAGTGGATACGCGGATTCCTCTTTACACCATACATATATCGGAAAATAGGTCGTAGCCACATATAACAGAAAATAGGCCATGGTCTTGAGCCGTAGCTCCGAATAGTCCCTTACACAATCCATCCTTATCTCCCCCACATATAGGCCGTAGCCCCGGACCGTATTCCAATCCCTTACTTATACGAGCTCAAATAACCCTATGGCATGCCAATTGTATCCAAAATTCACAAATGTCCAAGGTTACACATATTTCATTATATTACTTACCTTTATGCCCGTAGGCCATAACGTATTGGAATCAGAATTGAGCCTTAGCTCCATAACATATCATAGCATGATCATATCATATTAGAATCATATCATATCATAATCATAACATATCGGATACCATATATATACTCATAGACATATCGAATAATGTAAGGACTTACCATGCTAGCCGTTAGCATCCACACATGTTTGCTCTATGTGAGCCTTTAAACAAAATGCAATTATTACATAAACAAATGCAACGAGATGGCTCCTTGCCTATCCTTTGACACTACTACACTCACCTTGATTACGAGATTCTTGGATTACAATTCCATTGTGCCTAGCTTCATTCGTAGATGACAAGGGATCTTTCTCCAATATTTGAACGAGTTGTAGGCTTTCAAACGAAGTATCGAGGTTGAACAAAGGACAAAAATGGAACCGAGGTGCTTGCTTAAGCTTGAGCTTGAAGATGGAAATAGAGGTGTGAGCATATTCAAAGCAAGGTAAAGTTTCCAGTTCCGGGAGAACATAGCAAGGAAGAAAGCTTTATTTCTTTAAGAATTCCTAAGAGCCAACTTTAATTATTTCCCACCTATATAGCAACCAATAGGAAGCTTACCCTTCCTCAAGGGTTTGCTAAACTCAATTAAATTACTTTTCTTTCTTTCATTCAATTTTCAATTGGATGACAATTAGTCATCTTTTCTGATGACTTTCACGTGGGGAAGGCCAAGCAAAGAGGTGAGTAAGCACCTTGCTTCAATTTTCTTTAATTTATGCACATGCTGAAATAGGTAAGTTAGTTATTGGAAGTTGGGCCGTATTGATACTGGCTTGACCGTATTGATACACCTAGCACATAATTTGCATTTTTGGCTTTAAATTTCGTACAAGGAAGTTCATTTACTCAAATAGGACCAAAATGTAACTTCATTATACAAGAGGGGTAAAAGGGCCAATCATTACAAACGTTTAACACATAGGATTCAAAATTTCCGATCACCGAAACCTACTTTCGACTAGGCCGGTTTTCAGGATGTGACATTTTATTCGAATTAACCTATCAAACGATGTCCAGTTGCAACGAAACTTAACCAACAACATTTTAATACTATAATCTACTTGCATGTCAAATTTTAAGTTTATTCGAATCCATTTGCTAGGTTTTCACCTTTAGGAGCCATCTATGCATTTTAGTCACTTTTAACCTCACATAAAAATTATTTTAGGACTATTCAACCTTGTACAAAGCATAGACAAAACATACACATCCAAAGTGTCATGAGTGACTAGTTTAGCTACTTTGCCACCGTTCTAGGATTTTATAAGGACAAGGTACTATACTTTAGCTTGTTTGTGACTTATCAATCCTCCGATATCCTCGATCCCGATCCAACAATTCAATCAACCTAAAATGCATGAGAAGAAATGCATTAGACATACTTTGCCTAGGAGGTAGTCATAAACAATGTCAATATCAATGTTATGCATTTTCATCCCTACACTATGAATGGTTATACAATAGATCAATAATAACAATGCAATGATCATATTCAAAAGCAATAACATCATATTTTAGCAATAACCCTTGCATCGATTCCGGATAGTGGATACGCAAATTCCTACGCCTCACCAAATCAATAAATGGTCTAGTCCCTCCACCTTGCCAATATGACCAATATCACAACATGTAACACCCTAATTTCCGAATTAATTAGCGTCTTATTGTTTTGCCTAATTATCTAATTTGGTGATCATTTTCTTAAACGACTAAATTGAAACTCTAGATTTAGGAGAGCTAAATTAGGGTGACCATTTTGTTTGATTATCATTTCTTTTGTGATGCATGGTAAGTTTTATTATTAAAAGAGGTTTAATGGGGTGGCTTTGCAACATTAAGACACATGTAAAGCCTTATTATCAATGGAGAAAAAAAACTTTGGAATCATCTTCTTCATCCTTCCAGTGACCGAAAGAAAAAGTTAGAGAGTGAATGAGAGAATTGTTCATGTTGGTTTGAGGATCGATTGCTTTGGGGTGTTGTAAGCTTAAATTGTGCTAAAAGATGTAAGTCTTCTTGTCGTTGTTTCCTTGTTTCCAAGCTTGCTAGTGTAGTTGTTTGAATCTAGGTTTGATTCTTGCTTGATTGGAATTTATTTGTGAAATAGAAGAATCGGTTGTTAGAATTTTTGAATAAGAATGACTTTAAGATAGATTAAGAAAATGAATTGTTAATTTAGTATGTTTGTAATGTGAGAATAGAACTTTTGAAATGAATTAATATGCTGTAAATTCAAGAATTCAACCCATAAGATTAACTATACGAATCAATTTGGAATGGAGAAATTGCTTGAATTGAAACTGCCCATAAACGAAACTGTTTTGAAATTGGATTAAGCAAGATTCATTGAATCTTGAAATGGTACTTAAAATTTAGTTAGTTTATTGACAACACTATAATAGAATTAAGGGAATTGTTAGACTGAATTTCAATGACAGTTTGGACAGTTTAATTAAGTAAGAAACTGCCCTGTTTTGAGCTGAACAGTGTAGGGACTATTTTGTTGAAATTTGAATAGCTAAATAAGTGATAGGGATGTGTTAATTTCTAAATTGACAATACTAGTAATGGATGGTTGAATGAATGAAATTTTGTGATAAATGCTTGATGGAAAGGTGGTAGAATTGATTAAAAAGAACATCTAAGTGCAGGGGGGTAGTTTCAAAAAGCTTAAATATTAAGGAATTATCATATTAGTATCATGTTCATTATTCCTTGAATTGTTTACTTGAGGTCAATGGATGATGTGTTCTAATGTTACACATATAGAGGTTATAGGAAAAAGGTTACCTTGAGACTTGCTGGAGCATATGTGTGATAAATACATGTTTTTAATGGTCAATAGATCGATTTTAATAAAATGTTAACTTGTTGTTACAAGTAGATAAGAAATGAGATGATCAAGGAGATGAAAAACTCAAAGGAATAGTGGTACAAGATCAACAATAGCTCTGAAAATTTGTGAGTGTAATCTGTATTTTTGAATAAGCTTGTGATTGTTTAAAGAATTAAACTAATCGATTGATCTTTGAGGCTTAAATGCTTATATTTCTTGTTCTTGCTTGAAACTTGGGAAGGTAAGTACCAAGGTAAGTTTGTATGTTAGTTGGTAGAATCAAGCACGATTACATGTGATTAATTTAAATGCATTTAGTAGCATCTTTAATGGTGGCTATATACTTATATATAAAAAAGAGAGGTTGATTAAACCATTAAAATTTCGTAGTGAGCCTTGATTAGTGTTAGTTCTAGCTACACTGGCATGCTAATAGAGAGTCTTGAGCTCAGCCTGAAATTTGGACTACGGTCCCCTGAAAGGTACTAAGTACCCATGAATAATTCGAAAAATAGTCATATGCTTCAATTGTACTAAGATGCCATTGCCTGATATTGTTGAAGTTGAGATTTAAACACTAAACTAACGACTATTCAAGGCCGTGTTTATCAACTAAGGTTTCTTGGGAAGGTTTAATCATTAAATTGTATGAGTGCTTATTTGAACAACATCAAATGGTTGCTTGTTATTGTATGACTCTTCTTTGGAAGCATGATGGTTGGTTGTAGTTAAATTAAGCTTAGCATAAGCTTCTTGATGGTTGTATTGTGAGTTTGTATCCAAATTGCAAATGCTAAATATTCTGGTGTAGTCTTGATGAAGATCTTATTTAAGATTGATGAATTAAATAATGTATCTATTAGTTAAGCTGGTTACACTCCTTATTTAGTTAAATTGTGAGACTATCAATCTAATAGCTCACTCTGTTATCTTCATAGGAAAGGCCGATTTCTAGATCAAGCTTGGAGAGTCAAAGCAAGGTCACCAAAAGCTCAAATGTATGTTTTGTATTGTTATAAGTTAAACTCCTAGAAGGTGGCACTAGTTTGAGTATTATGCTTATAATCTTTTGAGTACTATAAGGGGATTGTAAATATTAATTTATCAAAGGCTTTGTAGATCATGTATTTTGGCTGGATGCTTGATAATGGTTTGATTTTGCTTGAGTAGACATGGATGGTAGCTACGAATGACATAGATGACCTTAGAAGCTAGTTATTGAACGTTTGAGGATAGTATAGTATGGTTGCTTGTTGTGTAAGTGAAGACATTGTGTGTTCGAACCATTATGTGGAATTAAATCTGAATTTGACATGTATGAATAGCTCGATAAATGATCATAAATTGGAAATACTATGTCTAAGAAGAAATTTTGTTAAATCATATAATTGCCATGAAACTTTTGGATCCTAATAGTTACTAAATGGTCTTAAAATGCTTAAATTGATATGCCTTACTTGTAATGGTTTGTATAGATTAACATGGCCTAAACAATTTGATCTATCTTAGGGTTAACATCTTGGCTAAATCTAGCAATTAAAATGTTTACATGTCTTCTTAGCATCAATCCGTATGATTAGAGATTCAAATCTTGTTTGGTGACCATAATTTAACTATATGAATTCTTGTCCTTCAAGGATCTTGGTGGTGTATCCTTGCCTTGTTCGAATACTAGCTTGTTAGACAAGTTAGTTGTCTACTTCTAGAATAGTATTACCTTATAGTCTTGGGTTAGGGTATTACAATTTGGTAATCAGAGCTAAGGTTTAGTTGATCCTAGGACTAGACCAGTTGTGTCGTCAGTTATGTAAGGTGCCACATAGGAGTTGAATAAATTGTTCTTGTGACCTTGTTTGATTAAATCTCCCTTGAATGTTAATTTTAGATGTCTGAGACACATCTGGCCTGGGATAGAGATAGCCCGACTGGCTCCTCCAATGAAGGAGGAAGCGTCAGATTGAATCAGAAGCAAGCAAATCCTCAAAAGGCTGCAGTACCACAACCTGATGCTCCTCAATTTAACCATATTAAAAAAGAATGCCTTCTCAGCATGACTGAGATGTTCAACCAATTTGTCACTAACCTGAAGCAAAGTAATCCTCCTGAACCTGTAGTGATCAAATCTAAGGTCCAATTAATAAATTGGCTCAACATCGAGCCTATACTTTTACGGGTTCAGATGAAAAGAACCCGGAAGCTGCTGAATACTGGTCAGAAACTACCATTAAAATCTTAACCAAAAAACTTTAGTGTTCAGATGAACATAAGTTTGAGTGTGTTGAGGCTCTTCTAGCTGACGAGGCTTTTAACTGGTGGAAAACTACGACTCTCACTGCTCCTAAAGATATAGTCTCATGGGAATTCTTTCTAAAGGAATTCCGAAATAAGTACATAAGTGAGCAATATTTAGCTAAAAGAAGAAGACATTTCTTGCACCTGAAGCAAGGTGGTAGACCTATAGAACAATATGTTAGTGACTTCTGCAAATATTGCAAGTACATGTCTGAATATATCAAGAAAGAGGAGGACAAATGCAGAATGTTCATTGAAGGGTTGAATGATGAATTGAGCCCGATGTTTATGGCCCTCGGAATAATCGACTTTCAAGATTTGGTGACCCGGGTGATTGCTACAGAGTCTAGAATGAAGGCTACTAACAAAAGAAGGGAGAACTATTCGAGGAAGGACAAAAGATCCTGAAGTGATAAAAAGCCCTAATGGCCTTCTATGAAGCCAAAAAACCAAGGAGGAAACTCCTCAAGTTATGTTCCTTCTTCAAGGGGTAACTTCATCCTGAAGCCCTAAATAATGATCAAATCCTCTGCAGCTGCAATTTGAATCAACAACTCAGGGAATTCGGGCAAGGACTCGCAATCTCGATATTGTAATGTCTGTCAGAACTATCATTCAGGCCAGTGCAGGAAACAGTCAAATGCTTGCTTCCGGTGTGGAAGCTTTGAACACTTTGTTCAAGATTGCCCTTAGAATATAGACAAGCTTTCGGTTCGAGTGGCTTTAAAATCTAATCCAATTCCATTTCCTCGGGGCAAAGGGCCAAAACAAGCACAGTCAGGGAAATCGGGAAGGACTCGAGGCCAAGCTCCTACTCCTACGCATCAAGAGTCTCAGGCTCCTAGTCGAGTGTATCATATTTGGGGCCGTGATGATAAAGAGGCACCTGATGTTATTGCAGGTACAATCAAATTAAATGATAATTTTGTATATGACTTAGTTGATCCGGGATCTACCTATTCATTTATATGTTTTCATTTGCTTGAAAGACTTAATCTGAACTTCGAAACTGTTGACCAAGGGCTGGTAGTTTTGAATCCTATAGGTGGGAGTGTGACTCTAAATCTTATATGTAAGGATTGTCCTCTATACATCCAAAGTATTCCCTTCCCTATTGATCTTTATGTGCTACCCTTTTATGAATTTGATTTAACTCTGGGTTTAGTCTGGTTAAGGAAACACCTAGATTGTAATAAGAGAAAACTTTACCTACGGGGTCTAGGAAAAGAATCGATACTCTTAATCAACCAAGAGATCAAAAATCTGAACCCATATATTGCTAATATTCTTGGGAATGCTAAAACCGAGCCTGATATTAATTCAATTCCAACTGTATATGAATTTCTTGATATTTTTCCTAAGGAACTCCCAAGACTGCCACCAAACCGAGAAGTGGAGTTCAAAATCGAGACTCAACCTAGAATCAATCCCATATCCATCACTCCTTACAGAATGGCTCCAGTTGAACTAAAAGAGCTTCAGAAGTAGTTGCAAGTACTACAAGACAAAGGGTTCATTCGACCAAGTTCGTCTCCTTGGGGAGCCTGGTACTCTTTGTCAAGAAGAAAGATGGATTAATGAGATTGTGCATAGATTACCGACAACTTAATCAGATTACGATTAAGAACAGGTACCCACTTCTAAGAATTGAAGACTTGTTTGATCAATTGAAAGGTGCTTTGGTATTTTCCAAGATTTACCTTAGATCGAGATACTATCAAATGAAAGACAAAGAATATGACATACGTAAGACTGCGTTCAGGACTCGATATGGTCATTATGAGTTCCTAGTAATGCCTTTTGGTCTAACCAACGCCCTTGCTGCGTTTATAGATCTCATGAATCGAGTCTTCAAACCCTATTTGGATAAGTTTGTTGTAGTCTTCATAGACGACATCCTTATCTACTCGAAAGATGAATCCGAACATTCAAAACATCTCAGAATAATGCTGTAGACTCTTAGAGATAATAAACTCTTTGCTAAATTCAATAAATGTGAATTATGGTTGCCGAAAGTATCATTTCTCGGACACGTAATTTTAGCTACAGGGATTAAGGTTGACCCGAAGAAGATTCATTCTGTGATAGAGTGGAGATCTCCGAGGAATGTTAGTGAAGTTTGAAGTTTTCTGGGCTAAGCCAGTTATTACCGAAGATTTGTTAAAGTATTTTCAATCTTGGCCGCACCCTTAACCAAACTTCTTCAAAAAAATGTGCCTTTTATTTGGACCGAAGATCAACAACGAAGCTTCGACCAATTGAACGAAGTTCTTACTCGAGCTCTAGTGTTAACCCAACCAGAACCAGGAAAAGAATTTACAATTTTTAGTGATGCCTCACACTTGGCTCTGACTTCTCCCTCAAGTCAAATGGACTCCTCTATTTCAAGGATAGAGTTTGTGTTCCTAACAATGATGAATTAAGACAAGAAATGTTGAAAGAAGCTCATCAAAGTTCTTTCTCGATCCACCTTGGATCGGTTAAGATGTATAAGGACTTGAAGCCACTATACTGGTGGCCAGACATGAAATCTGCAATCACAGACTTCGTATCCAAGTGCTTAACATGTCAAAGAGTCAAAACCGAGCATCAAGTCCCTACTGGACTGCTTCAACCTATTGAACTTCCCCAGTGGAAGTGGGATCGAATTACTATGGACTTTGTCACCGGTCTTCCTTCTACTCCAAGAAAGAATGATGTTGTATGGGTGATTGTTGATAGATTCACTAAATCTACTCACTTTATCCTTGTTCATATGAACATGAGCTTGGAAACCCTTGTCGAGCTGTACATTCGTGAAGTGATTCGGTTACACAGTGTACCTACAACAATTATCTCTGATCGTGACCCTCGATTCGCTTTTCAATTCTGGAATTCTCTACAGAAAGCTCTAGGAGCTAAAGTACATCTTAGTACGGCTTTTCATCCTTAATCGGATGGCCAATCTGAGAGAATCATTCAAGTGTTAGAAG
This sequence comes from Hibiscus mutabilis, assembly GCA_019671005.1. Classification (NCBI taxonomy): domain Eukaryota; kingdom Viridiplantae; phylum Streptophyta; class Magnoliopsida; order Malvales; family Malvaceae; genus Hibiscus; species Hibiscus mutabilis. The sequence goes on from CM033714.1 coordinate 33,759,643, forward strand.
ATATGCTACAAGCTTGTGTTATTGACTTCGGGAAGAATTGGGAGAAATCCCTACCTCTTGTAGAGTTCGCCTACAACAATAGCTATCAATCTTCTATTCAAATGGCACCATTTGAAGCTCTATATGGTAGAATATGTAGAACTCCCTTATGTTGGTCTGAATTGGGAGAAAACAAAGTATTGGGACCTCAATTGCTTCGGGAAACCGAATAACAAATCAAGATCATTCACGATCGATTGAAGGCAGCTTTTGATAGGCAAAAAGCGTATGCAGATTTGAAAAGGAGAGATATCCAGTATGCTATTGGAGACAAAGTATTCCTAAAGGTCTCACCTTCGAAGAAAGTTCTCAGATTTGGAAGAAAAGGGAAGCTCAGTCCCCGATACATTGGACCATTTGAAGTTATTGAAAGAATTGGTTCAATGGCTTATTGATTAGCTCTCCCTGAAGAATTCGATAGAATCCACAATGTCTTCCATGTTTTAGTGCTCAGAAGGTATCGATCTGATTCTTCACACATTCTTGAGCCAGAAAAAGTAAAACTGAATCCCGATTTGTCCTACGAAGAAGAACCTATTCAGATTCTTGACCGAGAAGTAAGGAAGCTTCGGAACAAGATTGTTCCCCTTGTTAAGATCTTATGGAGAAATCATAAGGTGGAAGAAGCTACCTGGGAATCTGAAGAAGTCATGAGGAAGCAGTATCCTTACCTATTCGATTCAGGTAAATTCAAGGACGAATTTAATTTAAGGGGGGGGGGAGAATTGTAACACCCCAAATCCTAGCTTAGAAGTATTGGAACCAAATTGCATAAATTGATAGCTTAATTGAATTTAGAATTAAGCTAAATTGAATAGTCAAGGGTCTAACTGAAAGAATGTATGAAATAAGTGATCGAATTAAAAAGGACCAATTTGAATTAAGTAAGAAAGATTAGGCTTGCATGATAAATTCTATGGTTCTCTTATTTGCCCTTGACTAATTATATGATTAGTTACTAACTAAGGTTAGTTTAGTAAAATCCTAATTCCACTAATGTGGATAACCACATTGTCATCATCTTCTTCATTCATTTGGCCGAAAGTTGAGAGAAAGGAAAGTGAGAGAGAAAGCCTGGAAATTCAGCCATTGAAGAAGAAATTTAGCTTGCATGTGTAGTGATTTTTCATTGAAATTAAAGCTAGAAGCAAAGTAAGTATGATTCTACTTGTGTTCATTTGATTAGGCAAATATATTTGTGGAATTGGACTGTTTTGATGATTATAGATGGAATTAGATATTGAATATGTGATTAGATGATTAAATGGTTGTAGAATCATACAAATTTGAAGAATGAAAGCTAGGTACAATGCTGGAAATCACATGTTTATGATAGTGTAATAAGCTAGGTTGCTGGAAAATTGAATTGTGATGTTGAAGTGAGAATTGAATGATTAGAACTTAAAATTGAGCTATGGAATTGATGAATTGATTATGATCATGAATAGTTAATGTAATTAAGGTGTTAAACAAATTGGATTGTTAACAAACAATGCTGGAAATGAAGGATAAAAGCATGAACATAGTTATGTAACATAGAAACAGTTTTGTGGAATTGAAATTGAGTAAACATGCAAGATTAGGCATTATAACCAACCTACTCTGTTTTGGAAGCCTTGTATAATGAATTAACATGGGTTCAACATGTTTAGGATGTCATATGAAATGAATATAGGGCTAAAACATTGGTTAAAATGAATTTAAGGCATTAAAATGTGTTTAGATGCAATCTGCCCAAAATTGCTCTGTTCTGGGCAGTCACTTTGAAAATTCACTAAAAATTGTGTAGGTCAAATTCAGGGCTGAAATTTCAATGACATGATCCTTAGAATGTATATTTTCATTAGGTGAAAACAGAACTGAAAACTGGGTCCTATGCTGGAAACTGTAAATAGGAATTGCTGGACAGTGCAAGTTGTCCAGGCAGTGTAAATGCCCTGTCTTTGAACAATAAACTGTATTAATTGGATAAGGAAAAAAATGCAAGTCTTACATGGCCTTATAGGAAATTTGGTAATCTTTCCAACGGTGTATAGCAATTGAAATTCTGACATACGGATTAAAATATATGGCCATTTAAAGGGACAATGTGCAAACTGCCAGGCAGCAGTATCCTGGGCAGTTTGGGACTGTTTTTGCACCTAGATGCAAACTGTTTCCAAAACAGTTTTGGGACATTGTAACCGGTCCAATTATGCTTTAAAATGAAGTAATAACAATATGGAAATGAACTAGTAAGAAATTCTTAGAGGAAGCATAAAAAAGTAGCTAAATGTTAGGTATAATGTGATAACATTGCTACTATGATTGTGTGATATATTGTGCTTGTTTTGATGGAATGTGTATGTGTTATGCCTGCTAGACCAAGGACAACAAGTTGGGGAAGAAGAGGATAGGAGTGGACATCTCAAATCTAGAGGCAAAGGGATTTGGATTCAAGACACTTGAATTGCTAGGAGTATTGTGAGTGTAACTATCCTTAGGGTTGGGACTAAGTCCTAACCAACCTTGATAATGTTAATTCAATGAAATCGCCATGTAAAATGACTTAATACCTATTTGGCTAATTAAGGGAAGAATGACATGTATGATAACTTGTTTGATGCCATGATCTATGTGTTATTTGGGTGTTAAGCAAATGTAATGAATTGTGTGTCATGTTGCATTGCTTATGTCTAAGGTATGAAATGACATGCTTGCTTGGAGAATAAGGTACGCACAATGCATACATATGCATGTGTTTGTGAATGTTATACACGGCTGATTGAAATGAATTGAACAAGGATACTACTTTGTATTCATGCTATTCGAATGGCATGGATAGTTTTGTATTGGGAGTTAAGACTCCATAAGCCTAAGGGCTTGGCCTTTGAATGGCATATTGTTGAATTGAATAAAGAATTTTACAAAGCTTAAATGAAATGGATAATCAACAACCTTGGTAGCTAGTTTGATAGATAGGAGGGCATGCCTTAGAATCTTGAGCTCATATTGGCACTACGGTGCATATTGGCACTTCGGTGCATATTGGTACTTCGGTGCAGTTTGTTAAGATTTGATTATCTAGTAAGCTACTTACCAAGGATGTTGTAAGATGACTTAATAATTCAAATGAACATTGCTTGTATTGTAAGATACTTGAATGAACTTTCTTGCTTTGAAAGATGACACATGAATGGTTGCAAAACTTGTTACTTGTCTTGAAAGAAATGTATGGATGGTGGCTTTATGTATAAATGCCTACTTGATAATTTGGGTGATTGGTTGCTTGTCCTCTAATCATGTTGTTCGAATAGCCTATGAGTATCATGATGGATGTTGTTATGTTGATTGTATGATAGGTAAAGGTTGCCTAAGTTATCTTATTCAATCGAATACGTATATGTTTTGGTAGAGATGTTTTGGATTCTTGTAAATACATGAAAACTTGGATATGTATGCTTGAGAAAATTGGTTAGACTTAGTTTTACCTCACTAAGTACATAACTTGTACTTACCACTCTACTCTTCATTCTTCCCATAACAAATTAAAGATACTTCAAGAGGATATCTTGGGTTTGAAGCAACACTTGAGGCAAGCTTAAAAGTATGAATTCATACTCTTTGTATACTTCTAGTTTGGTGGCACTAGATTATGTAATAGGTAGCCTTGATCATGCATTTGAATAGATGATTAAGACTAGTTTGTGTAATGTTTTGATGGGCCTGTAATGTAATCTATTTGGATGACTTAATCTATGTATAAGAACCATGATAACGTGTATATATGAAGTAGATGCTGTGCATTTTGTGATGGAAACCCAATGTTTGTTGAATCTTGTCGAATTTGAATGTTAGATTAATGTGGTATGATCATGCATTGTTTCCTATGGCCATTGGTATGATTCGGCCATGTTGAGTTAAGGCCAAGGTATGTACAATCATGCATTAACAATGTATTATCTAAGGATGCCATGAAATGTTATGTTTTGATTGAAAAAAACAAATAAATGAAATGTGTTTAGGTTTCATCTAGCTATTCGAATAGGATACTTGAACATGTAAAGAATGTAAGTTGGATGCTTGTAATAATCATGTTAATTGGTTGAATAAGTAGTTTCTTGAGATGCAAGTAAGCTAGTTAAGACATGTTTAGTGATCTCCTAGTGTAAATCGAATAAGGTACATGGAATTGTAAAAAGGATGAAAGTTGTACCATGTCTAATAGTAACTTAAAGTGAAGTATGCCACACTTGAGTTTGTTGTTTGAATGATTTATGTGATTTAAATGGAATGGTAATATGATAATAGTAACTTATGTTATAAGTTTGAAATGGAAGAAAATGGTACCCAAATTAGTATGCTATGTATGTTGTTGGTTTGCTTAATGTGAATTTTTGTATGTATTGTTTGTATTGAAAGGTTTAGTTTGGGTTACTTGCGCATCAAGTCAAGTAATTCCGAGATTACTTGTTCGACAAGTAACCTATCTATTGCTTTGTTTTCATTCTGGTAATGCTCCGGAACCGGGTTACGGCTAACCCGGGGATGAGGTGTTATAAGTTTGATTTCAAAATTTAGTGTATTTACCTCGGGTCCAATCAGTCCTGGCATCAAATTGTCAATATTTGGTGCTGAGTGCTCTCTAATAGGTCTCTCTTCCTCCACGTTAACAGCTAAGGTAACAAGAGCTGGTGGTATCCTATTATTATTTGGTGGATTCTCTTCATTGTTTAAGACACTATTTCCTCCATTACCTTGCTGAGCCATCTCTCGAACTTTTTTCTTTAACCTTCATAGGATTCTTTCCATTTCTGGATCGTATGGCCAATCTTCCACCACAGGGCAGTTTCTGGTCATACACCTGTTAAAAAAAAGAATTAAAATAAAACAAAAAAAAGAAAAACAAGTACAAATTTAAACAATAAATTTGATCACAATCCCCGGCAACAATGCCAAAAACTTGTCGACTGTGCTACCGCTTGGCAAAAGAATGAAAATTGTAGTGAAAATATGTGAAAATTATGCCAAGATTGAGTCTTTCGTGTGCAAGTATACACGGTCAGCAAGTAATACAATAATAAGCTGAGTATCGAATCCACAGGGATTGACCAAGAGTTTGACTATTTTAATTGTTTACTTATCAAGGGAAAATGTTGGATTGATTTGAAGTTTTTTTTTAAAAAGTAACTTAAAGAAATGCAATGAAAATAAAACAACGTTGTCAATAAGATTTTTCAAATGAGCGATGAGCGTTGGGAAGGGATGCCTGGTTTTCATGCTATTCATGCCAGCCTTTAATAACGACCTACCTTGGAATTATTGCCGAGCGGATTCAAGGATGGCGTTACCTCTGGCGATGTCAATGCCCAAAATTAACCATGTTAAACCCCTATATGCTATTCATAAGGGGTAGATTCACTTTAGAAGTAAGCTCATCTACTTAAAAATCTTCTTTCGAAGCTTATCTCCTTAGTATCTGGAAACTAGTCGTTACCTCTCAAATCTGTTAAGATATTAAGGTGTAATAAGCAAACAACGCCAGCGGTCGCATGGCAAAGAATTTAGAAAACTGAAGTACATGCTAGATAGAAAAAACAATGTCAAGGCATTTGAATTATTAAAAACCAAACATAAAACCAGCATTAAACGCAAACATCCCCTAACCAACTGTAAAAGTTTAGTTCATGGTTGGGGGTCCATCTACAAAATATCATCGTTTCTCCACATCATTATTTAAATAAAAAAAAAAAACTAAGAGAATGGGCAAGAAGGAGGTTCGTTGATGCAGTCCTTCAATGGCTCCAAGCTCTCGGTCTTTAGCTGGTCGAACCACGTCGCCTCTCGGTTCACCATAGTGCAACCTCTTCTCTCCGATCTCTCCCTCAAGTGCTTGCTTGATCTCTTTAAATAGGCTTGCATGGGAACCCTAGGATAAGCCTTCGAGTTTGAAATTTGAATGTGCAAGGGATAAGACACGTGATCCTCTTATCCAAATTTGAATCCTAAGGCTGACGTGTACAAGGTCCAACGACTACTTGACTAGGCATCAGACTTCACTTCTACGTTTGTTGCGTCTTGTGATGTACTATAAATGATATGCAATGAGTTCAAGTATACACATCGAACAAGTAATACAGTGATGAGTGAGTATCGTCTCCACAGGGATTGAAGGCCAAACTAGCTTAGTCAAAACAAACAAATTGCAACTTGAAAATAAATGCAATAGCAATAGGGAACAGGTTCAAAAATGTTGTAGCAAACAAATGTAATATAAACTAGGTTGAAACAAGGATACTTCAAACGTCTTCTAACGTGTATGAAGCTCTCTATTGGGATGACAGGATGGGCTTATCAAGGACTCCTATATCTAAATCTCAAGAATGTTTAGCTCTAACTTGCTCATATAATGCTCGACAGAGTTTACTAAGGTGTTCCTAAACTATCTCTACAAGAAACCTGACAGCCAGAATGCTATGGCAATACCTCTCGGCGTGATCCCTAGAAAGCTACTATATTTGAAGTTCTACTCCTTTTAGTCGTTGAAACTCTACACTTATCTCTAAGGTGAGTTAGGATTTTGCCTCTCAGCATCAAACCCCATTCTCCACGTAGATCTAAGCCTAACTCTCTCAAATATTAAGCTATCCAACACCTAAGCAAAGGCTAACTCTCGAAAGCTCTTACAAGCTTAAGGCATACAAAACAATGGACAAAGCATGTAAAGGGCAAGAAAGCAAACCAAACATTTATTCAAACTTAAAACATAAGTATCCCAAAACAAGCCCAAGCCACTTAAAGTCAGTTCTTGGTTGGGAAAATATCATCCACAATCAATCGTTTAAGACAACCCATCCAAATATTGTAACACTCTAAAAATAGCATAGGAGAACAATCAATCGAATGAAACCTAAGTTATTCTTAAATGTCAAGCAATTATTCAAGTAGTGTGATACCCTTTAAAGTTTCGATCTACTTAGGCCAAAGATGATATAGAATTAATTATGTCTAAACTATTGAGTTAACATAGTATTCATTGAATCTCCTCAAAGAAAGAAATAGCATATTGTACAAAGAGTTAATCATTCAAGGCTACAATACATTTTGCTACATGGCCTAATCGACCTAATTTGTTTCTACTTACCCCATTAATAAGAATCTATTCAAGTTTAAGATTTGCAAAAATCAATCAATTTTTAATTTAAAATGAAGGTACAAACATCCCTATTCGAGACAATCATGTATAAATCATTCTTCGAAAACAATTCAAAGCAATTAATTCACTAAGACCACTTCATCTTATAACATTACTATTTAACTACTTCCAAATATAACCTAACCACACTCACTATCATGTAGTTTAACAATCCAATGTCACAAGATCAAGCACACACCATAAATTCCAAACAACAATCTTGAGAAAGTCATGCAACCACCACAACCATAAGCCCCATAAGACTATCAGTTAAGTTTTACATGCCGTAGAGATCTTTATATAATTTACAAACCAAAATAACCATATTATATATATATATATATATATATATATATACAATAGTGCCATCATCCTAGGAGTCCTTTAAACATAATTAACTACATACTTTTAGATTTATCAAAAGGTGACTTGATCAAGCTCCCAACAAAGTCCAGAGTTCAAGGGTTGTCCTGAGGTGTTGAGAGAGAACTTAAGTAAGCAAAGACTTAGTGAGTGAGTTTCAAGCACTTATAATAGTAAGTTTATCATTACAACTACTATCCATATGATATTCAATAGCTACAATATAGAGAATAGTCAATCGAAGAATTGAACTCTTCGACCAATATAACAACATGTCCTTTAATTTACTTAAGCAAGCAATTTAACTCATATCAATTCTATAGAAGAAAATCAATAGGCTTAACATTCGATTAATATGGGAGCTCACATTCTTATTCGTAGTTTAGGTCAACAATAACTCCTCCAATATCAATAACATATTTACCTTATACTATATAACACCTACAGTATTATAAGTTAACCTTTAAGCTTTAGATTGTTCTTATTTAAAGCATTGTAACAATTCTTATTCCAAAATTCTTTTAATGAACTTTTAATTTAGCCTTGAGAATCGATATCTCAGCCTAGATACACGAGCCCCCAACCAAATTGTCACCTATAACAATATGGTACTCAAAGTACCTGGTCAATCCCTCCTACCGTCGCCAAAAGACCAAACACACACTTCCCTCCTACTGTCGCCAAATAGGGACCACTATCCCAGACCGTAGTCCACCCCAATACTGAGCTCTATGGACTCTATGGCTTGCCAACTATATTTATGACTGACTCGAGACCAAGGCTTTCAATAATCATTCTTTTTCACAATATTTTTGAGTATAAATCGATTCAATATGCACTTTATGTGCCAATACCCTATTTCAATTTAGGGTCTAATAACAATTACGCATCATGAATTCATTGGCAATATCTCTATTTAGAATTCAATGTTTCAATAGGTCATATACAATTTCTATATTCATTATTTCAATATCAATGTACGTTTACCAATATCAACACAATAATTCTTTAGTCTATTTTAATTTATTCAAAGATCATTTATGTCCTATTTCGCACATCACAACAAACTTTATTCTATCATTTATTTATGCTAGTCTTTATCTAGCATGTTTCTTGACACTACTAGTTCCCTATCAAAGTTTCAAACCAATACACTCAATTTTCTTTCAAGACATGCTTATTCAATCAATTGAAGTATTTCTCAAGAAACACTTACCTTGCTTCCTTGCTTAATTTTGCCCATTCTTTGTAAATATAAGCATTCTAATAGTATTATTCAAATGCAACTATGAAAACAATACTCGGAAAGGGTGCTACTCCTTTATGAGGCTTAAAACTACACTCACAAGATGTTTCCGAGCTATTGGTGATCCCGGATCACGACCCCTTTTAATTTATCAGCTTGCTGATTAACGTTAGTCCTTTTATCCTCAAGATCCTCTCGATCTAACAATTACAATACATATATAATTAGATACCAATATCAATCATTCCAATTCACAAGACAATTTGATTATTTGATTATCAACATCTACTCTATTTGGCAGATTTGTACCCTTTTTTAACAACCAATGTTTTCAAATACAAATTAAACTCAAGACCATAACAATGAGGTAAGTGACCAGAACCACACCTAAATGACCATGCATCACTTGGTTCATTATCAACCAATTTTTTTATATCAATTTCTCAATTAAAAGCACATACACTCATTTGATCAAAATATGGCAGATTTACATACACTCATTCGATCAAAACATGGCAGATTCATACATACTCATTTGATCAAAACAAAGCAGATTTTCACTTGTACATACATTAGATCAAACAATCTTATCATCCCTTCACATAAATCCAAATTTCTATTGAACTAAACTGCTCATTTCCATAAACCTGCTCAACTCAACTCCCTTCTAACATTTAACTAAAACATTTGATTTAAACCAACTCTCATACACAATATAACATTGCACAATTTCGAAGCCTTTAAACAATTCCTAAATTCTCCAAGCATTTCATATATTTTCTAATTTATAAAAATTGTTTCTCTAATTCAAACTCATCATCTTAACTATCAAATCTAAGTTAAGCATTCAATCACAATTTCAATCACCATTTCATTCATTCGAATTCAAGATTCAAACAAAACAACATCTATCAACCATTTATACAATACAATGAGAAAGAATTTACCTCTTTGAGTTATCAATTTCAATCAATGCTTTAATTCCTTCCCCAATGAAGCTAACCTTTAAGTTCTATGAAATTTTCACGTTCTCTCAACTCGTAAAGATTATTTCAGTTTGATTCAATGGAGAAGATGACTCCTTTGCTAGCTTGACCGAAGGGTTCTAACAAGTGGACAAGTGTATTGTCCACTAATTGAATTTAAGTTATCATGCAATCACTAATTTTATCAACTTACCTTTTTAGTCCTTTAAGTAATTTCCTTCACCTTTCGAGCTACAACAATTAGGTCCTTTCATAGCTATTTTTATTTCATAGTGAATTTCTCCTAACAATATTTATCATACATAATTCACAGGACATGATTGAGAGTATTACAAATATAAAGAAATGAAACAGCAAAAGCAACTAAAGAAAGGGAAACTCCCAAGCTGCCTTGGACTGTTGTGAACCGCTCTAAGCTTGCTGCTTCTTTTAAAGGCCATCAAATAACACAACACCTGAAAAAGAGTAAACAAAAACAACAAATAAAACTAAACAAAAAGAAGAAATAAACTGGTGCAAAGACTAAACTCTAAATAACCAATTGCCAATCCCTGGCAACGATGCCAAAATCCTTTTGCGTGTTGTCATGTACTATAAATGATACACAATTAGTACAAGTATACACATCGAACAAGTAATACAATGATGAGTGAGAATTGTCTCCATAGGGATTGAAGGCCAAACTAGCTTAGTCAAAACACACAAATTTACAACTTGAAAATAAATGCAATAGCAATAGGGAACAGGTTTAGAAATGTTGTAGCAAACAACTGTAATATAAAGTAGGTTGAAACAAGGATACTTCAAACGTCCTCTCACGTGTACGAAGCTCTCTATTGGGATGACAAACTAGGCTTATCAAGGACTCCTATGTCTAAGTCTCAAGAATGTTTAGCTCTAACTTGCTCATATCATGCTCGACAGAGTTTACTAAGGTGTTTCTAAACTATCTCTAGCAAGAAACCTGACAGCCAGAATGCATTGGCAATACCTCTCGGCTTGAACCCTAGCAAGCTATTATCCTTGAAGTTCTACTTCTTTTAGTCGTTGAAACTCTACACTTATCTCTAAAGTGAGTTAGGATTTTTCCTCTCAGCATCAAACCCCATTGTCCACGTAGATCTAAGCCTAACTCTCTCGAATATTAAGCTATCCAACACCTCAGCAAAGGCTAACTCTTGAAAGCTCTTACAAGCTTAAGGCATACAAAACAATGGACAAAGCATGTAAAAGGTATGAAAGCAAACCAAACATTCATTCAAACTTAAAACATAAGTATCCCAAAACAAGACCAAGCCACTTAAAATCATTTCATGGTTGGGAAAATATCATCCATAATCAATCGTTTAAAACAACCCATCCAAATATAAAGAAATGAAAAAGCAAAAACAATTAAAGAAAGGGAAACTCCCAAGCTACCTTGGATTGCCGTGAACCGCTCTAAGCTTGCTGCTTCTCTCAAAGGCCATCAAGAACACCCCTTGGAGCTTCAACAATGGAGGACACCACGATGGAGAAGATGAAGAAAGGTAGCCACTTTTTTCTCTCTTTCTTAGCTCACAAATATCCTTTTTCAGCTCTCTTTTTTTAATGTGGGTGTCTTTTGCTTTATATAGTGGGGGCTCCTAGGGTTTTGTGCCCTTAATTCCAAGGGAATATTCCCTTCACATGTGGGGACACAGCTGGCTGGCAGGTTCACGTGTGGGGTTGTGAAATATCTTCAGTTCGTTGTCTTATAGCGCGCCCAGAAATGCTATCCAAAATGCTAAGGCATTTTTACTTTTCTTCTGCACTGCTCCTCATTTCCCTTCACATCACCACACCAAACAACAACCTTCCCAAGCAGCACCATTCTTATAAATAAACAAAGATAACCAAACAAATAACACCAAATTCAACTACATGAGCTAAATGCAACTATATGCTATGAAATGAGATGGAATGAGCTTACTTTCACGCAATAACCTAATTAAAGAGGCACGAAATGTTAACCTTTTACAAGGTTAAATGTAACATCCCCCACCCGGCCTGGTCGAGAACCGGGCCAGAGAATGCTACCAGAGAACAAAACGATGAGTAGTGCGATAAAATTCCAATATGCAGATTTATCATTCAATCGATAAAATACTTTTCAAACATTACTAGGTATAAGCTTAACTCAACTTTTCCATGGTGAACCAGCCATTCATCAATTAGGGCCAATTTGTAACTTTAACAAGTTTTGGGGACTAAATTGTAAATCTGATAATGAATTCAATACTATAACAGTGATCTTATATATTTTCATGTCATTCCAATAACCTTTACCTAACCGATTATACCATGCGATATTCAGTGACCATTTTGTAAACATTTTAAAACTGTGTTCGGTGCCTCTTAATAGAATTAACTACCACCGTGTCGATACACCTTGGGGCCATACTAGTACGACATTCAAAGGTGACAAACCAATCACCAGTAACTCAAGAACTCGTATCGGTATAGCTTGACTTGTATCGATACGTGTTGACCAATATTGACTTTGACCATGACTCGTTTCGATACGCCCTAAGGGCGTATCGATGCAATTAATTTCACAGAACTCACTGCCAATATCCATATCGATACGCCTAGACCCGTATCGATACCCTATGATGAACTTGTACTTTCCCTAGGCCAAAAATGCAAGGACGTATCAATACGCCCTGCACTATAATGTCAATTTTTATCTGGTTTCTAATCCATTTTACCTAGCAATTGATGTCCAAATGCAATGAAACTTTACCAAACATATTACAATGCTATAATATACTTGCGAGCCAAAATTTAGGGTCATCTGAATTCATTTACTAGGTTTTTACCTTTTTGTGCCAACTATGCATTTTTAGCCATATTTTCACTATGCCAAGAGGTCATTTAGGGCCTTAGACATTTCCACAAGCCATGCTTAATACATACATACCCAAAAGAGTCACAAAAGACTAGTTTAACTACTTTGCCACCATTCTAGGAGTTCATAGGGATAAAACACATTACTTGTGACTTGACGTGACTTGTCTACAACGTCAAAACTTCCGATCTTCAACGCCAAAATCCTTAACCTGAAATGAATGAATGAAATGCATTAGGCATACTTTGCTTAGTGAGGTAGTCATAAATAAACACTATATCAATGAAATGCATTCCAATTCTTATCTTGACAATGACAATGCAATAGATCAATAGTAGCAATGCAATGAACATGTTCAGTAGTAATAAATCCACAATTCATCATTAACCATTGGATCGATTCAGGATAGTGGATACGTGAATTCCTGCACCTTGCCAAATAAATGAATGGTCTAGTCCCTCCACCTCGCCAATATGACCAATATCACAATACATCCCTCTGCCTCGCCAAATCGATATAGGCCGTAGCCCAAGGACTGTAGTCCACCCTTACACTGAGCTCATGAATTCTATGGTATGCCAATTTTATCCAAAGTCCTTTCGAATCCAAGGTCCGGTGACAATATCAATAGTTCATGTTCGATGTCAATAGCCATGTTTAATGTTTTTATCAATGAACAATGTTCCAGTGTCCATATTCAATGACAATATCAATAACAATGATAATGTCCAATGATCTCAATGACAATAACAATGGTTGATGCTTCATTTACAATGTTCTGATGAAAATAACGATGTTTACATCAATGATCAATGCCAATAACTATATCAATGGCTATATCAATGCTCTATATAAATATCCTATACTTCCATGGTTCAATGATGATGGTGGTGATAATGGCAAAAACAATACTCAATGACAACAACAATATTTATTTCTGATGTTCAATAACGATGACGATGACATTGACAATGCTCAATACGATAACTTACCAATACTTACCACAATATCCGATAAGTGGTTTGATGCAATAATCCTTAACAACGAGGTTAGCAATAGAAATTTAAATAACAATGAAATCAAGGAAGGCACCTATTCTAATCCCGAGACTTCGACTGCACTCACCTTGATAATCTGAAGCTTTCAAGCCTCTCGGATAGCAATCCCTTTGTTCCTAGCTTTTAGTGGAGACGATGGGTGCTCTCTATCAATTTCTTGAGCTAGGTAAACAATAGGAATCGGTTAGATTCAATATTACGATATTGAAATCAATTTAACAATATCAAAATCGATGTCTAACTCAATATATACAACATCTATGAATTATCCATGGATAATCAAAACCTAGCTTGAGATTACTTCTCATAATCTACATGGATTCCAACAATAACTTGGGGAATTAAGCTTACCTAATCACTTGCGATGATTCGATAACACTCAACTGAAGAAAATCAAGCTTTCTTCAACCTTAACAATAGAGGTGTGTGCTTGGGGGTTGAAGACAACAATATGGTGAGGTGCTTGCTTAAGGAGAAATCGGTAAGGTTTCTATCCCTAGCTATCCCCTCCTTTTTAATTAGAATAGCTTTCCTTCACATGAAGGAATTGATTCTGATTATCCCACGTATGGGAATTTTAATTGAGGAGGGGCTAATCGCAAGATTAGTCCCTCAACTCTCAATGGTCTATAGTTCTACCCTCAAACTTTCAATTTCTATAATTTAGCCACTAAAAGATTTTCAATACTTTCAATAAGGTCCTTAGGCAATAATTTGACTCGATTAGAGTCCAACATTGATACATTTGACCTTGTGGTCAAAGTCAGTATAATATTTAGATAATTCTGATGTAGGGTTTCCGATCGCCAATACTCAATTCTGACTAGGCCGAATTTTGGGGTGTTACATTAACAATGTCAGCCGAGCTTGGCAATCTCTGGTCTAACTTTGCAAACTGCAACTCGAGATTCTCTTCAGCATTCCCTACTTCTACTCATGTGTTATACTGCCAAGCCTATCTAGCTCTGCCAAGCCTATATTAATGCCAACAAAGCAACCCTTCACACTAGCTAAGCACAAAAATTCCATGTCTCCCTAACTCCTTATGCAAATGCATGAATTTAACAACTAAATACAAACATCTATACCTGAAGATAAGCAAAAGCATTGTAAAATATGCATAAAAATTAGTACTTTTTAGGAGTTAACACAACCATGTGAGAAGAAACTTTAATGGCTACAAATATAGAGGCTTCCAAAGGGAATCTTATTCCTAAGATGGATTAACCTCCATTAACGATTTGTTGAATGAAGATCATGCTCATTCATTTCTTGAATCTAACTCTCTCGATGTTAGATAAATGGATGAATTTTCGATATCCTCTCCCAATTCACTCAAAAGCAAAAGTAAAAACCAATAATGAACAAACCTTGAATTTAAATTACAATAAAAAAACTAAATCATTCAATTGTTTATCAAAACCACAAACCCAAGATAACCAAAGGCAATTTAATTTAGTTCATGGTTGGGTTCAAAAGAAATACAAAAGAATAATTCCCAAGCATGGCTCGCATAAAAATAAAGAAGAAGATGGTGCGAGCTGCTCTATCTCTCGCTCGATTCTCTCACCAATTCCCCTCACCTGGCTGGGATTTGGTCTTCTCTATTTAAAGGGGATGATCCGATCGGTTGTGTGTTGATAGGAGGAGTTGGTTCTCGTTGGAATTCCTTGAAGATAGGGCGCTTATCTGATGAAATCTTGAATTCTGCAGATTGTGTTGTTGATAGGATAAAGCTTGATTTAATTTGGATAAAAGACAATAAATGTAATACCCCAAAAGTCAGCCTTAGAAATATGTTAGTATTTCGAATGAAATTTATATCAATCTAATTTTCAATGGATTTTAAAGTTTTAAAGAGAATAGGAAGGTTGAAGGACTAAATTCGAAAATTTTAAGAAATAGGGCATTAAAGCTAAAGATTAGAATGAAAGCTAAATAAATTATAAAGGATTGCATGTAATTTCTTAAATAATTGAAGGAGGTTATCCACATGTTACCGATTTGGAAAATTTGGATGGGGTTTGTTTCGGCCAAGTGGGAAGGGAAATCACTATTCACTTATCTCTCTCTCATTTGGCCGAAAGCTTCCATGGTTGAAGGAAGAAATTTTGCGTGAATTGGAGCCGGTGATTGTGGAAAGAAATTGTTAGCTAGCTTGAAGAAAGGGGTAAGGATCTCCTTTCTGTCTTGTTGTTTAAAAAAATTAAAAGGTCTAAATGTGAATTTAGATGGTTGCATGTAGAAGTTCTTTTGATAGATCAGTGAAGAGATTTGATTTACTAAGTAATCGTTTTGGAGTGAATATCATGTATGATTAAGGACTGTAATCTTGAAGTTGAAACTATGAATTGAGTTGTGAATGTGTGGTAATCGAATGAATGTGGTAAGTTATTAAATCTTTGTGTGAACAAGAAGATGTTATGAATGTAGTCTAGGTTCGAATAGAGTATATTGATACAAAAACATAATCAAATGATGAATAGTTTAGAAGTTAATGAAATTATAGAGGCTGGTTAAAATGGATTTAATTATTAATGGAACTTGGAGCATGAACCATTGGAAATTGGTTGCAAATGTATGGTTGCTTTTATAGTCTAATAGTGTAAAACTGAATCAAGGCAGTCTTGTAAGAATAAGGGTTTTTGAGGATTATTTTGAAACAGTCTAATATGTAAAAATCTGTCTTAAAATTGTTTTAGATATATATATATATATATTTGAATTTGGGGACTGTGTATATCAAATTGAAGATAATTAAGGATTAAATTATGAACTAGGGGCTGTGCAGAATTTTAAATGGTTCAGTGCAGTTTTGGTGTGTTCATAAAGGTACAGTTTTTAAAGAAGAAACTGTGCAGCGTTATAAGTGTTAAAAACTGTGCAGTTTGTTATGTTAATAAAGTGCAGTTTTAGGTGTTAAATTGATTGCAGAATGTTAACTAAATCGAGCAGTTTTGTTGTCTTAAAACCGTACTGAATGCTGTCTTAAAACTCTGCAATTTGGTAGTCTAAAAACGGGGCAGAAGTGCATTTTAAAGCTAAACAGAAATGCAGTTTACTAAAGTGAAAATATGCAGTTTAGTGTTTAAAGTGTAAACTGGAACAAAATGAACAATTTTGAATAATTCATTGTGAACTTATGAAAGTTGTCTTAGTTAAAAACAATCTAAGAGGGACTGTTTTTAGTGTCATTTGAGCTGAATTATGTAATAAGAGATTTATAGGAAGATTCGAATGGTTAAGGAGTATAAACACAATTTGTCTTGCTTGGTGTGTGTTTGTATGTTTATTTGGGCATGTTGGTGTGGACAAATGAGTATAAGTTTCTTGTCTTGTTGAATGTTTGAAGGATTGGTTAGATCCTAATGTATAGTTATTCTTGTCATACTTAGACCCAAAAAGGAGCTAGGGAGGAAATTTGATGAGTGGCATGAATCAAACGAGGATTCAGGTATCCCGTAACATCAGGATAAGAGGTGAGAGTAGTTAAAGCTTCGGGTTAGGAGGAATCCATCCCGAGTCCCTTAATTTCTCTAATTTACTTACGTGTTAAACAAGTTACAAAACCTTGTGCAATTAAGCTTGGAGATTTGAGGTAAGTACTTTTAATAAAAGTACCTTGTATTATAAATGAGGAAATTGATGGTATTGTAGGTGCTTGCACTCTAGATTCAATCATGAATTGAAAGAAATTTGTTACCTTTACTAAAGGTCTTGATGTTAAATTAAAAGGGCTTGAATAATTTGATACTCTTGCTAGTCTTGAAAAGTTAAAAGTGATTGATATGTGTGATTTGTAATAAGGTATATACATATATATTAGGTTAAATGATCCAACTTAAAAGAACCTAAGGTTAATTATAGTGCCATTTGAATATTTTAGAATGGAAGAAATGAATGATACCTGTTTTATGAAGGCACAATGGGTATTTCATGATCCATTGCATGATTGATTAAAAACTAAGCCTTGGTGGCCCTGTTGATACGTATATGAGTAATACTCATCTTGAATGCAAAATTTTACATGTGGTGAATCTTGTTTACCTCAAAAGGTATTATGTAATGTGATTTGATATTGACTAGAGGTCATGTTTAAAATGTTATTCACCAAACAAATAAATAAATGAGGAAAGCCTTGGTCTCGTGTCAGTCGTAGGTACAATTGGCATGCCATAGAGTCCGTCGAGCTCGATAGTCCGGACTACGGTCCGCTTGTTGTTAAAGATCAAATGGTCTATCTGGTACTATCTGTGTACCCCGGTTTTGGTATTATTTGTATACCCTTGTATTGGTACTTGGTGTACCCCTGTTTCGGTACTTTGTGTACCCCTGTTTGACATTGATTTTTGGATTCGTGTATCTTGGTTGTTGCTTGAGTCTCAAGGCTGGATTAAAAGAAGTATAAAGGTGTATAAATTACCGAGACGCTTAATCTACTATGATTAAAATAAAAGAAGCCATAACTGTTATGGTTGATTCCTTGATTAGATGCTAATTGGACATGTTAAGATACATGCTAGATTGAATACTTTCTTGTAGTTAAAGGCATGATAAGCTGTCTTGCCATGGATTAAACTTAAGTGGACTGTTTTGTGGTGATTAAATGTAGATACATGCTTAACGAAGCTGTCTTGCCATGGATTAAACTTAAGTGGACTGTTTTGCGGTGATTAAATGTAGATGCATGCTTAATAAAGCTGTCTTGCCATGGATTAAACTTAAGTGGACTGTTTTGTGGTGATTAAATGTAGATGCATTCTTAATAAAGCTGTCTTGCCATGGATTAAACTTAATGGACTGTTTTGCGGTGATTAAATGTAGATACATGCTTAATGAAGGTGTATTGCCATGGATTGAAATTAAGTGGACTGTTTTGTGGTGATTAAATGTATATACATGCTTAATGAAGCTGTCTTGTCATGGATTAAACTTAAGTGGACTGTTTTGTGGTGATTAAATGTATATACATGCTTAATGAAGCAGTCTTCCCATGGATTGAACTTAAGTGGACTGTTTTGTTGTGATTAAATGTATTTACATGCTTAACGAAGCTGTTTTGCCATGAAATGAACTTATGTGGATAGATTTGACTAGAATAAATTACATTGCGGATTGTTTGAATAAGTTAAGCATGCTTATCACTACCCTGTTTGAGTTCAAATCCTAAGAGACTTTAGGAATGGAATTAAGGTTTAATAGTTCAGTAATGGGCTATTGAATGTGCATTCTATAAAATGATTAAATTAATTGTTAAGAGTTAAAATTGAAAGAACTAATCTGTTTTAATGTTAACTTAGGGGTTACCTTCTTGTAATCTAGAAATTAGAAAGCTTTAAGCAGAATCATTATGATAAATTATAAATCCTAGAAGAAATTTCATTGGACTAAATAATAGTCTTGGCAATGGCTAGTAATGATGTACGATTGGATAGAAATTTATAAATCCACGAATCAATAAGTTATAGAGTAATTAACTAAGCTGAATGAATCCAAGAAAGATTATAAGTCTAGTATTGATGTTTAATTTTGGTAACTTATGAGATAAGCATGATTAGCTACGATATTATATGGAGGCAAGATCAATGAGGTGTTGATAATTTCACGTAAATGACACATGTGCTCATACTCATTACATTGTTAGGAGAACTAACACAAGTATATAAAAGATTAGTTAAATCTTTAATGTAAGTGACATCCACCATGAAATCTTGAAGTTTGATCTCATTAATTGTTAAACGTATTCATGTTTTGATAAGGAATTTAGTTCCTTCTTGTTGAATTATTTCGACTAAAGTGGTTAAGGAATTGAGTCCTTCTTGTTAAACTAGTTCGATTAAAGTGGCTAAACAATCAAGTCCTTCTTGATAAATTAGTTCGGTTATGAGCTTAAGGAATTGTGTTCCTTCTTGTTGATTCGATTTTGTTATGATCTTAAGATTGATTCTTGGTTCAGGTGAATGGTTAAGAGTTCGATTTGTATATTTATTTTAGAAGCATTCGAATATGTAAGCTAGCAGCCAAGCTTGATTTTGGAAATTTTAGAACGAAAAGTCTTGTTTGCATATTGTTATTATTTACTTTTAAACTACCTCACAAGCATGTGCTTATGTGATCCTTCCATTCACAATTCAAGAAAGAGTCGTTTGCATAATACTTCAAGCTCAGACATGATCTCCGATTCAAGAAATTATGTTAGTAGTTCTTTAGAAACTCCTACTAGGTGGCACAGAGTCGTATTGTGTGCATTGATCTTTAAAATTTCTCGATTCATATATTTATATATATAAGTGTGTATCGGCCATTTATTATTTTATGGTTGCATGTTTGATTTTTCTCATAAGTAGTCTATAGATGGTTTGATAAACCAAATTAATGGAAAGATATGTTTAACTCCGTTAATAATTTGGGTAAATCTTGTAGTTAAAGAAATGAGATACCCTAGTATATTTATATACATGAATAAATCCTTAAGCCTAATATTCGGACCTAAGAAATTAGGTATCTTTTATATATCTTGGTTGATCTATAGATTGCTTTATTAAATGGAAGTACAAAATGATATTTAATTGCATGAGTCTTTAGGTTGTTTGTAATTTTGTAATAATTCTCTCAACTTCTAATTGGTTAAATACTATAGTAGTATTGGATGTTACAAGTCCAAAGTTTGAACACCCTAACCAGGGCAGGACCTGTTTGTATTAATGATTACATCTAGAGAGAGTTTGGAAATGTTTGCATGTTTGGTTCCTCGTGACCAGTTAGTAGAGCTAAGCATGCTTGAATGATCGAAAAAGTTTTAAATAACCCTGTTTTTCTTTTGGAGTTTAGGTCGAGTTCTATTTTCAACACGTTGCTTTGTATAAAAAATTCTGTAAGCTTGTTGTTGCGCGTAATAAGTGCTCCGCAATTGTGCAAGTGTACTCGTCGCAAGTTATAGTATAAAAGATGTAATCAAATGAGAGAGAATAGGCCAGGTTATCATGAGTTGAGGTGTGATAGCCGATTGGATCGTCTTGGTAAAAGAGTGCAAGTGCAACTTAGTTGTCGTGGCAACTTGCACAGCGGGGTTGCCTTGGCAACTAATCGATGGTTGCCTGGGCAACTACTTAGGCGGCTGGGCAGCAACTTCAAGGCTCGGCAGAGCGTTCTTCAATGGTTTCTTCTTATCCCTAAGTCGAAACTCTAGCTATTTGTGCATGTCTTGATAATACATCCCTGCGTGAATCAAGGGTGAACAACAACCAATCTTGCGCTCCTCTTAGCCGTTGAAATCCTTAACTTATTCCTAAGCCGGATTAATCTTCACCATGAATAGATTGAATAAAGACCACACTCATTTGTTTCTTGATCTAACTATCCCGATATTAGATAAATAGATGAAGCTACGAGATCATCTCCCAAAGAAAAACCAAGAATGAGTAAACCTTGAATTGAAAGTGCAAACTCTTATTACCTAAACAAAATCCAATTGTTTCTCACAACCACAAGACACAATAACCTTAGCCAAATAGATTTAGTTCATGGCTAGGTTCCAAAGAAACACAAAACAAAGAATTCCTAGCATAAACCTAATGGAACAAGAAGGAAAAAGATGAAGAATGGTTGAAGCCTTGTCGAAATCTCTCCAAAGCCTTGTCGAAATCTCCCCCTTTGATCTTGTCGAAAATTCTCTCCTCTCTCCCCTTGGAGTTGACGGCTTGATCCTTAATTTATAGTGCTATGTCAAAGTCTTTTTTGAGGAGGAAGTTAAGTTGTAATTAAATATCTTTAAAGAATATAGTTCTTTATTATATTTAAATTCCTTCTAGAACTTCTCCTATCTTCTTGGGATTTAATTTCTCTTTAACCTCTTCATGGAAATTAAACTCCTTTGGGATTTAGCTTTGCTCCACGTCATCTTGGGCTTATCTAGTCATCAATTTCGACTACCATATCATCTTATCCCTTATCGAAAATTGCCCTGGCAACTAGCTCAGCATCTCCTTCATGTATTGCCCTGGAAACTAGCTCGACATCTCCTTCATGCATTTCCCTGGCAACTGGTTCCAGCCTTGCTTTGACAAGTGATCCTGCACACACACACAAAAACACATCAAAGCAGTATCTTTTTCCACAAAATTGAGCAAAATATGAAATCAAGGTTGTCCACCAAGGAAACGATGCAAACATGCATGAATGACTAATAATGCAACTAATATGAGCCTAAGCCTAGCAATAATAAGAATAAAAGGGTAATAAAAATAGTACTTTTGAACACTTAACACACCCCCAAACTCGAAATATTGCTTGTCCTCAAGCAATGCAAACTAATAATTACCCGCCAAGACTTCAATTTTCACAAACTTAGCTTTGAACTTGATTTCAATTCTCAGAACCGGGGCACAAAGTATGATTGGCTTTTCATTTTTCGGACAACTTAGGAGTTACTCGGAATCAAACTATAATGCTTGTGAGTGTGTGCGGAGTTGTGTGCAAGTTGATTTTTCGGATTCTATGCAAACAAGAGGTTTTCAAATTACTTCATTGGGTTCTTTTAACATGTTTTAACTAGAGCCGGTTTTGGGCACCTCTAGTGTTTTGTTTTTAGTTTTCTTAAGTTAAATAATTTATTCGACTAGAGCTATTTTCGGGCACCTCTAGCGATCAATTTTTAGCACATACTATAGCCAATTTCGGGCTCCTCTAGTGATCAATTTTTAGCGCATACTAGAGCCAATTTCGGGCACCTCTAGTATTCATCCAATTTTTATTCTAATCCCCCAACTTTTTAACTATCAACCTAAGTTCCCTAGAATTCCTTAAATCAATCAAGTCACACAATGTTTCATCAAGTTTAGCGTCATAGTACGATTCTAAGTGTTTCCATGTTTATCCTAGAATAAAAATTTCTATCAATTAAGTACATTGGCAAAGTCATCATCGGATATTCATCAAATCTAGGCAATTCTTATTCCAACTAAAGGCATGACAAGCAAATTATGTATCCTAAATGCAATACTTAAGATGAATGCAACTAAACATGGTAACTAACTAATAACAATCCCCCCAAGCTCGAGTGAGGCATTGTCCTCAATACATGCAACAAAGAAAAATAAAAATAAAGAAAAGTAAAATACAAACGAGGACTTACTCTGAGAGTTTGTCGTCGTGGATGATTAGTTTCCTTTTCGTCGGTGTCTTGATTCTTTTGCTTGAACGCGGTGGTTGCTTCCTTGTTGCTGATTGTGGAATTGATCCTTGTACGGGGTTGTCCTCATCGTCCTCTTCATCAATGTCATTGGCTTTTCGCTTGGGCTTGGAGGATTCGATTGGTGCGGTCTTTGTTGGTGCAATGGAGGACTCGTCCGAATATGAAAAATCAGACAATGATTCAATACGAGTTGCTTCGGGCATAGGTGCTTTACCTTTGGCTTTTGCAGTGGTTGCCAGGGCGTCTTTAACTTTGGTTGCCGCAACATCTTCAGTGTTAGTTGTCGTGGCAACTGCTTGGGCAGGCGCATTGTAGGTTGCCGCGGCATCATCTGTTGCGGTTGCCATGGCAATGATTTCGGCAGAAAAGATTGGGAACGACATGCGGCTGTCCGGGTACTTTTCCAGGATGACTTGAGTGATGGCATTGTTGTGATCCTTCATGTACCGCATGAACATTAGTTTTCGGTCTTCAATTTGCCTAAGGCGGTTCACCAACGGTTGTAAGAGTGCTTCAAGTTGTCCCGAGGTTGCTGGCCGAGTTGCTCAGGCATCAGTTGCTTGGGCATTAGGCGTTGCCGAGGCGGAATGAGTTGCCGCGGTAATTAAAGGCGTTGGGGATTTTACCGGTGCCTCTCCCATTAGCTTTCGAATTTGTGCTCGTTTTCAACCGAACTTTGGTAGGGCCTTTTCATCAGTGGACTCACTTGGGACATGCATCTCCTTGCAAAGATTGGAAATTAATCAAGGGAAGAAAAGAGAACCCTTGTCTTTTGTGCTACATACAAAAATCTCATCACAAATAATTTTTCCAATGTTAATGATGCGATTATGCAAGATAGAATGTATGAGCAAAAGACAAGGTGTATCAACGGTAGTATTGTGTGTGGTGGGCATTAAAGAAGTTTTAACAAACTTATTCCATATTTTTGCCTCGGGTTTGAGCCAAAGGCCGTTTATCGTGCCCTTGTATTTACCGTCATTCCAACGAGTTCCCAATAGAGTAAGTTCTTGAAGCACCTTATCGAGTTGCTTGGGCGTGAGTTGATCAACAAAGGCTTGATGCTCGTCCTTCTCAATGTAGAGCCCGTAAAAGGTGTTAATGTTTTCGGGGCTTATGAGTATAGTCTTGTCACGAACAAAAACATAAGGATTATCCGGGTTAGGTGAGTGAGCATAGAATTCTCTTACCCATGAGATGTTACCCGATTCCGATTGATGGCAAAAGATTTGCCACTTTTGATGTGCGATCCTTTCGAAGATGAATGGTTCAAGGCCGAAATCTTGATGAGAGTTGGAGTATTCAAAGCCTTATTCTTCGTAAATCTTCCAGCTTTCAAACTTGGAGTGAAATCTTTCTTGAACCACCGATGTAGCAAACTTCTTGTATCTTGGTTCTTTGGAGGAACTTGGATAAACCAAAAATTCGATTTTGGATGCCATGGATGATCTTGGTTGTGAGTTTGGTAAAAACAAAGAAAAGAAAGAAAAAAAACTAAAGAGTTGCAAGATGAAAAGTAGGAATAGGTTTCTTGGAAGTTAAGGGTGATGGGTTAAATAGAAAAGATGGGTAGTAAATATGGTGGGTGAGATTAATTTTGGAATAAAGAAGAAAGTGATTTCGATTTAGGGGAAGGGTGACGGCTAGGGGGTTTATTTAGGGTAAATTGGAGGCTTAATATAATCCTTAGATTTAGCCCATTAATTTCATTGTTGAAGAAGTTTCCTTCTTGAATCAAAATTCCTCTTTATCTTGAACTCTTTTCCTACAATTCAAAAACAAATAAAATAAGGATTAAAATTAAAGATAAACTAATAAAAGAAAATAAATAAAGATGTGCAAAGAAATTCTTAAACTTAAAATTTTAAAAACAATTAGATAAATATGAAAGAAAGATGTAGTCTTAATCTTAAAGAAAATAAATAAATCTATCCTAAAAAGAAAAAAAGTAACCGAAATTAAATAATAATAATAATAGTTTGAAAAGACAAATAAAAATAAAAATAAAAATAAAAATAAAAATGAAAATAAAAAGAAAAAGAAAAAGAAAATATTGAAAGGAGAGCATGCTCATGCATCTCCTAAGGTGACCACTTCTTTGTTACGTTCCACATGGGCACCGTTGTAGTGCTTCAATCTTTTTCCATTAACTTTGAATTCATGTTCGTCCGTGATGGACTTGATTATCACGGCACCATGAGAGAATGGTTTGACAACTTCGAATGGTCCAGACCATCTTGATTTTAGTTTTCTCGGGAAAAGTTTTAGCCGAGAATTGAATAAGAGAACTAGTTGCCCTGACATGAATTGTCGCGGCAATAGTTTCTTGTCATGCCATTGCTTTGTTTTCTCCTTGTAGATTCGTGCATTGTTATAGGCGAGTGCACGGAATTCTTCTATCTCATTGAGGTCTAACAAACGCTTTTGTCCGGCACTTTTCCAATCCATATTCACGGTCTTGATTGCCCAATATGCTATGTGTTCGATTTCCACCGGTAGATGGCATGTTTTGCCATAGACAAGTCAGAAGGGGGACATACCTAAGGGTGTTTTGAATGCAGTGCGATATGCCCAAAATGCGTCAGCTAGTCTTACTGACCAATCCTTCCTAGAGGGATTTACAACTTTCTCGAGTATACCCTTCAATTCCCGGTTGAAAATTTCTGCCTGCCCATTGGTTTGTGGGTGATATGCCATAGCAATCTTGTGTGATACGCCGAAGCATTGCAACATCTTGGCAATAAGTCTGTTGTCAAAATGCTTGCCTTCATCACTGATAATTGCTCTCGCATCCCAAACCGTGTAAATATGTTTTTATGCATGAATCGTTGCACGGTCTTGGAATCATTGGTGGGAACTGCAGCTGCCTCAACCCATTTAGAAACGTAGTCAACGGCAAGTAGAATGTAGAGGTTGCCGAATGAAGATGAGAAAGGTCCCATGTCCCATAAAATCGATCCCTCATACATCGAACAGTTCCACCTCGATGATGTTTTGGAGCGGTATCTCATGTCGTATGGAGATATTGCCTGTCCTTTGGCAACGATCACATTGCTTGTAAAACTCTTGGGCATCTTTGTATAGTGTTGGCCAATACAAACCGGATTGCAAAACTTTGGCCGCGGTACGTGTTCCTCAAAAATGTCCTCCATAGGGTGAAGAATGGCATTGCCGGAGTACGTTCTGCTGCTCCTCTTCAGGGACACAACGGCGTATAACCTGATCTGTATATTGTTTAAACAAAAGAGGCTCGTCCCAAAAGTAATGCTTAGCATCATGGCGGAACCGCGTCTTCCCTTGGTGAGTAAGGCCATAAGGTAAAATACCACAAACAAGGAAATTAACTAAATCCGCGTACCAGGGTATTGCCGAGACATGTGTTGCCGTGGTGACTACTTCCAAGATTACCGAGGCATGTGCGTCTAGAGTTGCCGAGGCATACGCGTCCATGGTTGCCGAGGCGTGCGTATGAGTGGTTGCCGCGGCGTGTATATCAGTGGTTGCCACGACGTGCATATCAGTGGTTGCCGAGGCGTATGCATCTGGAGTTGCCGAGGCGTGCGCGTCAAGAGTTACTAAAGCGTCGAGGATTGCCGAGGCATGCGCATCCATGGTTGCTGAGGCGTCAGGGGTTGCCGAGGCGTGCGCATCCATGGTTACTGAGGCAACTAACAGTTGCTCATCCGGGAATGCATCACATATCTCTAAATCTACGTCCTCCTCCCTATTGCGTTCTAAGCGTGATAAGTGATCGGCCACTTGATTTTCTGTTCCTTTCCTGTCCGTAATTTCAATGTCAAACTCTTGTAAAAGTAATATCCAAAGAATCAAACGAGGTTTGGCATCCTTTTTAGCAAATAGATACTTAATTGCCAAATGGTCCGTATGAACAATTACCTTTGTACCAATCAAATAGGATCGAAACTTATCAAATGCAAAAACTACGACTAGTAACTCTTTCTCTGTTGTTGTGTAATTCACTTGAGCACTATTAAGAGTTTTACTAGTGTAGTATATCACATGAAAGGTCTTACCTGTGCGTTGGCCTAGGACTGCTCCTACCGCGAAATCACTTGCATCACATAAGAGCTCAAAAGGTAGCGTCCAATCTGGTGGCACGACAATGGGTGCTGAGGCAAGCTTTTTCTTTAGGGTTTCGAATGCTTGGGTGCAAGAATCATCAAAATTGAAGACTTTATCCTGTTCAAGCAAATTGCACAAGGGTTTAGTAATTTTAGAAAAATTATGAATGAACCTCCTATAAAAGCCTGCATGTCCAAGAAAGCTTCGGATTCCTTTAACCGAACTTGGTAGGGGTAATCTCTCGATCACGTCCACCTTGGCTTTGTCTACTTTAATTCCCTTGGATGAAATCTTGTGGCCGAGCACTATTCCTTCATCTACCATAAAATGGCACTTCTCCCAATTAAGGACTAAATCAGTTTCTTCACATCTTGCCAACACCTTCTCTAAATTACCGAGGCAGCTGTCAAAGTCATTACCAAAAATGGAAAAATCATCCATGAAGATCTCAACGAAGTTTTCGACCATGTCTGAAAAGAGTGACATCATGCATCTTTGGAAGGTTGTTGGGGCGTTACACAATCCGAACGGTATCCTTCGGAAAGCATAAGTACCGTATGGGCATGTGAAAGTTGTCTTTTCTTGCTCTTCTAGTGCTATGGCAATTTGATTGTAACTTGAATAACCATCAAGAAAACAATAAAAGGGTTTACCTGCAAGACGGTCAAGCATTTGATCAATAAAGGGTAATGAGAAGTGATCTTTCCCAGTGGCTTTGTTTAGCTTTCGATAATCCATATAAAACCTCCAACCGGTCACAGTCCTGGTTGGAGTGAGTTCATTGTTTTCATTATTTACCACCGTTATACCTCTCTTTTTCGGTACACATTGTACCGGACTTACCTATGTACTATCAGAGATAGGGTATATGATGCCGGCGTCTAGCCACTTAATGATTTCTTTCATTACAACCCCTTTTATGGCATGATTCAGTCTCCTCTGGGCCTCAATCGAAGGTATGTGATCATCTTTCAACAAAATCTTGTGCATGCACATTGCCGGGCTAATTCCCTTCAAGTCGGCAATTGTCCACCCTATTGCCTTCTTGTGTAGCATCAACATTTTGATCAGCTTCTTTTCCTGCTCAGGCTGTAACTTAGAGGAAATAATTACAGGCAATGTTTTATCGGTTCCCAAGTAAGCATATTTTAGTTGCTCTGGCAACTGTTTTAACTCAAGAATCGGTGGTTGTTCAATAGAGGGCTTTTCGAGCTTACCTTCCTTACCTGAGTAATCTAGTGGTTCAAAGTATGTACCTGGTCGATTGACTAACCAATTTGCCTCTTCTTGTTGTTCCTCATCGATCGGTTCTTCATACTCTTCAGGTTCCTCTTGATCGGCAATGTAGTTGTCGAGGCAACTAAATTCCTCATCGAAGTTAAACTCTGCCGTGGCATGGAGAAGTTGGCATTCTTTCGGATCATCGACATGCCTTAGTGTTTGGAACACACTTAGTTGAACTTGCTGGTCATTCACCCTCATTGCGAGTTCTCCCTTTTCAACATCGATCAAGGTTCTCCCTGTTGCTATGAAGGGTCTCCCGAGGATGATAGGTGAATGTTCATTTGCTTCACAATCCAAAATAATAAAGTCAACGGGAAAAATAAATTTATCAACTTTTACCAATATGTCTTCGATTTTTCCCTCTGGATGCACATAGGATCTGTCGGCTAACTATAGCGTAACTGTTGTAGGTCTTACCTTCCTGATTCCTAGTTTCTGGAAAACTGATTTAGGCATCAAGTTTATGCTTGCTCTAAGGTCGCATAATGCTTTCCCGACATAGTGGTTTCCAATGGAACAGGGTATTGTGAAACTTCTGGGATCCTTCAACTTGGGTGGCATGCGATTGTGTAACATGGCCATGCATCCCTCTGTTGCGGCAACTGTTTCAAACTTTTCTAGCCTTGTTCTCTTAGACACAATGTGTTTTATAAACTTGGCATAATTGCATTTGTTCAATCGCCTCAACCAATGGCAAGTTGATGTGGACTTGCTTTAGGATATCAAATAACTTCTTGAATTGATATTCTTGCTTTTTAGCTTCAACCTCTGTAGGAATGGTGGTAGAAGTCGGATATCTTCGATCCTTTCATTGGTCTAGAACCTGATTGATGGCATTGCCGGAGAAACTGGAGTTGCCGAGGCATTGTCAACTGGGGTTCCCGTGGCGTGCTTATCGCTGGTTGCCACGGCAATTCCTGGTTCAGCATCTGAGGCTTTGCCGCTGAGTTCGTCTTGATCTTTTTGCGGAGTTTTGTTTGATGAGTGAGCATGAGCCTCTTTAAGTTGTTGGCCACTTCTAGTGGTGATCGCCTTACATTGCTCATGGCCAGTTGCTCTTGCGACTTCAATATCGCTAGGTAAACCTTCTTGCGGTCTAGTATTTAGGTTTTGAGCAAATTGTCCGACTTGATTTTCCATTGATTTGATTGCTGCCTCTTGGTTTTGCAATCTCATCTCAGTCCTGTTAATAAAAGCATCAGTTCTTTTTATGAAGTTACTATTCTCAGCCATATAAGAATCAATTTTCAACATAAAAGCATTGAGAGAATTTTCCAAAGAACTAGATGTTGTCGGTTGTTGCTGCGGCAACTGTTGCCGTGGAATATTCTGCTGGAATCCCGATGCTTGTGCATTCTGATTGTTCTGGTTTAGAGCATTGTTGGGATTACTCCATGAAAAATCCGGGTGCTTCTTCCAAGCTGGATTGTATATATTGGACATCACATTGTTGTTCCGGTTGTAATTCCCCACATAAAAGCTAGATTCCGAATTCTACATACATTCAGAAGAATCATGGTTACCACCACATAACTCACAAAATGAATCCATTACCTTGACCTCCTGTGTGTTTTTTGGTTTCTGCATGTTTTGGACCATCTTGGTTAGAGCGGCCAATTGTGCTAAAATTGAGTCTGATGATCCCAGTTCAAGTATTGTGGCTTGGCGTCTAACTCCTTCTCTTCTAGCAGAGGGGAAATGATAATTATTCTTGGCAAGCCTGTTTGGAATTTGCATTGCTTCCTCCGGTGACTTATCTAGGAGTATGCCGTTTGCCGAGGCATCTAGCATCATCCTGGTTGGTGTATTCACAGCGTTGTAAAACATTGTTACTTGTGTCCACACTGGGAATCCGTGTAGGGGCATTTGTGTAGAAGTTCTCTACATCGCTCCCAAGCCTCGTACATGGATTTATTTGATCAGGCATCGAGCAAGGAAATCACGATAAAGATTGGTCCAAGATCCTATTGATCTGGCAGGAATACTATTCAACCATGCTTTCACCCTATCCCTTAGTGAATAGGGGAATAATCTTAGTCGTAAAACATCGTGGGTAACTTCTTGTATTTTGAATGAATTGCAACTGTCGAGGAAAGATTTAAGATGTTTTCGTGCATCTTCAGTTGCTGAGCTGCCAAATTGACCAATTGTGTTGATCATATTGAACATCACTGGTTTCAACTCAAAGTGGTCGGCTTCAATTTCAGGTGTGACAACTCCTGTATTAAGTCCTTCAAGATCTTCTTCAAGATAATCTCGAATAGTTCTGTTTCGTGCAAGAATCACTCTTCCTGCTGGAACATCTTGATTCATATTGTTGTCTTGATTAGCCATTGCTACTCTTAACCTTCGTTTGAGTCTTTGCAAGGTTTGTTCGATTTCTGGCTCAAAGGGATATTCTGGTGTAATCGGTCTCGCCCTGGTCATATACCAATGCAAAACCAAAGTTTGTTAACCCTTTGAATCTTAAACAAGAAAAATAAAAAGTGCAAGAAAATAAAAACAAAGTTGCTATTGCCAATTCCCGCCAACGACGCCAAAAACTTGTTGCGCGTAATAAGTGCTCCGCAATTTTGCAAGTGTACACGTCGCAAGTTATAGTATAAAAGATATCATCTCCACAGGGATTGGTGCCACTTCAAGAATCTAATCTCTTGCACTGTAAAAAGTAAAAACACAAGTAGGTGATTGTAGGAGTTTAACTAACAACTAAACTAGAAAGCAATAAAGTAAAAGAAGATGTAATCAAATGAGAGAGAATAGGCCAGGTTATTGTGAGTTGAGGTGTGATAACCGATTGGACCATCTTGGTAAAAGAGTGCAAGGGCAACTCAGTTGCCGTGGCAACTTGCAAAGCGGCGTTGCCTTGGCAACTAATCGATGGTTGCCTAGGTGACTAGCTGGCCAACTACTTGGGCAGCTGGGCAGCAACTTCAAGGTTCGGCGGAGCATTCTTCAATGGTTTCTTCTTATCCCTAAGTCAAAACTCTAGCTATTTGTACATGCCTTGATAATACATCCCTGCGTGAATCAAAGGTGAACAACAATCAATCTTGCGCTCCTCTTAGCCATTGAAATCCTTAACTTATTCCTAAGCCGGATTAATCTTCACCATCAATAGATTGAATAAAGACCATACTCATTCGTTTCTTGAATCTAACTCTCCCGATATTAGATAAATAGATGAAGTTACAAGATCCTCTCCCAATTCAAACGCAAACAAGAAGAAAAACCAAGAATGAGTAAACCTTGAATTGAAAGTGCAAACTCTTATTACCTAAACAAAATCCAATTGTTTCTCATAACCACAAGACACAATAACCTTAGACAAATAGATTTAGTTAATGGCTAGGTTCCAAAAAAACACAAAACAAAGAATTCCTAGCATAAACCTAATGGAACAAGAAGGAAAAAGATGAAGAGTGGTTGAAGCCTTGTCGAAATCTCTCCAAAGCCTTGTCGAAATCTCCCCCTTTGATATTTTCGAAAATTCTCTCCTCTCTCCCATTGGAGTTGACAGCTTGATCCTTAATTTATAGGGCTAGGTCAAAGTCTTTTTTGAGGAGGAAGTTAAGTTGGAATTAAATATCTTTAAAGAATATAATTCTTTATTATATTTAAATTCCTTCTAGAACTTCTCCTATCTTCTTGGGATTTAATTTCTCTTTAACCTCTTCTTGGAAATCAAACTCCTTTGGGATTTAGCTTTGCTCCACGTCATCTTGGGCTTATCTAGTCATCAATTTCGACTACCATATCATCTTATCCCTTGTCGAAAATTGCCCTAGCAACTAGCTCGACATCTCCTTCATGCATTGCCCTGGCAACTAGCTTGGCATATCCTTCATGCATTTCCCTGGCAACTGGTTCCAGCCTTGCTTTGGCAAGTGATTCTGCACACACACACACACAAAAACACACCAAAGCAGTATATTTTCCACAAAGTTGAGCAAAATATGAAATCAATCTTGTCCATCAAGGAAACGATGCAAACATGCATGAATGACTAATAATGCAACTAATATGAGCCTAAGTCTAGCAATAATAAGAATAAAAAGGGTAATAAAAATAGTACTTTTGAACACTTAACACTTGTCTGGTAACGCGTTCTACGCTGGTCTTTCTTCTAGACCAGGTAGAGGGTGTTACAATAAATCTCTTCCATCTTTATCTCCAAAGACTTCTCACAAGGTTGAGTCTTTATCTCCATCAAATTCTGCTTGAAATTTTAGATCTTGGGGAGCCCTTGCTTTTCGATCTTATCCTGAAATTGGGGCAAAATCATCCAGGTATGTCAAGGCAATTTGGCTCGGCAAGGCCTCAGAAATGTCCCCTACTTTTCACGACAAATCCTTTAGAATTGGCCCCTACTTGTCACGGCAAGACTCACTTGCCATGACAATCTTAACCTGCGCAAAATAGAACACACCAGCAGCGTCTTTTCGACTAAGAACAACCACAATGCAATACCAATCTCAATAACGAAGGAAACTAAGAAATTATGCATGAATGCTTAATAATGCAACTAAAATGTGCCTAAGTCTAATAATAATATGAGTAAAAAAGGCAAGAAAATAGTACTTTTACACACTCAACACACCCCCAAACTCTAACTATTGCTTGTCCTCAAGCAATGCAAAACACTAACAATTACTTGCCAAGGATTTTCTACCAAGAACAATCTTCTTACCTGACTTCAACCCTCTAACTGTGGCACAAAGTATGATTACCTTTCTATTTTTCGGATGGCACGGAAATTACCCGAGATTAGACTATAATGCTCATGAAAATGTGTGTGTGGAGTTATGTACAAGTTGAATAATAGGATTCCATGTGAACAATGGGTTTTATGAATATTAATTATCAGGGCATTTAAGTTTACTAGAGCCAATTTCGGAGACCTCTAGTGATTTTAATGTGTGACAACTAGAGTCGGTTTTGGGCACCTCTAGCAAGAAATTATTTTTATAACAATTTTAGTTTAGGTTAGAGTCAGATAGACACCTCTAGCTCAAAATTTTAAATTATCCAATTTTTAAGCAACCTAAATTCAGTAAGTCTCCCTTAATCAATCAAGTCACAATAGTGTCAAATAATATTCAACATTATAGTCAAATCCTAAGTGTTTTCCATGTGAATCCTAAAATTAAGGGTTCTATCAATTAAGTGCAGTGGCAAAATTCATCATAGGGTATCACAACAAGTTTCCAAAGTTCTACTCAGGCATGGCAAGTAATATATGCAACTATATGAATGCAACTAGTTAATTATGAAACAACTGAGAATAAAACACCCACAAACTCGAGAGAAGCATTGTCCTCAATGCATGAAACAAAAACAAATAAAAACTAGAAAACAAAATGAGAATGAAAATGAATTAGTCGGAGAGGTCGTCACCTCGAATGACTAGTTTCCTTCGAGTTGTTTGCTTGGTTCTCTTTCCCATGGTGGTTGTGTACGCAAGGCTAGTGGTGCGGTTGGAATTGTAGTTTCCGCATCCTTGTCATCCGATTCATCCTCCATGTCGGCTTCCTCTAATTCATAAGTTTTGTGTTTTGATTTTATTTTGCATGGCGCAACTGGTGGTGACTTCCTTGGTGCAGAAATAGACTCGTCTGAATCTAAAAAACCATGAATGGAATCAGTACGAGTAGGTTTAGTCATAGGTTCCTTACCTTTTGTTGGAGCAGTGGTTGTCGCGGCAATGTTGCTAGGTGCATCATCAGTTGCCATGACAAGTAGTTTGGCAGGGAAAACGGGGAAAGGAATGGAGCTATCGGGGAAATTTTCCAAGACAACTCTCGTGAAAGCGACATCGCAGTTTTTCATGTATCACATTAACAACAGCTGGCGTGCCTCCATTTGCTCTAATCGCTTAGTTAATGGGCAGAGAACTTCGACAATTTCTTTGATACTTGTCATGGCATGTGCACTCTCCGCAGCATTTTTGGTTGCCTTGGCAATAGTTGGAGCCGGAAGTGGTCGTGATGCCTTCGAGTCTCTAGAGAGTTCCTCACCCATCATTTTCAGACATTGACTTCGGGACCACCCATGTTTTTTGGCCATTTTCTCGTCTAACACATCAATTGGCACATGTTCTTTCGCACATAATGCCGATATTAGATTGGGGAAAAATATTGTTCCTGTATCCCTTTGACTACAAGCATAAATCTCATCAACAATGATTTTTCCAATATTAATAGTGCGCTTGTTCAAAATAGAATGGAGGAGTAAGAAACAAGAATACGAAACCATAGTATTATGGGTAGTAGGCAACAAATGGGTTTTAATGAAATTGTTCCACAGTTTGGCCGCCAGCTTCAATAGGATACGTTTCACCATCCCCTTTAAATTTCCTCTATTCCACTCGACTCCCTCAATTGTAAGATCACAAAAGACCATCTCCACTTCGTCGGCTGTGATTTTTGCAACAAATTCTGAGTTCTCATCCTTCTCATTATACAACCCAAAGTAGGTGTTGATGGCATCGGAATCGACAAGAATTGCCCTACCACACACATAAACACAAGGGTTATCTGGTGTAGAAATATGTGAATAGAATTCACTTACCCATGATATATTTCCAGGCTTTGGTTGTTCACCAGAAAATTGCCATTGATGTTGCTCTAGGATCTTGCAGATGGTATTTTCAAGCTCGTAGTTCTTGAGGGACACATCATACTCAAATCCAAGCTCTTCCCACACTTTTCGATTGGCAAATTTTGCAAGGTACTGTTTCTCAATGAGTAGGGTTGAATACTATCGGAAAGAGGGCTCGCTCTCCTTTGAAGAACTCGCCTTGGGCATTGATATGAAATTCTTGGCCATGGCTTTGTTTTCAAAAATCAAAAATCTAAGGGATAGATGGAATTCTATCTTTGGCCCAACTCCTTCTCTTTGTGAACTCTTATCCTAAAATTCAAGATAAAACAAAGGGATAAATATTAAATAAAGATTAAACCTAAAATAAATAAATAAAGATAAAGAATAATAGGATAAAAAAGATAAATATAAAAGATGACTATCCTAAAATAATAATGAAAATAAAGATGAAGATAAAAACTTAAAATAATAAAACTAATATTTGAATAAAAATAAAATTAAGTTCAAAAATAAAATTAAAAATAAACTGTAGAATAAAATAAAAACTTAGGAAGAGCATGTTTATGCATCTTCCAAAGTGACAGTTTCTTTGTCACGTTCAACATGGGTGCCGACGTAGTGTTTCAATCATTGTCCGTTAACTTTAAACTCATGTCCGTTGACAGTGGACTTGATTATAACAGCACCATGTGAGAAAGGTTTTACTACCTCGAATGGCTTGGACCATCTTGACTTCAGTTTTCTAGGAAAAAATTGAATAGAGAATTGAAGAGGAGCACTAATTGCCCTCGCAAGAATTGTCGCGACAATAGCTTCTTGTCATGCCAACGCTTCGTTTTTCTTTGTAGATTCGGGCATTGTCGTAAGCTAATGCTCAAAATTATTCTATCTCGTTTAGGTCCAATAAACGTTTTTGCCCTGCATTCTCCCAATCGATGTTCATGGTCTTGATAGCCCAATATGCCTTATGCTCTATCTCTACCGGTAGATGACATGTCTTGCCGTAGACAAGTCTGTAAGGAGACATGCCTAGGGGCATTTTGAATGTTGTTCGATAAGCCCAAAGCGCATCATCAATTCTCATGGACCAATCCTTTTGAGAGAGATTGACAACCTTCTAAGGATAATCTTTAGTTCACGATTGGAAATTTTGGCCTGCCCATTTTTCTGCGGGGGATATGTCGTGACAATTTTGTATATCACTCCAAAGTGCTCTAACATCTTGGCAGTCATCCTATTGTTGAAATGTGTGCCCCCATCACTGATAATTGCCCTCGGTGTCCCAAATTGTGTGAATATGTTTTTCTGCAAAAATTTCTACACGGTCTTGAAATCGTTTTTGGGAACCGCAACTGCTTAAACCCATTTAGACACATAGTCCAAGGCAAGTAGGATGTACAAATTGCCGAATGAGGAAGGGAAAGGCCCCATGAAATAAACCCCCACACATCGAAAAACTCTACTTCAAGAATATTTTGCAGTGGCATCTCATGCCGTCTCGAGATATTCCCCGTTCGTTGACAACGATCACACCGTTTGTAAAATTCTTATGCATCTCTATAAAGAGTGGGCCAGTATAAGCCTGATTGTAGGACTTTGACCGCGGTGCGAGTACCTCTAAAATGGCCTCCATAAGGTGAATAATGGCATTGCTGAAGCACATTTTGCTGCTCCTCCTCGGGAACACATCGTCTTATAACCTGACCTACACATTGTTTAAACAAAAGAGGCTCATCCCAATAATAATACTTAGCATCATGTCGGAACCGCTTCTTTCCTTGGTGAGTAAGGTTACTAGATCGACATAAGGTCATAAGGTAAAATACCACAAACTAGAAAGTTTACTAGATCGGCATACCATGGTGTTGCATTGGCAATTAACGTCTGCTCATCCGGGAATTTATCATGGATCTCCAATGTGTCGCCATTTTCATTGCCTCCTTCCAGCCTTGACAAGTGATCAGCAAATTGATTTTCCGATCCTTTCCTGTCCTTAATTTCAATGTCAAACTCTTGTAAAAGTAAAATCCAACGAATTAAACGAGGTTTGACATCTTTTTTAGCAAATAAATATTTAATTTTCGAATGGTCAATATAGACAATTACCTTTGTACCAATCAAATAGGAACGAAACTTTTCAAATGTGAAAACTGCTACTAGTAATTCCTTTTCAGTTGTGGTGTAGTTCAATTGGGCACCATTAAGGGTTTTACTAGCGCAATATATCACATGGAAAATTTTACCTTTCCACTAGCCTAAAACAACTCCTACCACAAAATCACTTGCATCACACATGAGTTCAAAGGGTAGGGACCAATCGGGTGGAACGACAATAGGTGATGTGGCAAGTTGCTTCTTCAGGGCTTCAAATGTCGTGGCACAAAAATCATCAAAATTGAAGGCCTTGTCCTGTTCAAGTAAATTATTCAAGGGTTTAGAAAAATTATGAATAAACCTTATGTAAAAACCTGCATGTTTGAGAAAACTTCATATCCTTTTGACTGAATTCGGTGGCAGAAATTTCTCAAACATATCTACCTTGGCCTTGCCTACTTCGATTACCTTGGATGAGATCTTATGACCGAGCATGATGCCTTCATCCACAATAAAATGGAACTTTTCCCAATTTAAAACTAGTTCAGATTCCTCACAATGTGCTAACACCTTCTCTAAATTACTGAGGCAATTGTCGAAGCTATCTCTGGCAATTGTCGAAGCTATCTCTAAATATTGAGATTGTCCATGAAGATTTCTAGGAAATCTTCCACCATGTCAGAGAAGATTGCCATCATACATCTTTGGAAGGTTGCCGGGGCATTGCATAATACCAAAAGACATCCTTCGAAATGTATATGTACTATAAGGGCACATGAAGGTGGTCTTTTCCTAATCTTCCGGTGATATTGCGATTTGATTATAACCTGAGTAACCGTCAAGAAAACAATAAAAAGGTCTTCCTATTTTATTTAACCCAATCAATACAAACTTTCCAACCGTAAAAAGTCCTAGTCAGAATGAGTTCATTGTTTTTCGTTACTTATTACCTTTTTTTGTCAACATCTTTTTTTTTCATCCTATTTGTGCCTCAATCAACGGTTTATGATCATCCTCTAATAGGATCTTGTGCATATATACCGCTGGTAATCCAAAGATTCAAAACCTTTTGTCAACATCTTTTCCTAGTAATCCAAATATTCAAAATTTTACCTAATCCAAATATTCAAAATTTTACCTTCCTTACCTGAGTAATCCAAAGATTCAAAATTCTTACCCGGTTAACTTACAATCCAATTTTCTTCATTATGTTCCTCATCCTTCGGCTTCTCAAGTTCCTTAGGTTTGGCAATGCAATTGCCGTGGCAATACTCCTCCATGTCAAAATCGAATTCGGTGGTGGCTTGAATGACTTGGTATTCTTCTGGATCGTCAGCATGCTTAAGGGTTTGGAAGACATTAAGCTTGACTTGCTGGTCATTTACCCTCATTGTGAGTTCTCCTTTCTCGACATCGATCAAGGTCATTCTCGTTGCTAAAAATGGTCTCCTAAGAATAATGAGTGCGAACTCATCTGTTTCACAATCCAAAACAATAAAACTAGCGGGAAAAATAAATTCATCGACTCTTACCAGAATCTCCTCAATTTTTCCCTCTGGATGTAGATAGGATCTGTCTACAAGCTGTAACATAACCATCATGGGTCTTGCCTTCCCTATGCCCAATCGTTGGAAAATAAATTTTGGCATATGGTTTATGCTTACCCAAGATCGCATAAAGCCATCTCGATATAGTGATTTCCTATTGCACAAGGTATTGAAAAACTGACAGGATCCTTTAGTTATTCTTGACTATTCCCCTTCTACTGGTTTATGCTTGCCCAAGATCGCATAAAGCCATCTCGATATCGTTGGAAAACAAATTTTGGCATATGGTTTATGCTTGACTATTCCCCTTCTACTGGTTGGGAACTGATAGTTATTCTTGGCAAGTCTATCCAAAATCTCACAATCTTCCTCTACTGATTTGTCTAGAAGCGTGCCATTCGTCGAGGCATCCAGCATCAATCTCATCAGTGCATTGACTGAATTGTAAAACATTGTTACTTGCGTCCTATCTCTAAATTCATACATGGGACAATTTTGTAAAAGCTCCTTATAGTGCTCCTAAGCCTCGTACATTGACTCATCATTTGCTTGTCGAAAAGAAGTAATGTCATTACGTAGCTTATCAGTCATATTTGTGAAACTAAATACAGAAAGGAAACTTTGGCACAAATCGGTCCAAGATTCTAATGAACCATATGGGATACTATTCAACCATGTTTTTACCCTATCCCTCAGTGAATAAGGGAATAATTTAATCCTTAGGACGTCCTCGGGGACTTCTTGTTGCTTGAATGAATCACAGATTTCTAAGAACGATTTGAGATGTTGTTTGGCATCCTCAGTCACTGATCCGCCAAACAGACCAGCTGTATTGATCATATTGAACATCACATGCTTCAACTTGAAGTGGGTGGCTTGAATCTCAGGTGCGACAACTCCTGGATGAGACCGTCAAGATCTTTTTCTAAGTAGTCTCGGATGGGTCTGTTCTGTGCGATAATCAGTTGATTCGGTAAGGCCACCACAACTCCTACTGCAGCATTCTGATTGCCATTGGCATTCAAATTGCCAACTGGACCATTAGGTGGACCTGCCATCTCTTCTCTCAACAAAGTCGCTATTGCCAATCCCCGACAATGGTGCCAAAAACTTGTTGCGTGTTTTGAGTGCATCACAATTGGTGCAAGTGTACACGTCACAAGTTATAGTATAGAATAGTTATTGTCTCCACAAGGATTTTTGAAACTCTGATTTCTAATTCCTTGCACTAAAAAGAGAAATAAATTGTGATGGTAGGTGTTTTGAATTAACGATTAAAGTAAATTAAGTAAAGAAAAAAATTGGAAAGTAATCGAATGAGAGAGTAGCCCAGGCTATCGTGAGTAGTGGTGGGATATTTGAATGCATAATCTCGGTAATTGATTGCTGAGGTAACTTGATTGTCATGGCAACTAAACTGGCTGAATTGTCGCGGCAAGTGATTATACCGTGACACTGGTTCAATTTTCGTGGTAATTGGGTTCCTTCCTTTAAGGTTCGGTGAAGCATTATTCAATGGCTTGTAGTCATCCCTAATTGAAACACTAGTTTATTGTGCATGTCTTGGTGATACATCTCTGTGTTAACCTTGGGTGAACAACAACCGATATTACGCTCCTATTAGCCATTGAAATCCGAATCTTATTCCTAAGATGGATTAAACTCCATTAACGATTTGTTGAATGAAGATCATGCATATTTGTTTCTTAAATCTAACTCTCCTGATGCTAGATAAATGGATGAATTTTTGAGATCCTCTCCCAATTCACTCGAAAGCAAAAGTAAAAACCAAGAATGAACAAACCTTGAATTTAAATTGTAATAAAAAACCTAAATCATTCAATCTTTTATCAAAACCACAAACCCAAGATAACCCAAGCCAATTTAATTTAGTTCATGGATGGGTTCAAAAGAAATACAAAAGAATAATTCCCAAGCATGAATCACATAAAAATAAAGAATAAGAAAATGGTGCGATCTGCTCTATCTCTCACCTAATTCTCTCACAACTCCCCTCACATGGCTGCGATTTGATCTTCTCTATTTAAAGGGGATGATCCGATCGTTCGTGTGTTGATAGGAGGAGTTGGTTCTCGTTGGAATTCCTTGAAGATAGGGCTCTTATCCGATCAAACTCTTGAATTCTGCAGATTTAGTTGTTGATAGGATAATGCTTGATTTAATTTGGATAAAAGACAATAAATCTCTTCCATCTTTATCTCCAAATACTTCTCAAAAGTTTGAGTCTTTATCTCCATCAAATTCATCTAGAAATCCAGATCTTGGGGAGTTATCCCTTACTTTTTGATCTTATCCCGAAGTTGGGGCAAAATCATCCAGGTATGTCACTACAATCAGGCTCGGCAACGCCTTCAAAAATGTCCCCTACTTGTCACGACAACTACTTCAGAATTG
The DNA here is from genome assembly GCA_019671005.1 of Hibiscus mutabilis. Classification (NCBI taxonomy): domain Eukaryota; kingdom Viridiplantae; phylum Streptophyta; class Magnoliopsida; order Malvales; family Malvaceae; genus Hibiscus; species Hibiscus mutabilis. Next base: position 33,800,597 of record CM033714.1, read on the forward strand.
ACCCCTACTTGTCATGGCAAGACTCACTTGCAATGACAATCTTAACCTGCACAAAATAGAACACGCCAGCAGCGTCTTTTCGACTAAAACAACCAAATTGTAGTACCAAGCTCAAGAACGAAGGAAACTAGGAAATTATGCATGAATGCTTAATAATGCAACTAAAATGTGCCTAATTCTAACAATAATATGAGTAAAAAGGGCAAGAAAAATAGTACTTTTACACACTCAACACCCTCTAATGGTAAGAAGGTTAGAAGTGTTTGGGTTTCTAAGGAACTAGTTTCTTTTGACAACTTTGATGCTATTGTTTCTTGGATTCCCAAGGGAACCAAGATTTTGGGAGCTAATACTCATGGACCCAAAAGAATTTGGGTAGCAAAAATCAAGACTTGATGCTATGTTTGTAGGAGGAGCATTGCTACAAGGCCAAAACTTCAAGTGCAATCTCATGGTACCTTGATAGTGGATGCTTAAGACATATGAAAGAAGACCTGAATCAATTCTCAGAGCTAAAACCAAAAAATGGAGGAGTAGTGACTTTCGGTGACAACTCCAAAGGCTACATTGAAGGAATTGGTGCTATTGGTTATCACCCTTCTATACTCATTGATAATGTTTTGTATGTCAACGGTCTTAAGCATAATCTTTTGAGCATAAGCCAGTTACGTTATAAAGGTTTCAATGTCCTTTTTGATTTAAATGGTTGTAAAATTATTGACATTGAATCCAACAAAACTGTGCTTATTGGTCATCGTATAGGAAACATTTACATGGTGCATTTAGATGAAATTCATATTTCAAATACATGTTTTGTTGCAAAAGATGAGCATTATTCTTGGTTGTGGCATATAAAAATAGGACATGCAAACATGAGTGTTTTGAAAAAATTGATTTCAAATGATCTAGTAAGAGGTTTGCCAAAAATCAAGCTTTCTCTTGACAAAATTTGTGATGTATGTGCAAAAAGCAAACACAAAAGAGTTTCTTTTAAATCCATTAATGATGTTTCTACAAGTAGAGTTTTACAATTGATCCATATAGATATTTTGGCTTGGCCCTATTAAAACTATGAGCTTGGGTGGAAAAAATATGCATTTGTTTTAGTTGATGATTACTCTGGATTTACTTGGGTTCTATTTTTATGTACCAAGGATGAGGCTTTCGAAAAATTCATCATATTTTCAAAAGCAAATCAATATGATGTTGGTTACTCAATTTCTAATGTTAGGAGTTACCATGGAACCGAATTTCAAAATCTAGGTTTTGAAGATTTTTGTAACTCTAATGGGATTAGCCATAATTTATCGGCTCCTCGCACGCCTCAACAAAATGGGGTTGTTGAGAGGAAAAATAGAACTTTAGAAGAAATGGCTAGAATCATGCTTTGTGAAAACATTTTGTCTAAGTATTTTTGGGCAGAAGCCAATAATATGGTTTGCTACATTGTTAATCGAGTAATGATTAGGCCTATTTTGGATGTAATTTTTTTGTTTTAAACAATGGAAAAGACAATTCAGGCAAGCTTGATGCAAAAAGTGATGAAGCTATTTTTCTAGGTTACTCTTTAAACTCTAAAGCCTTTCGTGTATTTAACAAAATAACTTTAGTATTTGAAGAGTCAATTCATGTTGTTTTCGATGATAACCTCCTTCTAAGGAAGGATACTTGTGATGATGATAATTAATTCCTTAAAAGTACTATTTTTCCTATATATTAACATGCTTTTGCTTGCCTTTAAGTATAGATTCATGTATTTAGTTAGTAAAATCATGCATTTGCATTAATGAATTAGGAAACGTTTCTTTTGACAAAATAAAGGTATATTTCTTTGATTTGTGTAATCACTCATTTTACTTAAAAATATATTAATATTGCATGTATATTTATTATATGAATGTTACTGATATAAGGTGATGTGTGCATGTATAAGCTATGTATACGTATTAGGGGTGTATGTATGTCACGTATGTATCTAGGGTATAAGCGTATATAGATGTTATGTTAATTATATGTATGATTATACGTACGTATACTAGAATATTATATTAATTAATGATTGTATATAATAAGTAGACATTTTCGTATATACATGTATTGCTGTTATAATTATTATTATTATTAATATTATTGGGCTGGTAAAATGAAAAATTAAATATATATTAAACCCAAATAAATAGGAATTACAGTCCAATTACAAATCCAATTACAAGGCCCGTTTGGCCCAAATCTGAATCCTATTTAATTACAACGTTCAGGTAACTGTGGGCCGTTGGATCAAGATCTGATCCAACGGCCACGATGCAACCAAGGTCAAAAAATATCTGCCAGGCGCGTGCTCCACACGTATGGACCGTTCGAGTGCCACGCGCGGACGCTTTAATATCCCACGCGCGCGTAAGATCCACGCGTTCTGACTCCTCGACTGCGGAGCTCCACGTGGCGAAATCTCAAGCCGTCTCATCAGATCGAGGCTTCATCCAGGCCGATCGTTCTTCAAGCCATCTCGACCGTTAGATCAGATCTGATCTAACGGCCGAAAATGCGTCTGGCCTCTGGCAGAATGACCACACCGCCACCACGCCGATTTTCAGTCCCCGCGTTCAGATTATGCCAAAGACAACAAGCAAATGTCAGATCTGGAAAAGAAGTTACAAGTTGCAACCAAAATACAGAGGCAGTAATATTTTTTGGGCTTCGTATTTCTTAGATCTAGAGTAAAAGAAATGGTATCCTCTGAATCCAACCACGGATTCGTATTGAGGACGACAAGGGGGTTGTTTTGGTGTATTTTGGAGGCTCACCGACGCCGGTTAGCAGCGGCCGGCGGCGGAGAATACGGCGACCGGCCGCCGGATTCTGGGTTTCTCAAGAACACTTGAGAGAAAAAGATGAACATGGGTTATTTGGAAACTGAAGAATGAAACGAAAATGGAGAAAATTTGGTTTCGGTCTGAAAATAGCCCTTATATAGATGTTATTATTTTACTAAATGGGTAAATTACACACTTAATCCCACCGCGTTTTCAATATTTTCATTTTTGTCTTGCCGCATGGTATAATCACAGCCCCAGTCCCCCTGATTTTTCAAAAGATTACAATTTCGTCCCTAAATTACACGGAATCAGTTTCTGGATGGTAAAATTACGTCCTTAATCATCCCGCGTTTTTGAATTTTTCATTTTGGGTCTGCCCCTTGGTCTAATTACAGTTCTAGTCCTTTTAAGTTTTGTTTGTTTCGCAATTTCATCCCCAAATTACATATTATTGTTCTTTAATTTCTGCCACTGACTTTTGTTTTTCTTTCATTTCAGTCCTGTTTTCTTTGTAAATATTATTGTTCGTATTATAATCGTATATGTTGATATTATTTTATTTTATGTCTCTCGTATATGACTCGTTTTATGTTTATATGTATATATATGTGTCAAGTATGATATTCGTTTTTTATTTGGTTATTCATATCAAGCATGTTATGTTTTAATTGGTTCGTACATGGCGTATTTTGTATTTTATATGTGTGTGTTTCCTTGTTTTTTAGGGGGTTACATGTTAGTGTATTTACCCTTTTTGTATGACATGTGGACCCGTATATGTTAAAATGTTTTATTACCAGTATGCATGTCATTTTGAAATACTTGTTCGTATATATGTACTTATTCCTGCCTTGTTATTTTGACATATGATAGTTGTTTTTATCTATTATTTAGAATAATATGTATATATATACATGTTTTAGTCTAAAATATCATTCATGTTAAATTAGTATTCTGGTATGTCAATCTTTATTAAATTTAAATGTTTTGTCATGTTTTACGTTTTTGCCACTAAGATTGCATATCGAGATATAACTTGTTAATGCGGAGTCCTTTTATCCGAGCGTAAACGGGGCCAGTATCAAGCGTAGTGATAGTGGTTGGGCGTTTATTCTCGGATAACGGGACCCTTAAAATATATTCGCAATTATGACCGAAATTTAAAATAATCGTCACTCTAATCCAAAAAATCCAATATTAATAAAGCGGTAATTATTAAAGTACCAATTTTGGGCGGTGTGGGGGTGCTAATCCTTCCCCATCCGTAACCGACTCCCGAACCCTGTCTTTTTGAATCTCTGGTTTTGTGGTGTCCGGCCTACCTAAGTGGCCGGTGGCGACTCCATTTTTTATGAGGTTTCTTTGTAAACCCCATGGAACAAATATTTTATATCCCAACACCTTTCAAAAAAACATTTCAAAAACCCCATCGTTTTTATTTTAGCGATAAGAAGAAAAAGACATTCGCTACAGATGCCGACTCCGCTGGGGACATTTTTTTGTTTTTTTGAAAAAAAAAAAACAAATGAGAGTCGAGCTTTTAAAATAATTACCACTTTACTAATATTGGAAGTTCCGGATTAAAGTGACTATTAAATTAACATTCGGTCATAATTGCGCGTTTATTTTAACGCATCTAAAATATGGCATATAAACCCGTCTTTTTAAGTGGGGGGAAAACGCTAATGCTTTCGTGGAGATATCGTTCTCCCGTATGGGCCTAGCAAGTACCTTCGGGGCTCGAGTACCTTATGCTTTCGTAAGGATATCGTTCCTTCGTACGGGCATAAGCGAATGGGTCCCCCTGAATTGAACCCGGTTGAAAGGAGCCTATAATGGGTGATGATCGGGGGCCTTGCTACCCTTAGTAGGGGACAGCAAGGACAATTCGGGTACCTCCTAGCACCAACACTGCATGTAGAGAACATAGAAACCTACCCTGTTAGAGCCATGCGGATAACCTTAGGTTTTAGACGGGATAAATAGGGTTGTTTTGTGTGTTTATTCTGTTTTGTCATTTTATTTTTATATATTTATCGATTTTATCTGGTACTGACTTGTTTTCTTTTCGCTTTTTGTTCTTTTTCTCATACATCATTGCATTTGCATTGCATAAAGGTACTGGATCAAGTGGTTTGCCTGATCAGAAAGTCTTTCAACATGGAAAAAAGGTGTCTTAGGAAAGAAGAGCTTAATTTGTCAGTCAGACATTGGTCAGAGGTCAACCAGAAAATCCAAGGGGACAGTCTGCCTAACAAACGCGTAATAGCTGGATACACCTATGTGAGTCTCCAACAGAACAACTTGTGGGATCTTCAAAGCATTTGGGAAAGATGGGACCGAATACTACAAGACTTATTTTGCGATAATTATGGCGACATCGCGCAGCTATTATATGTTCAGATTAACCAGCCCCTACTCCGAGCTATAGTCCAGTTCTGGAATTCGGCTTTTTGCTGCTTCACCTTCAATGGGCAGGACATGATGCCTACGGTAGAAGAGTACACTGCTTTACTTAACCAGAAAAATATTCAGGAAGATTGGATCTATGCGAAGCCTCCAAGGAACCAGAATTACACTGCGAAACTCAAAACCTTTGCGGGAATGAGTGACGATTGGGTTAGTGGCCTCCTTCAAATCGGAGGAGATAATACAGTCTTTGCATGCGAAAATATTCGGGACATCATATTGACACATCCAGATGAGGTAAAGAAAATGGACTTATTCGCTTTAGGAATATATGGCTTGGTGATCTTTCCCAGAGTACTCGGGAACATTGATATAGCCATTCTGGATTTGTTTGAGCGGGTGAAACGGAGAGCAAACCCGGTACCAGCAATCTTGGTCAAGACTTTCATTTCTTTAAACGCTAGCCGGAAGCATGAAGAAGGACGTTTTCGAGGATGCGCACAGCTATTACAAGTATGGATCCAGAGTCACATGTGGAAGACGCCGACGCGGGTCCTGCCAGGGATATCCTTCCAAGGTTTTTCACCTTTACGAGAATACTTAGCAAAGGAATGGCGAGAAGATTTGAAAACAAAAATGTGGACCAGTTTCTTCAGGAACATTCAAGATGAAGACATAGCATGGAGGGTCCCATGGCTCGGTAAAGTTAATTATTTTCTATACAGTTGTGGTGACTTTAACTGGCTGATGATGTTAGGATTACATGGAGGGATCGCTTGTGCTCCACTTTTAGTGTCTCGGCAGTTCGGATCACGGCAGTTCATTCCCAATACCGCCGGATTAAGCCAAACTGAATTTCTTTTCAAAGGAGAGTTCAAAGGAAAAATTCAGACCATCATGAGGGCCTGGGATCATTGTTATCGGATCAGGGTGGAAGGAGATACCGAGCACATGACTACCCCAGATTACGATCTTTGGAGACATTTGAGGGTTAATAATGTGATTCCTGAATCTGATCAAGGACCAACAGTGTCACTCGAAGAGCTTACAAGGGTGGTGTCGTCCGAAGCCGATATCTTAAGGAGTGAACTCGAGGAAGTTAAAAAGAAAATGGACATCCAACAGACCCAACATGCGAGCGAGCTCTATAAAGCAAGCTTAGAAGTTGACGAGCGGGATGGGATCATTAGGCAACTGAAGAAATTAAATGCAGATTTGAGTGACAAGAATACTCTTTATCAAAAAGATGCCCTCCTATTACAAGCAAAAATACAAAAGGCCGGCCAGAGTCAGTTCATAGCTGTGGAAAGGGAAAGGATGAACGGCATCCGTTTGATGGAAGAAGAACGAGAAATTAACAAAAGAACGATCGAGAAAGAGATTGAAAGCTACCGTTTGGCTATGGAGGAAGAAAAACGGTCCGCCAAGAAGGCCATTGATCAAGAGAGAGAAAGATTCAGACAAGAAATTAGCAAGGGGAAACAAGCTCTCCATCATGAGAGAGAAAGTGTCTCCGCATGGAAAAGAAAATCCATGAGTAGTCGAAATAGACTGTTAGAGATACAGAAACTGTACGATGACACTATTCAAAGTTTGGGGCAAAGCCAAAGTCAAAATGATGAATTAAAAGGAAAGATGGCGGAAGTCGAACACTCAGTTCGAATGTACTGCCGCAGGAATAATTTCGCTGAGCTGCAAGAAAGAGAACGCGAAGTGGGTGTGTTACAAGCACGAATCGGATCCCTCGAAGCAGTTGTAGAGGATTACAAGGAAAGAATTAATGTGTTCGAGGAAGCTGCAGTCGGAGGGGACACCTATTGGCAGAAGAGATTACGCGACGCTGCTCGAATGGTACAGGACAGAGACCAGTACTACGCAACCCTAATGGTGGACATACAGCGAGTCGCCAGACATGTAAATGATTTAGCTGTCGAGGCTGAGACACTCCGACCTTTTATAGCCCCAGGAATGGAAGAAGCTCCTAGGTTCCTCAAGCTGCTCAAGGCAATTGGAAAGTTAGGAGATAGAGGTAGAATCTATCTATAGGACTCTGTGTTATAATTAGATCTTTTGTACTAGGGATCTTTACTTTGTAACACGAATTTTGTTGTAATCAAGACCCTTTAATTCCCGTGAAAGTAATTCAAAAGGGTGATTACCAGCGGAATCAGTACCTTGTCTGCATGCATTTTTGCATTTGCATCATAACATTTGCATCATTGTACATGCATTTATTTTTTGCAACCATATTAACAATATGAATATTGTGGCATTCTATGTAGTGTTAACCCGCAATCATTCATCACCTATACTTTACCCGGCTACAAAGAAAGCTCATGGAAGAAAGAATAATCAGTCTAGAAAGAGGGCAAAGGGAGCTTGAGACAAGGCTTGAAGAGGACCAGAGAAGCCTTAGTGATCAGATCGCGCAGTCACAAACATCAATCGTATCTGACATAACTGCATTGCTGGCAAGAAGTCTTGGAAAACGAGTAGAGGGAGAAAATGTTCCAGAACCAGAAGGTACCCCGGCTCACTTCAAGGTTCAACCAACTGCACCAAACCAGGCTAGGAAGGTGTATATTGACCCTACAGGAATGTCTTCCAGCTTTCAAGTAGGGGCACCTGAGACTCAACCCCTTGATACCGAAGCACTTTATGAAGAAGAAGTGCCGGACCTGAATATGGTCGAAAGGATCAGGAATAAGGTAGAAAGAAAGTGGGAAGAAAGATTTCGCCTCATGGAAGAAAAATTTAAAGCGTTACAATCAAATGAAGAATCAGGAAACGACGCTAGTGACCTAAGTCTGGTGTCTGATCTTGTCTTGCCACCAAAATTCAAAACGCCAGAGTTCGATAAATATGACGGAACCACATGTCCTTCGCACACATAAACGATGTATTGCGAAAATGGCGGCTTACCATAAAGATGAAAAACTACTGATCCACTGTTTCCAGGATAGTCTAACTGGAGCGGCGTTACGTTGGTATACTCAGTTAAGCAAAGCGAATGTCAAGACATGGAAAGATTTGTCTAAAGCATTTTCCGAGCAATACAAACATGTAACAGACATGATCCCTAGAAGAATTATGCTAGAAAATATGGGGCAGAAGTCCAATGAAAGCTTGCGACAATATGCCCAAAGGTGGAGAGAAGTGGCCGCCCAAATCCAGCCACCTATCCCGGAGCATGAAATCACACCATTATTTGTCAACACTCTGAAAGGGGCACTCTTCGACCGCCTCATCAATAACACAACACAGTGTTTCGCCGACTTAATCAGGACTGGGGAGTCTCTCGAGCTGGCAATTAAGAGCGGCAGAATTGATGGTGGGGAAGGGTCTCGAAAGTATAACAAGAGAAATGAGGTAAACACCACCAGCACCTATACCGCCCCGAAGAACTTCACAGTCTCACAGCCACAAGCACCTGTGGGAAAAACACAAAATTCGAATCAAAGAGACGAGAGAATCACCAGAAAAGATAAAGAGAGGAGAACTTTCACTCCCCTACCTATTTCATACTTAGAGCTTTATTCCCAGTTGTATGAAGCAGACTTGGTCCGACCATACATCGTTAATCCTGTCAATCCACCCTTCCCGCCTTGGTATAATCCAAGCGCACATTGCGACTATCACGGCGGTACCCCTGGACATCCCACTGAGAACTGCCTTGCCTTCAAAAAGCTTGTGCAGAACTTAATCGATTCCGGGATATTGAAGTTTGAAGAGCCTAGCGTAGCCAACAACCCGCTACCTAATCATGGGAACAGAGGGGTAAACGTCACAGAAGAATGCTTTACCAGGAGGATAAAGGATGACGTGTCAGAAGTCAAGTCTCCTTTACGGTGGGTATTTCAATAATTATGCATGGCTCGTGTGATCAGCAAAGGAATGATAGTAAGACAGAAGGAATGCGGAAAATATTGCGAATTCCATCAGACTGAAGGGCATGATATCCAAGAATGCGAAGAGTTCAAGAAATTGGTGCAGAAGTTGATGAATGAAAAACAAATTGAATTCTTTGAGGAACCCATGGGGAAGGGATCAGACGTACACATGACAGATAGCCCCAAAGCTAGATACGGGAAGGATAGACCTTTTATCATGTCTCCCAGGACAGGGAATGCAGGTGTTTCCCAAGGAGAAACCAGCAAAATAAATCCCAAGATCGTCATTTCAGCACCATCTCCATTCCCATTCAAAGATATGCGACAAATTCCCTGGAACTATGCCGTGAATGTGACCATGCCAGAAAAATCAGAACGCGAACAGGTAAAAGAGCCTACGCTAGAAGACCAACAAAGCCAGAACAATGTGAACGTTGGTGAAGCAGGCCATTTCACAAGAAGCGGCCGATGTTATTCCTCCGAGGCTTTGAGAGCAGCTGAAAAAGATAGGGGGAAGAGTACAGCAGTTAGCCCTATGCAGATATTTGGAGAAGAACCTCCCCAAAAGATAAATGAACCGGTAACTGAGGCCCAGGCCAAAGAATTTCTAAAGTTCTTGAGACATAGCGAGTACAGCGTAGTGGAACAACTACGGAAATAACCGGCCAGGATCACAGTGCTGGAATTACTCTTGAGTTCAGAGAAACATCAGGAAACGCTATTGAAAGTGCTAAATCAAACTTTTGTACCCCAGGACATTTCTGTAACAAACCTGGACATGATAGTAGGGCACATTACTGCCTATAATCATATCACATTCAGTGATGATGAGATCCCGGAGGGAGGAATGGGGTCCACTAAAGCCCTTAACATCACTACCCATTGCAAAGGGTATGTTTTACCAGGCGTACTGATCGACAATGGGTCAGCACTGAATGTCTTGCCTATGGTAACCCTGCAAAAATTGCCAATAGATGGTTCGCACCTAAAGCCTTGCTACAACTCGGTAAGAGCCTTTGATGGTACGCAAAAAGGAACAATGGAGAAAATTGAGGTGCCCCTATTGATCGGACCAACTGAATATGTGATCGATTTTGTGGTGATGGACATAAAACCATCTTACAGCTGCTTATTGGGAAGACCTTGGATCCACTCCGCAGGAGTTGTCCCATCATCATTGCATCAGAAATTAAAATTTGTAGTTGAAGGCAAATTGGTCACAGTAGAAGCAGAGCATGAATTTGTTGCTTCCGTGACATCAGACACCCCCTACATTCAAAATGATGAAGATGCTGCAGAATGCTCGTTCCGAGCATTAGAACTAGTAAATGCCACATTCGTGTCAGAAGGAAGCCGAATCCCTTACCCCAGGTTATCTAATTGTACCAAGATGACCGTCGCAGAAACTCTGGGCCGAGGAGCCAAAATAGGAAAAGGGCTGGGAAAGAAATTACAAGGAAACCTGAGACCCAAGAATATGATAACCAAAAAGGATCATTTCGGGCTGGGTTACCAACCAAGTGTCCAACAGAAGAAAGAAGAATATAAGAAAAAGGAGGAGCAAAGAAAAGCCAGATCTAAAGGAGAAGACATTCTGTGGAGGTCGATGTCCTTTCCTAGTTTGAAAGCCACTTTCATCTCCGGAGGGTTCTACCAGCCAGGTCAAGATATTGGAGAGGCAATGAAGAAAAATGATGAACTTAACCAGGAGGAAATACTCAGTAAATCATTTGAAGGGATGTACATCAACATGATAGCTGAAGAGGACCGAGGTAGCAAAATGTTGACCAACATCCGCCCTTGCCATCCCAGGGAGACACTCGATAACTGGAGCTGCATTGATCTACCTCTAGTTTTTAGGAATAGATCAGAGTAATGCTCCGAATCAACCTTTTGTTTTTGCCCATAGACAATGGGGATCTCTTGTATGGGGCACCTATGTTAACTTTTTGATTGAAATGAAAATATCCCCACTTTCTTAAAAATGACCAAAGTCTCATTTATTCCATTCATGCATTCTTCATATTCATTCCCTTCATGTAAAACCGTCTCTTTCCTAATACAATTCATTCTCATTTAATGCAGGTCGCTCATGATTGACGATATGAATGATACCGGATCCAATCCTGGAGTAAATTTCGAATGCCCTGAGGTCTCAGAGGAAATTGAGGAAGGATATGATGAAATAGAAATTGAGGTCCCGGAAGAGTTAAAGAGAATGGTGGATGACGAAGAAAGGCAGATTATGCCCCACCAAGAAGAAACAGAAATTGTCAACTTGGGGACTGAAGAAGCGAGAAAAGAAATAAAAATAGGAACGACTATTTCCTCAAAAACCAAGCATGAACTGATAGCCCTGCTTCAGGAATTCAAGGATGTCTTCGCTTGGACTTATCAAGATATGCCGGGATTGAATACCGACATAGAGGTGCACAAATTGCCAACAAAATCGGAGTGCAAACCAGTACAGCAAAAACTTCGGAGAATGAGGCTAGATATGTTGTTAAAGATCCGAGAAGAGGTGAAGAAGCAATTTGATGCTGGATTCTTGGAGGTAGCCAAATACCCCGAGTGGGTTGCAAACATTGTACCAGTACCGAAGAAAGACGGGAAAGTTCGTATGTGTGTAGATTACAGGGATCTGAATTGAGCTAGCCCTAAAGACAACTTCCCTTTGCCACATATTGACACGCTGGTTGACAACACCGCAGGACATTCATGGTTTTCCTTCATGGACGGCTTCTCAGGGTACAACCAGATAAAGATGGATCCTAACGACATGGAGAAAACCACATTCATAACCATGTGGGGCACTTTTTGTTATCAAGTGATGCCGTTTGGGCTAAAGAACGCAGGGGCAACATACCAAAGAGCAATGGTGACTCTTTTCCATGACATGATGCACAAAGAAATAGAAGTATACGTGGACGCTATGATTGCCAAGTCTCAAACAGAGGAAGAGGACCTACAGAACTTGAGAAAACTATTCCAAAGACTACGGAAGTACCAACTGAGGCTCAATCCTGCCAAGTGTACCTTCGTCGTTACTTCTGGAAAACTCCTAGGGTTCGTAGTAAGCAGAAGAGGGATTGAGATTGATCCCGATAAAGTGAAAGCCATCCAGGACCTTTTAGCACCCCGCACGCAAAAGGAAGTTCGCGGTCTCCTGGGGAGGCTGAATTATATCTCTCGTTTCATTTCCCAATTAACCAATCAATGCGACCTGGTCTTCAGACTTCTTAGAAAGAATAATCCTGGCGTGTGGGATGAAGAATGTCAAAAAGCCCTAGAAAAGATCAAAAAGTACCTGACAAATGCTCCAATTTTAGTCGCACCAGTACCTGGTCGACCACTAATTCTCTACTTAACAGTCTTCGAGAATTCAATGGGATGTGTACTGGGGCAACACGATGAGTCAAGAAAAAAGGAGCAGGCCATCTATTACCTAAGCAAAAAATTCAATGATTGTAAAACACGGTACCCGCCAGTGCAGAAGCTGTGTTGTACTCTAGTTTGGGCTACCAAGCGGCTCAGACAGTACATGTTGTACCATACTACCTGGTTGATATCCAAGCTAGACCCATTAAAGTTCCTAATGGAAGCACCGGCTAACGGGAAGGATGGCCCGATGGTAGATGCTCTTATCTGAATTCGACATCGTATATGTTAATCAGAAAGCCGTAAAGGGGAGTGCCATAGCGGATTTCCTAGCTAGTCGTGCTTCGGATGACTATGAGACATTGAACTTTAGTTTCCCAGACGAAGACTTGATGTGCATAACAACCGAAGAAGAGATTTCAGATGATAAGTCATGGAAACTTTACTTCGATGGAGCCTCCAACGCCCTCGGACATGGGATAGGGGCGGTGCTAATTTCACCTGAGGACGTCTATTATCCTTTCACCAGCAGATTGGAATTCTTCTGCACAAACAATATAGCGGAATACGAAGCTTGCATCATGGGACTGAACTCAGCCATCGAAAGAAAGGTTAAGGAACTTCGAGTGTTCGGAGATTCGTCCCTAGTCATTTACCAATTGCGCGGGGAGTGGGAAACCGAGACCCGAAGTTGGTCAAATATCACGAATGGATTCAAGAGCTCGTCAAAGAGTTCGAAAAGGTCAGCTTCAATTACCTACCCGAGAAGAAAAATCGGATGGCGGATGCATTGGCAACCTTGGCATCCATGTTTAAAACAAACACCTGGGCAGAAATGAAACCCATTGAGATGCAGACATTTGAAAAACCTGCTCATTGTTGTAGTATACAGGAAGAGATTGACAGAAATCCATGGTACTATGATATCCTGCAATATGTCAAGCTTCAAAAGTATCCAGAAGGGGCAAACGACAATGACAGAAAAGCGCTCAGAAAAATGGCAACAAAATATGTCCTAGATGGGGAAATCCTATATAGGAAAAGTCATGATCAAACATTGCTGAGATGTGTGGATGCCCGGGAGGTGAAGGAAATCTTAGCCAAAGTACATGACGGGATCTGTGGAACGCACGCCAACGGGCTGTCTATAGCCTGGAAAATTATGAGGTACGGTTATTTCTGGTTGACCATGGAGGGAGATTGCATCGATTACGCCAGGAAATGCCACAAATGCCAAATTTACGCTGACAAAATTCATGCACCCCCATCGCCTCTACACACCATGAATTCTCTGTGGCCTTTCGCAGCATGGGGCATGGACGTTATCGGGCAGATCCATCCGAAAGCTTCCAATGGGCACCGATTCATTTTGGTCTCCATAGACTACTTCACTAAATGGGTAGAGGCAGCGTCTTATGCCAATATCACCAGGACTACAGTTTGTAAGTTCTTAAAGAAGGAAATTATTTGTCGATACGGATTGCCAGAGAGGATCATCACCGACAATGCTTCCAATCTAAACAAAAAAATGATAAAGGACGTGTGCACTCAATTCAAAATAACACACCATAATTCCACAGTCTATCGTCCTAAAATGAATGGAGCAGTGGAAGCGGCAAACAAAAATATAAAGAAAATCATAGCGAAGACTACGGATACCTACAAGGATTGGCATGAGAAGTTGCCTTTTGCCCTTTTCGCCTATAGGACGTCCATTCGTACATCAACAGGGGCAACACCCTACTCCTTGGTGTATGGTACCGAAGCAGTACTCCCAATTGAGGTAGAGATTCCGTCTCTCCGAGTCTTAAATGAAGTAAAATTGGAAGAAGCTGAATGGGTGCAGGCCAGACTCGACCAGCTAAATCTCATTGACGAAAAAAGACTAAAGGCCATTTGTCATGGTCAGATGTACCAAAAGCGGATGGTGCAGGCATACAACAAAAAGGTGCGCCCAAGAGAATTCAAAGAAGGGGATCTGGTACTCAAGAAAATCCTCCCTATCCAAAAAGATTCTCGGGGAAAATGGATGCCCAACTGGGAAGGACCGTACGTCGTAAAAAAGGCCTTCTCAGGAGGAGCCCTGATCCTAACAGAAATGGACGGGAACGAACTGAAAAATCCCGTAAATTCTGATTCCGTCAAGAAATACTATCTCTAAAAAAAATGGAGAGCTCAGGGCGAAAACCCGAAATCGGGCGTCTTGAAGCAAAGGAAGGACCCAAGTTGAAAACTCGTAAAGGGCGGCTTGGGTAAATTGAAAAGTTGAATATCTGAGGAGAAGGGTATCCCCATGAACATCATGAAGAGGAAGCTTCAGGCAAAAAAATTCTACACCAGTTGACAGGATCATGTATCATTCATATCGAGGATAATGAGAGATTTTGTATCTTCATGTGTGTCATACCTTTCTTTTTAAGATATCCCAAACCCTTAATCATAATAAAACCGTGTTTTGAGCGTCCATTCCTAGCCTTCTTGTCAAATAAGATAACATAGGCTTATAATGAAATGAGAGATTTCAAAGCATTACTATGATTTAACCTTGAAAATACAGGTAATCAAAGAAAACGGTGTTAACTCCGTCCTCTAGTTCCCTAATGGCTGTCGATAGGGAAGGCGGGGAGCTTCAAACAACCTGGTAGGATAACCAATGGCACATGTCCTGTCTATTCAAGAAAGGCATACGAGATAACAAAAGAAATCTCCTGGGTGAAAACCAGAAGGGGACCCCTCTCAAAAAAAAATCTCTCTAAAGTGAAAACCCGAAAGGGCGCTTTAAAATTCCAAATCATGATTGGAGAAAAAGAAAGGTTGAGATGGTTGAACCTGACAGTGAGGCAGAGTATCGATGCCCGTAAGAAAGGATAAAGCGAACGTCAAGACCAAATAAGGACCAAAACAAGCCCACCAAGATATTGAATCTCATGCATCATGAATAGTCAGACATCGCTAGGATTAGGAGCATGTCAATTCATTCATTTGTCATAGCATTTTGTTTTCATCTCAGACAAGTATCTGCAGATCCAAAGAGGCATCGAGGGTCATCACGATGTGAATCCCAAATGAGAAGACAATGTCTTTACATAAAGGCACATGTTTTCAAGCTCTAGAGAGAGGTTCTATATAGGAAGAATCCTTCTTTCTGAGGTTTCAGAAGCTGAAAGTTCTATATAGGAAGGACTGACGGCTCCAAGGTGAAGACTCGCAGTTCTATATAGGAAGAACTCCCGGTCAAAGAAATTCACCTATGACACAGGGTTATATAGGAAACCTGCTGTGTCGAAAGCAAAGAGTTCTATATAGGAAGGGCTCCTAGCTTCAATGTCTTAGAGTGAAAGATTCTATATAGGAAGAATCCGTAACTCCAAGATTTCAAGACGCCAAAAAGTTCTATATAGGAGGGACTGATGGCTCTAAGGTGAAGACTCGCAGTTTTATATAGGAAGAACTCCCAGTCAAAGCAATTCACCTATGACACAGGGTTATATAGGAAACCTGTTGTGTCGAAAGCAAAGAGTCTTATATAGGAAAGACTCCGAGCTTCATTGTCTTAGAGTGAAGGGTTCTATGTCGAAAAGAGCCTGTAGCTCCAAGATCGGGAGGTGACGAAGTTCTATATAGGAAGAACTTACGAGCCTGAAGATTCAGCCAAGGAAGAGCGGAGATGTCCAAAAGAATTCATTTTTTCAAAGCTACAAACAGGGAAGTCTGATAAAAATGAGAGTGAAGGGTTCTATGTCGAAAAGAGCCTGTAGCTCCAAGATCGGAAGGTGACGAAGCTCTATATAAGAAGAACTTACGAGCCTGAAGATTCAGCCAAGGAAAAGCGGAGATGTCCAAAAGAATTCGTTTTTCCAAGACTACAAACAGGGAAGTCTGATAAAAATGAGAGCGAAGGGTTCTATGTCGAAAAGAGCCTGTAGCACCAAGATCGGAAGGTGACGAAGCTCTATATTGGAAGAACTTACGAGCCTGAAGATTCAGCCAAGGAAGAGCGGAAATGTCCAAAAGAATTCGTTTTTCCAAGGCTACAAACAGGGAAGTCTGATAAAATGAGTGCTTATGAATCTTTGCTTTGTTTCCCATTTCATGAGAACAAGCAAAGAGGGGCAACTGTAATCACTCATTTTACTTATAAATATATTAATATTGCATGTATATTTATTATATGAATGTTACTGATATAAGGTGATGTGTGCATGTATAAGCTATGTATACGTATTAGGGGTGTATGTATGTCACGTACGTGTCTAGGGTATAAGCGTATATAGATGTTATGTTAATTATATGTATGATTATACGTACGTATACTAGAATATTATATTAATTAATGATTGTATATAATAAGTAGACATCTTCGTATATACATGTATTGCTGTTATAATTATTATTATTATTAATATTATTGGGCTGGTAAAATGAAAAATTAAATATATATTAAACCCAAATAAATAGGAATTACAGTCCAATTACAAATCCAATTACAAGGCCCGTTTGGCCCAAATCTGAATCCTATTTAATTACAACGTGCAGGTAACTGTGGGCCGTTGGATCAAGATCTGATCCAACGGCCACGATGCAACCAAGGTCAAAAAATATCTGCCAGGCGCATGCTCCACACGTATGGACCGTTCGAGTGCCACGCGCGCGTGTGGTCCACGCGCGGACGCTTTAATATCCCACGCGCGCGTAAGATCCACGCGTTCTGACTCCTCGACTGCTGAGCTCCACGTGGCGAAATCTCAAGCCGTCTCATCAGATCGAGGCTTCATCCAGGCCGATCGTTCTTCAAGCCATCTCAACCGTTAGATCAGATCTGATCTGACGGCCGAAAATGCGTCTGGCCTCTGGCAGAATGACCACACCACCACCGCGCCGATTTTCAGTCCCCGCGTTCAGATTATGCCAAAGACAACAAGCAAATGTCAGATCTGGAAAAGAAGATACAAGTTGCAACCAAAATACAGAGGTAGTAATATATATGAAACGGGGCTTTTGTAACGGGGATGGGGGAGCGAGCAAAAAAAAAACAGAGAGAGTAGTAACAAAAAGAGAGAATAGAGATCTTGTAAAACCAAAAATTTGTAACCAGTCAAGATAATCAAAAAGGCAGTCCAGTGGTAAATTTTTTGTCTCTTTTTTTACCTGTTTTCTTTACATGCATATGCGAAAGATTAACACAAAAAAACAGAAATAAAAGAGAGTAGTCTTACCGAGTCGTTTGTGGGTCTTCCTTCTCTCGGTGACAAACCTCTCGGCTTCTACAAGCCAGATCTGGTGAACTAAAGGGAAGAGAAGACCCTTTGTAGTTGTGTTTTGGTCTAAAAAAAATATTTTTTGGGATTCGTATTTCTTAGATCTAGAGTAAAAGAAAGGGTATCCTCTGAATCCAACCACGGATTCGTATTGAGGACGACAAGGGGGTTGTTTTGGTGTATTTTGGAGGCTCGTCGGCGCCGGTTAGCGGCGGCCGGCGGTGGAGAATACGGCAGCCGGCCGCCGGATTCTGGGTTTCTCAAGAACACTTGAGAGAAAAAGATGAACATGGGTTATTTGGAAACTGAAGAATGAAACGAAAATGGAGAAAATTTGGTTTCGGTCTGAAAATAGCCCTTATATAGATGTTATTATTTTACTAAATGGGTAAATTACACACTTAATCCCACCGCGTTTTCAATATTTTCATTTTTGTCTTGCCGCATGGTATAATCACAGCCCCAGTCCCCCTGATTTTTCAAAAGATTACAATTTCGTCCCTAAATTACACGGAATCAGTTTCTGGATGGTAAAATTACGTCCTTAATCATCCCACATTTTTGAATTTTTCATTTTGGGTCTGCCCCTTGGTCTAATTACAGTTCTGGTCCTTTTAAGTTTTGTTTGTTTCGCAATTTCGTCCCCAAATTACATATTATTGTTCTTTAATTTCTGCCACTGACTTTTGTTTTTCTTTCATTTCAGTCCTGTTTTCTTTGTAAATATTATTGTTCGTATTATAATCGTATATGTTGATATTATTTTATTTTATGTCTCTCGTATATGACTCGTTTTATGTTTATATGTATATATATGTGTCAAGTATGATATTCGTTTTTTATCTGGTTATTCATATCAAGCATGTTATGTTTTAATTGGTTCGTACATGGCGTATTTTGTATTTTATATGTGTGTGTTTCCTTGTTTTTTAGGGGGTTACATGTTAGTGTATTTACCCTTTTTGTATGACATGTGGACCCGTATATGTTAAAATGTTTTATTACCAGTATGCATGTCATTTTGAAATACTTGTTCGTATATATGTACTTATTCCTGCCTTGTTATTTTGACATATGATAGTTGTTTTTATCTATTATTTAGAATAATATGTATATATATACATGTTTTAGTCTAAAATATCATTCATGTTAAATTAGTATTCTGGTATGTCAATCTTTATTAAATTTAAATGTTTTGTCATGTTTTACGTTTTTGCCACTAAGATTGTATATCGAGATATAACTTGTTAATGCGGAGTCCTTTTATCCGAGCGTAAACGGGCGATATCAAGCGTAGTGATAGTGGTTGGGCGTTTATTCTCGGATAACGGGACCCTTAAAATATATTCGCAATTATGACCGAAATTTAAAATAATCGTCACTCTAATCCGGAAAATCCAATATTAATAAAGCGGTAATTATTAAAGTACCAATTTTTGGCGGTGTGGGGGTGCTAATCCTTCCCCATCCGTAACCGACTCCCGAACCCTGTCTTTTTGAATCTCTGGTTTTGTGGTGTCCGGCCTACCTAAGTGGCCGGTGGCGACTCCATTTTTTATGAGGTTTCTTTGTAAACCCCACGGAACAAATATTTTATATCCCAACACCTTTCAAAAAAACATTTCAAAAACCCCATCGTTTTTATTTTAGCGATAAGAAGAAAAAGACATTCGCTACAATTTGGTGTGCATGATCACGATGACAAGAGTAGAACATGAGTAGTTGGCAGAGTAGAACATGAGTAGTTGGTAGAGCAGAACCTCAAAACCAATAGAGAAATGCCAGGTCGAGTTGGCAATACAGGATGAAGATTGCCATACTTGGTTGGCAAAAGAATGAAGATCGATGACATCAGCCCTAGTCAAAACCTAATTAGCTCAAATTCAAAAGAGGATAGAGAGATAAACACGCTTATACTATTGCACAATCAGATTTCAAATTTAAACACAATCTAGGGTTTCCACGCATATTTAAAGCCCGGTGATGAGCCAAGGAGATAGATGAAGGAATAGGCTATACCGTGGTGAATAGGGTAACTTATGGTTTGACCAGGCTAGATCAAGAGCTTTGGAGCCATTGAAGGGCTGCATCAACGGACCCTCTTCTTTACCCATTTCTCTTTATTTTAGATCTCATTTTATGTTGATGTTCTTTGAAAATGATTTGGTGTTGATGGTTCCTCCAACCATGAATTAAGCTTTTACAGTTGGTTGGGGATGTTTGCAATTAATGCCCATATTATGTTTGGTTTTTAATATTTAAAATGCCTTGGCATTATTTTCTATCTAGCTAGCACTTCATTTCATCAAATCCTTTGTCATACGATTGTTGGCATTGTATGCTTATTATGCTTAATATCTTAACAGACTTAAGAGGTAACGGTCAGTTGCCAGGTACTACGGAGAGAAACTTCGAGAGAAGATGTTCAAGTAGATGAGCTTACTTCGAAAGTGAATCTACCCCTTAGGAGTATAAGTTGAAACTTAATCAAGTTAATCTTTGAAAACCTACACTATAAACATATAGGGGTTTTATCATGGTTAACTCAGGGTATTGCCATCGACAGAGGTAATGCTACTCTTAAAATATGCTCGGCAATAAAACCAAAGCTGAAGTTATTAATAGTTGGCATAGCTAGTGTGAAATCCAAGCATCCCTTGCCAACGCTTATCACCATTTGAATACACTTGTTTGCCAAACTAGCAGAACTTTTACTTTATTTTTTCCTTAGTTATTTTTCTTAATCTTAAATCTAACTTTCATATCAAAATCATTTGTTTCAAATCATGGCATTTAATTCCTGGACAATCCCTATGGAGACAATACTCAACTCACTACTATATTACTTGATGACCGTGTATACTTGCTCGTAAAAGACGTATTCTTAGAATTATTTACTTGCATATTTACACTGAACACTTAATCTTTTGCCATGCAATATTCCGTCGACAAGTTTTTGGCACTGTTGCTGGGGATTACAACGAGATTAACTATTTTGATTTTTACTTTTTTTGGGTTTTTTGTTTAATTTATTTCATTTGGTATATGTACAGGAGTATCACTACGAAGGAAGATTTACAATACTCCCAAGAAACTGAAAGAACTCTACGCAAGTTAAGAAGAGAATGTCAAGAAAAGACTCATGATAAGAATGGTGAACTAGGAGGTGTCCTAAATAATGTGAATAACCATGAGATATCAGCAATACCTGCAGTTAAACCACCCACTCCTGTTATTGCTTCTCAAATACCTAAATAACGATCTATTAGAGAACACCTAGCACCCACCATAGATGACTTGATGTTGGGACTGATCGGTCCAAAGGTAAATATGGCTAAATTTGAGGTTAAACCGATAATGATTCAAATGTTAATGAATGTAGGTCAGTTTAATGGATCACCTACTACAGACCCAAGGTAGCATTTGAAGCAATTCATGGAGGTTTGCTGACTATTCCACCAGCTTGATGTGACTGAAGAGACAATAAAGCTAAATCTCTTTTCATTTTCCTTGCGAGATAGGGAAAAATCGTGGCTAAATTCTTTGCCACCAGATTCTGTCACTACATGGCTAGATTTATGCTAGAAATTCCTGTTGAGATTTTAGTCACCTACATTAATTGCCTAGGTGTGGATTGAAATCACTACTTTCAAGCAAGATAATGATGAAACTTTCTATGATACTTGAGAGAGATTTAAGGATTTGTTGAGAAGATGTCCCATGCATGGATTCCCTACTTGGATCCAAATGGAGATTTTTTATATCGGACTCAATACTCATGTCGGGACCATTGTAGATGTCTCAGAAAATGGTGTGTTGCTGGATAAAAATTATAAAGAGTCATATGACATCTTAGAAAGGATTGGCACCAATGATCTCCAATACCATACCACCAGATTGGAAGCCAGGACGAGAGTAGCTAGAAAGTTGGAACTTGATGCACTTTCATCAATTAATGCTCAAATTGCCAACCTCACTAATTTAGTGATGGCAATGCAAAAGCATTCTGAAGTCTGAGAAGTGAAGGCAATGAAACCTTTTTGCACTATTTGTGGAGATGGCCATATTGCAAAAGAATGCTCATTAAACCCAAAATTGGTATATTTTGTTGGCAATTACAATCATAATATTAACCTACACTCCAATACTTATAATGTAGGTTGGAAGCAGCATCCAAACTTTTCTTAGATGAACTAGGGAGGTAACCAATATAATGCCCAACATCAAAACACCAACGCACCGCCAGGATTCAACCAAAATACGATGCCAAAGAGAGCACAAAACAATTTCCATCATGTGCAAAGATCTTCCGATGAGAACACCCTGAAGGAGTATATAGAGCTTAATGGTGCTACCGTCTAGAGTCTAGCCGCATCCATGAAGAACTTGGAAGTTCATATATGACAAATTTCTAGCCCACTTAATGCTAGACCTCCAAGGACCGTGCCAAGTAATATAGAGGATGCTCAGCAAAAAGAGGGAGAACAATTCAAATTTTTCACTATCTTAAGTAGCAAATAAGTCACGCTTCCAACGCGTGAGAAAGAGCCAATTGTTTGCCATGAGAATAAATCAGTGCCAGGAAAAGAAACCAAGGAAGCTGAGAAAGGGGAAGCAAGCACCAACAATACCAGATCACAACCTAATAACAACCCTACCTTGGTAAAACAAATAGGTATTAATGTTGACATTTTTAAAGCCCTTAAGTGTGTAGATGAAATCGAAGAATGCCATGTAGTTGAGCTAATGGAATCCATTTTGGGTGAGAACCTGACATTGGATTGCCAAGGAATGAAAGCGGATGCCATAGAGCAAGAGTGAAAGGATCTGGCTAGTAAAACCTATAAGGAGTTGGAAGATTCGACCAAGCTAAAAGAAATCACGAGCCACCACCACAAGAGACCTGAACCACTTGAGTTGGCAGGTAAAAAGATTAGAGCACCAAAGCCATCTAGTGAGGAGCTGCTGAACTTGGAACTGAAACAACTGCCTAGTCACCTCAACCATGCCTTGACATCAAAGCACAAAAGAGTAGTAGAGCCTAAGCACTATTGGGGTGCTGAGTTTGATCAAAGGTTCTCGAGACCTATGATAAGTGTTCAAAAGTACTATTTTTATTACCTTTTTTACTCATATTATTGTTAGACTTAAGCTCATATTAGTTGCATAATTAGTCATTCATGCATTAATTCATGTTTCTTTCCACCGTTGAGCTTGATTACATAACTTGGTGATTTTTGTGGAAAAAGATGCTGCTTTGGTGTATTTTTGTGTGTGTGTGCAGAATCACTTGCCTAAACAAGGCTAGAGCTAGTTGCCAGGGCAATGCATGAAGGAGATGCTGAGCTAGTTGCCAGGGCAATGCATGAAGGAGACGCTGAGCCAGTTGCCAGGGCAATTGTCGACAAAGAATAAGGTGATATGGTAGTCGAAATTGATGACTAGACAAGCCCAAGATGACGTGGAGCAAAGCTAAATCCCAAAGGAATTTGATTTCCATGAAGAGATTAAAGAAGAATTGAATTCCAAGAAGATATGAGAAGTTCTAGTAGGAATATAATTATAATAAAGAATTATATTCTTTAAAGATAATTTAATTCCAACTTAACTTCCTCCTCAAAGAAGGACTTTGACCTAGCCCTATAAATTAGAGGCCATATCGTCAACTTGGAAGAGAGCAAGAGGAAGGAAAATTTCGACAACCCCATAGGGCAAGAAGAGAGAAATTTCGACAAGAGAGCAAGGGGGAGAGAGTTCGATTTCTTCTTCTTCTTCTTTGCTTCCATTAGATTCATGGTTTGGGGATTATTCTTTGTATATCTTTTGAACCCAACCATGAACTAACTTGATTGGTTGGGGTTATTGTGTTTTGTTGTTGTGAGAAATAATTGGATTTTGTTTAGGTAATAAGAGTTTGCACTTTTCTATTCAAGGTTTACTCATTCTTGGCTTTTATTCTTGTTTGCGAGTGAATTGGGAGAGGATCTCGTAACTTCATCTATTTATCTAATATCGGGAGAGTTAGATTCAAGAAACGAATGAGTATGGTCTTTATTCAATCTATTGATGGTGAAGATTAATCAGGCTTAGGAATAAGTTAAGGATTTCAACGGCTAAGAGGAGCGCAAGATTGGTTGTTGTTCACCCTTGATTCACGCAGGGATGTATTATCAAGGCATGCACAAGTAGCTAGAGTTTCGACTTAGGGATAAGAAGAAACCATTGAAGAACGCTCTGTCGAACCTTGAAGTTGCTGCCTAGATGCCCAAGTAGTTGCCCAGCTAGTCGCCCAGGCAACCATCGATTAGTTGCCAAGGCAACCCCGTTGTGCAAGTTGCCACGGAAACTGAGTTGCCCTTGCACTCTTTTACCAAGACGATCCAATCGGCTATCGCACCTCAACTCATGATAACCTGACCTATTCTCTCTTTTGATTTCATCTATTCTTTTAGTTTATTGCTCTTAGTTTACTCGTTAATTAGAACTCCTATTATCAATTATGTTTTTACTTTTCAAAGTGCAGTAGCTTAAGCAAAGTGGCCCAAACCAATCCCTGTGGAGACGATACTCGATACTCATATCACTTTATTACTTGTGACGTGTATACTTGCACAATTGCGTAGCACTTATTACACGCAACAAGTTTTTGGCGCCGTTGTCGGGGACTGGCAATTGGTGTTAGTTGTTTTTGTTAATGCAAATTTTTTCTCTTAGTTTTACTATCTTTTCTTTTTGTTTGTTTTATCAAAAAAAATTAGGTGCGCTACAAGTTAAGGGACATCAACATGTTGGGAAATAAAAGCCAATCTATTCGAGATATGATGTTGGAAGATATGAATCAATCCAATCAAGAGTTTCTTGCACCCTTTGATGATTACCTATACCAACCGAGAAAAGCCCAAAGAACTTATACCGTGGAAAAATCTTGTGCTATGTGTGGAGAACATCATGTGTTTGAAAATTGCCCTCACTTTTTCGGTGCATATAACTACATGGAGGACCATAGAGGGAACCAGCAGCAAAATTCTCCATGGTATGGTCAAAAAGCTCAAATTTTTTTTACCATAACAATTTTACCGCAGCAACAGATATGCCATGGCAATGTAGTCCTTTTCAAGAGCATTCCAATTCCTTGGAGGAAACGTTACTAGCTTCCTTGGCTAGACTTGACGGATCAATTGAAGAGATTCGAGAGCATCAAAATCTATGGATACTAGGATAGCTCAGTGGGATGCAACCTTAGGGGATTCAGAAAATCAATTGGGGAGATCCACATATGTCATGGATAACATGCACCAACAATTCATTCCTAGGGATACTGACGTCCCAAGGCAAGAGGATAAGGAGCAGTGCAAAGAAAGCTCTCCGATGTGTGGGGAACAACTAGAACCTCAAAGTCAAGAGGATGCCAATGAGAGAGACTACCCAACACATGATGAGCCTGAACAACAAATTGCCTCGACAATGATTGAGGAGCTTGAACAGAGCAATGCCGCGACAACACTCAGTGAAGCTGAGAACAACAATACTACAGCAAATTCTGAGGAACCTGATGCCCAGAAGGTTACAACGTTGATGTTGAAGCAGGAATCTGTAGATTGCTCTCATCTACAATTGCCACGACAATTACACGACCACATGCAAGATCAACGAGATGATAATACTTTGCCAATGGAATATGAGCAGGTAATGGTTGAACCTTTTGAATTCTTTAAAAGCTCACCTCGTCCATTGCAGGTATGTCTTGAGGAACCGAGGTTGGTAGATTTGAAGCCATCGAAATCTCTACTGATAGAGATGTTTGAGAAGCGAAAAGAAAACGGTGTTTGGATTCGTAAAGCTTTTCAGAAAATTGGTTCTTACCTTGACTTGCAGCAAATTTTGGCAATT
The DNA here is from genome assembly GCA_019671005.1 of Hibiscus mutabilis. NCBI lineage: Eukaryota > Viridiplantae > Streptophyta > Magnoliopsida > Malvales > Malvaceae > Hibiscus > Hibiscus mutabilis. The sequence continues at coordinate 33,826,238 of CM033714.1, forward strand.
GATTGCCACGACAATTGGCTTGAGCAGTAATTTCCACGACAACAAAGGCTACATCCAACCATGATAGAAGTCGACAAGAATGAGGTAATTGAATGGTTGAAAATGGATAAAATTTTTCCTATTAATATATTTGTGCCTTCAGGAATAGTAGCAAGGTAGAGAGTATACATTGACTACAAACGAACGAAGAAGAAAGACACCTCCACCATGGTAAAGCAAAAGGGAGTAGTGGCAAGCACATTGCCCAAACTCTTTTTGGGCAATATTGTCACCCGATGGAGGGTGCGGATGGACTATAAGAAGTATCGAAAACGACCATCCTTAAGTTTTCTCATATATGCACTAACATTAGAAGATGCATGATGTCACTCTTTTCAGACATGGTCGAAGATTTCCTTGAGATCTTCATGGATGATTTTTCAATTTTTGGTAGTGACTTCAACAGTTGCCTCGACAATTTAGAGAATGTGTTGGCAAGATGTGAAGAAACCAATTTAGTCCTTAATTGGGAGAAGTGCCATCTTATGGTAGATGAAGGAATAGTGCTCGGCCACAAGATTTCATCCAAGAGAATTAAAGTAGACAAAGCTAAGGTGGACGTGATCGAGAGACTACCCTCACCAAGATAAAGTCTTCAATTTTGATGATTCTTACGCCCAAGCATTCGAAACCCTAAAGGAAAAGCTTGTCTCAGCAACCCTCAATGCCGCAGCAACCCTTGATGCCTCGGCAACCATGGATGCGCATGCCTCGGCAACACTCGACACCGCAGCAGCTCCTGATACGCACGCCTCGGCAACCCCTAATGCCTCTGCAACCATGGATGCACATGCCTCAGCAACCCTCGATGCCACAACAACCACTGATACGCACGCCTCGACAACCATGGACGCGTATGCCTCGACAACTCTAGACGTACACGCCTCGACAACCTTGGGAGTAGTCGCCATGGCAGCACATGCCTCGGCAATACCCTAGTACGCGGATTTAGTTAATTTCCTTATTTGTGGTATTTTACCTTATGGCCTTACTCACCAAGGGAAGAAGCGGTTCCGCCATGATGCTAAGCATTACTTTTGGGACGAGCCTTTTTTTTTAAACAATGTGCAGATCAGGTCATACGCCGATGTGTCCCTAAAGAAGAGCAGCAGAATGTACTCCGGTAATGCCATTCTTCACCCTATGGAGGACATTTTGGAGGAACTCGTACCGCGGCCAAAGTTTTTCAATCCGGTTTGTATTGGCCAACAATGTACAAAGATGCCCAAGAGTTTTACAAGCAATATGATCGTTACCAGAAGACGGGCAATATCACCTACAAACCAATGGGCAATCAAGACCGTGAATATGGATTAGGAAAGTGCCGGACAAAAGCGTTTGTTGTACCTCAACGAGATAGAAGAATTTCGTGCACTCTCCTATAACAATGCACAAATCTACAAGGAGAAAACAAAGCAATGGCACGAAAAGAAACTATTGTCGCGACAATTCATGCCAGGGCAGCTAGTTCTCTTATTCAATTCTTAGCTGAAACTTTTCCCGGGAAAACTAAAATCAAGATGGTCGGGACCATTCGAAGTTGTCAAACCATTCTCCTATAGTGCCGTGATAATCAAGCCATTACCGACGAACATGAATTCAAAGTTAACGGACAGAGATTGAAGCACTACAACGGTGCCCATGTAGAACGTAACAAAGAAGTTGACACCTTAGGAGATGCATGAGCATGCTCTCATTTTTGATATTTTATTTTTATTTTTCTTTTTATTTTTTGAACTATTTTGTTCTATTATTTTCGGTTTTTTTCTTTATTTTTAGGATATATTTTTTTTCTTCATTATCTTTAGTTTCCAGGTTTTCTTTTCCACAACAAGACTCACAACTACCATGATAAGGAAATTCATTGATGACTACTTACCACAACAACCACAACAGAAACTGGCGATGCCCAGGCAACAACAATGGCTTTGGCAACTACTGATGCCCATGCAAGTGAACCTGCATCGGCAAACATGGATCAAATCAAGGCAATGCTATTCACGCGGTACCAGCCACAAGCATTCAACCACTAACCGGAAATTGAATCAAGCAAACAGCACGAAGGAAACTTATCACTCGAGGTGACGACCTCTCTGACTAACTCATTTCATTTAGTTTCTTTTAAATTTTGTTTCACTTTTACGTGCATTGAGGACAATGCTTCTCTCGAGTTTGGGGGGTGTTGGTTTCTAGTTAGTTTCATGTTTAGCTGCATTCATCGTTAGCAATCACATATAGGTTGCATATGTTACTTGCCATGCCTTTAATTGGATTTAATTGATTAAGACTTGTTGAATATCCAATGATGAATTTTTGCCACTGCACTTAATTGAAAGAACCTTTAATTTTAGGATTGCATGAAAAGAACTTAGAATTTTACTATGATACTGAATTTTTTCTTTTACACGGTTGTGGCTTGTTGATTGAAAGAAACTTAGTGAACTTAGGTTGCTTAAAATTCGGGTAAATTTAAAATTGAAAATTAAAAGTTAAATTCTTGCTAGAGGTGCCCAAAACTGGCTCTAGTAGTAAATGCACTTTCTTGCTAGAGGTGCCCAAAACTGGGCTCTAGTAGTTAATGCATATTAAAGAATCGCTAGAGGTGCCCGAAATTGGCTCTAGTCGACTAAAATAAAATGAGAAATTGCTTACTTTGCTAGAGGTGCCCGAAATTGGCTCTAGTGAAAATAAAAATAAATGCCCCGATAATTAAATTGATAAAAGCCTATTGTTCACATAGAATCTTGAAAATCAACTTGTACACAACTACGCACACACACATTGTCACGAGCATTATAGTTTTGTTTCGGGTAATTTTTGTGCTATCCGAAAAATTAAAAGGTGATCATACATTGTGCCACGGTTCCGAGGTTTGAATTCAAGTTTGAAGCATGTCTTTGATGATTAAAGTCCTGGCAGGTAATTGTTAGTTTGCATTGCTTGAGGACAAGCAATAGTTCGAGTTTGGGGGCGTGATAAGTGTTGAAAAGTACTATTTTTATTACCCTTTTTACTCATATTATTGTTAGACTTAAGCTCATATTAGTTGCATAATTAGTCATTCATGCATTAATTCATGTTTCTTTCCACCGTTGAGCTTGATTACATAACTTGGTGATTTTTGTGGAAAAAGATACTGCTTTGGTGTATTTTTGTGTGTGTGCAGAATCACTTGCCTAAAAAAGGCTAAAGCTAGTTGCCAGGGCAATGCATGAAGGAGATGCCGAGTTAGTTGCCAGGGCAATGCATGAAGGAGACGTTGAGCCAGTTGCCAGGGCAATTGTCGACAAAGAATAAGGTGATATGGTAGTGAAATTGATGACTAGACAAGCCCAAGATGACGTGGAGCAAAGCTAAATCCTAAAGGAATTTGATTTCCATGAAGAGATTAAAGAAGAATTAAATTCCAAGAAGATAGGAGAAGTTCTAGTAGGAATATAATTATAATAAAGAATTATATTCTTTAAAGATAATTTAATTCCAACTTAACTTCCTCCTCAAAGAAGGACTTTGACCTAGCCCTATAAATTAGAGGCCATATCATCAACTTGGAAGAGAGCAAGAGGAAGGAAAATTTCGACAACCCCATAGGGCAAGAAGAGAGAAATTTCGATAAGAGAGCAAGGGGAGAGAGTTCGATTTCTTCTTCTTCTTCTTTGCTTCCATTAGATTCATGGTTTGGGGATTATTCTTTTTATATCTTTTGAACCCAACCATGAACTAACTTGATTGGTTGGGGTTATTGTGTTTTGTTGTTGTGAGAAACAATTGGATTTTGTTTAGGTAATAAGAGTTTGCACTTTTCTATTCAAGGTTTACTCATTCTTGGCTTTTATTCTTGTTTGCGAGTGAATTGGGAGAGGATCTCATAACTTCATCTATTTATCTAATATCGGGAGAGTTAGATTCAAGAAACGAATGAGTATGGTCTTTATTCAATCTATTGATGGTGAAGATTAATCTGGCTTAGGAATAAGTTAAGGATTTCAACGGCTAAGAGGAGCGCAAGATTGGTTGTTCTTCACCCTTGATTTACGCATGGATGTATTATCAAGGCATGCATAAGTAGCTAGAGTTTCGACTTAGGGATAAGAAGAAACCATTGAAGAACGCTCTGCCGAACCTTGAAGTTGCTGTCCAGACGCCCAAGTAGTTGCCCAGCTAGTCGCCCAGGCAACCATCGATTAGTTGCCAAGGCAACCCCACTGTGCAAGTTGCTACAGCAACTGAGTTGCCCTTGCACTCTTTTACCAAGACGATCCAATCGGCTATCACACCTCAACTCATGATAACCTGGCCTATTCTCTCTTTTGATTTCATCTATTATTTTAGTTTATTGCTCTTAGTTTACTCGTTAATTAGAACTCCTATTATCTATTGTGTTTTTACTTTTCACAGTGCAGTAACTTAAGCAAAGTGGCCCAAACCAATCCCTGTGGAGACGATACTCGATACTCATATCACTTTATTACTTGCGACGTGTATACTTGCACAATTGCGTAGCACTTATTACACGCAACAACCTACAAGAAAGAGATACTTCAGTTTTCTAAGGTGGTTGTTCAAAGCCATCATGGAAAAATATTCTCTTTCATTGTGTAATCGAGAGTTTGACATTCTCAAAGACAAGAAATTATTTTGCCTTCTTTGTTGGTTGTTCAAACAAAAGATTTCCACAACATACCACCCACCAACCAAGGGCCAAAGACTGAAGCACTACTGGGAAGGAAGTCAGAATAATGCCAAGCACACCATTCTCCTTACGAAGATTTAGTTAACATTTTCCAACCCAGTATGATTATTGTAAATAGTTTAGTAGAGTTATTTTCTTTTCAGTACTTAGGATATCTCAGTTTTAAATCTTTAGGTTTTCGTTTCATTTCTTTTTTCTATTTTGAAAAGTTTCTTTGATTCTTAGCACAAGAAATTTTTCTAAGAGACCATGCCGAGTTATGCTTCCAAGACACCCAATGTTGAATCTTAATTGCCAGCTGATGTTGTGGCATTACTCTCCAGATCTATCAACACCAAGAACTCCTTCTTCAAAAGTTCCAAAAGGTCAAGAAACAAAACTTGGCACTCTGGCAGTATATTGGGACATAGACTGTGCCCTACGGACAACTCTTGTAGCAATATCTGTCAATCCTTTGCCACCATATCTGGAGTTCCCAATCGAGCTCTATACAACAAAAAGAATGCCAGCCAGCCCTCAGCCCGATCATATTCTAGCCCAGCAACTTCATGCACTCTTCATGACCCTAGACTAGAGTTATATTGTTGCACTTGAATTTGCTTATCTGCTTGGCATTACTACACTAGGATACTTGAGGGGAAAATTAGGACAAGAATCTGCTTGCTAGCATGTGTTGTGAATCAGGACAAATTTGCCAAGATACTTTACTTTATTTTCTTGCATTACTTGAGGACAAGAAATGAGCTAGTTTTGGGGGAGTGTTAACTCATCAATAGTATTGTTTTTCATATACATATTGCCATGCTTTTGCTAGCCTCTAAGTATAGATTCATGTATTTAGTTAGTAAAATCATGCATTGTATTAAGGAGTTAGGAAATGTTTCTTTTGCTAGAATAAATGTGTATTTCTTTGCTTTGGTGTGCAGGACCATGATGATAGGAGTAGAACAGGAGCAGTTGGCAGAGTAGAACCCGAAAACCAACAGAGAAATGCCAGGTCGAGTTGGCAATGTAGTACGAAGATTGCTAGACTTGGTTGGCAAAAGAATGAAGGTTGATGACGTCAGCCCTAGTCAAAACCTGATCAACTCAAATTCGAAAGAGGGTAAAGAGATAAACATGCTTATCCTATCGCACAATCATATTTCAAATTTAAACCCAATCGAGGTTTTCCACGCATGCCTATTTAAAGCTCGATGATGAGCCAAGGAGATCGATGAAGGAAGAGGCTACACCGTGGTGAAGAGGGCGACTTGTGGTTTAACCAGGCTAGACCGAGAGCTTTGGAGCCATTGAAGGGTTGCATCGACGGACCCCTTTCTTTGTCCATTTATCTTTATTTTAGATATGATTTTATGGTGGTGTTCTTTGAAAACGATTTGGTGTTGATGGTTCCCTCAACCATGAATTAAGCTTTTATAGTTAATTGGGGATGTTTGCGATTAATGCTCAGTTTATGTTTGGTTTTTAATAATTTAAGTGTTGTGCCATTATTTTCTATCTGGCTAGCACTTCATTTCCTTAAATTCTTTGTCATACAACAGTTGCCATTGTATGCTTATTATGCCTTAATATCTTAATAGACTTAAGAGGTAACGATCAGTTGCCGGGTACTAAAGAAAGAAACTTTGACAGAAGATGTTCAAGTAGATGAGCTCACTTGGAAGTGAATCTACCCCTTAGGAGTATAAGTTGAAACTTAATCAAGTTAATCTTTGAAAGGCTACACTATAGACATATAAGGGTTTTATTGTGGTTAACTTAGAGTATTTCCATCGACAAAGGTAATGATACTCTTGAAATCTGCTCAACAATAAAACCAAAGTTGAATTTATTAATCGTTGGAATAGCTAGTGTGAAATCCAAGATCCCCTTACCAACGGTCATTGTTGCGCGTAATAAGTGCTTTGCAATTGTGCAAGTATACACGTTGCAAGTTATAGTATAAAAGATATCGTCTCCACAGGGATTGGTGCCACTTCAAGAATCTAGTCTCTTGCACTGTGAAAAGTAAAAACACAAATAAAGGATTATAGGAGTTTAACTAATAACTAATCTAGAAAGCAATAAAGTAAATGAATAGATGAGATCAAATGAGAGAGAGATAGGCTAGGTTATCGTGAGTTGAGGTGTGATAGCCGATTGGATAGTCTTGGTAAAAGAGTGCACGGGCAACTCAGTTGCCGTGGCAACTTGCACAACGGGGTTGCCTTGGCAACTAATCGATGGTTGCCTGGGCAACTACTTGGGCATCTAGGCAGCAACCTTCAAGGTTCGGCAGAGTGTTCTTCAATGGTTTCTTCTTATCCCTAAGTCGAAACTCTAGCTACTTGTGCATGCCTTGATAATACATCCCTGCGTGAATCAAGGGTGAACAACAACCAATCTTGTGCTCCTCTTAGCCGTTGAAATCCTTAACTTATTCCTAAGCCGGATTAATCTTCACCATCAATAGATTGAATAAAGATCATATTCATTCGTTTCTTGAATCTAACTCTCCCGATATTAGATAAATAGATGCAATCACGAGATCCTCTCCCAATTCACTCGCAAACAAGAATTAGAACCAAGAATGAATAAACCTTGAATAGAAAAGTGCAAACTCTTATTACCTAAACAAAAACCAATAGTTTCTCACAACCACAAAGCACAATAACCATAGCCAAATAGATTTAGTTCATGACTAGGTTCCAAAGAAACACAAGATAAATAATCCCTAGCATGAACCCAATCGAACAAGAAAGAAAAGGATGAAGAAGGAGGCTTGTCGAAATCCTCCTTGCCCTTGATGTTTGTCGAAAATTCTCTCCTCTTGCCCTCCTTGGACTTGTCGAAATTCCCTTCTCTTGCTCTCTCTATGGATTGTCGAAATCTCCATCTTATTTATAGGGCTAGGCCAAAGTCCTTCTTTGAGGAGGAAGTTAAGTTGGAATTAAATTATCTTTAAAGAATATAATTCTTTATTATAATTATATTCCTACTAGAACTTCTCCTATCTTCTTAGAATTTAATTCTTCTTTAATCTCTGCATGGAAATCAAATTCCTTTGGGATTGGGCTTTGCTCCACGTCATCTTGGGCTTGTCTAGTCATCAATTTCGACTACCATATTACCTTTGCTCTTGTCAACAATTGCCCTGGCAACTGGCTCGGCGTCTCCTTCATGTATTGCCCTGGCAACTGGCTCGGCGTCTCTTTCATGTATTGCCCTGGCAACTAGCTCTAGCCTTGCTTTGGCAAGTGATCCTACATATACATACAAAACACACCAAAGCAGCATCTTTTCCTACAAAAACTACCAAGTTATGTAATCAAGCTAAACGATGGAAGGAAACATGGATTAATGCATGAATGGCTAATTATGCAACTAATATGAGCCTAAGTCTAACAATAATATGAGTAAAAAGGGTAAGAAAAATAGTACTTTTGAACACTTATCACACCCCCAAACTCGAACTATTGCTTGTCCTCAAGCAATGCAAACTCATAATTACCTGCCAATACTTCAATTTTCACAACCTTAGCTTTGAACTTGATTTCAATTCTCTGAACCGGGGCACAAAGTATGATTGGCTTTTTATTTTTCGGAAAACTTAGGAGTTACTCGGAATCAAACTATAATGCTTGTGAGTGTGTGCGGAGTTGTGTGCAAGTTGATTTTTTGGATTCTATGCAAACAATAGGTTTTCAAATTACTTCATTTGGTTATTTTTATCATGTTTTAACTAGAGCCAGTTTTGGGCACCTCTAGTGTTTTGTTTCTAGTTTTCTTAAGTTAATTTATTCGACTAGAGCCGGTTTCGGGCACCTCTAGTTAAAATTTTTTTTAACACATACTAGAGCCAGTTTCGGGCACCTCTAGTGATCAATTTTTTTAGCACATGCTAGAGCCAATTTCGGGCACCTCTAGCATTCATCCAATTTTTATTCTAATCCCCCAATTTGTTAATTATCAACCTAAGTTCACTAGAATTCCTTAAGTCAATCAAACCACAACAGTGTTTCATCAAATTTAGCATCATAGTAAAATTCTAAGTTTTTCCATGGTTATCCTAGAATAAAAATTCTATCAATTAAGTGCATTGGCAAAGTCATCATCTGATATTCATCAAATCTAAGCAATTCTTGTTCCAACTAAAGGCATGACAAGCAATTTATGTATCCTAAATGTAATATTTAAGATGAATGTAACTAAACATGGTAACTACTAATAACAATCCCCCCCAAAATCGAGTGAGGCATTGTCCTCAATGCATGTATTAAATAACGAAAAATAAAATGCAAACGAAGACTTACTCCGAGAGTCGTCGTCGTGGATGATTAGTTTCCTTTTGGTCGGTGTCTTGATTCTCTTGCTTGAACGCGATGGTTGTTTTCTTGTTACCGATGGTGGAATCGATCCTCGTACGGGGTAGTCCTCATCGTCCTCTTCATCAGTGTCATTGGCTTTTCGCTTGGAGGATTCAATTGATGCGGTCTTTGTTGGTGCAATAGAGGACTCGTCCGAATCTAAAAATCAGAAAATGATTCTGTAGGAGTTGATTCGGGCATAGGTGCTTTACCTTTGGCTTTTGCAGTGGTTGCCGGGATGTCTTTAGCTTTGGTTGCCGTGGCATCTTCAGGGTTGGTTGTCGGGGCATCCTCTGTTGTGATTACCGTGGCAAGTAGTCGGTAGTGAATTTCCTTAGCATAGTGGTTGTGAGTCTTGTTGTGGAAAAGAAAACAAAGAAAACCTGAAAACTAAAGATAATGAAGAAAAATAAAATATCTCCTAAAAATAAAATGAAAAGAAAAAGAAAAAATATTGAAAGGAGAGCATGCTCATGCATCTCCTAAGGTGACCACTTCTTTGTTACGTTCCACATGGGCACCATTGTAGTGCTTCAATCTTTGTCCATTAACTTTGAATTCATCGTTGTCAGAGATGGACTTGATTATCACAGCACCATGGGAGAATGGTTTGACGACTTTGAATGGTCCCGACCATCTTGATTTCAACTTTCCCGGGAAAAGTTTTAGCCGAGAATTGAATAAGAGAACTAGTTGCCCTGGCGTGAATTGTTGTGGCAATAGTTTCTTGTCATGCCATTGCTTTGTTTTCTCCTTGTAGATTCGTGCATTGTTATAGGCGAGTGCACGGAATTCTTCTATCTCGTTGAGGTGCAACAAACACTTTTGTCTGGCACTTTCCCAATCCATATTCACGGTCTTGATTGCCAGTATGCCTTGTGTTCGATTTCCACCGGTAGATGGCATGTTTTGCCATAGACAAGTCGGAAGGGGGACATACCTAAGGGTGTTTTGAATGCAGTGCGATATGCCCAAAGTGCGTCATCTAGTCTTAATGACCAATCCTTCCTAGAGGGATTTACAACTTTCTCGAGTATACCCTTCAATTCCTGGTTGGAAATTTCTGCTTGCCCGTTGGTTTGTGGGTGATATGTCGTGGTAATCTTGTGTGATACGCCGAAGCGTTGCAACATCTTGGCAATAAGTCTGTTGTCAAAATGCTTGCCTTCATCACTGATAATTGCTCTCGGCATCCCAAACTGTGTAAATATGTTTTTCTGCAAGAATCGTTGCACGGTCTTGGAATTGTTGTTGGGAACTGCAGCTGCCTCCACCCATCTAGACACGTAGTCGACGGCAAGTAGAATGTAGAGGTTGCCGAATGAAGATGGGAAAGGTTCCATAAAATCGATCCCCCATACATCGAACAATTCCACCTCGATGATGTTCTGGAGCGGCATCTCATGTCGTCTAGAGATATTGCCCGTCCTTTGGCAATGATCACATTGCTTGTAAAAGTCTTGGGCATCTTTGTACAATGTTGGCCAATACAAATCGGATTGCAAAACTTTGGCCGCGGTACGAGTTCGTCCAAAATGTCCTCCATAGGGTGAAGAATGGCATTGCCGGAGTACATTTTGTTGTTCTTCTTCAGGGACACATCGGCGTATAACATGATCTGCACATTGTTTAAACAAAAGAGGCTCATCCCAAAAGTAATGCTTAGCATCATGGCGGAACCGCTTCTTCCCTTGGTGAGTAATGCCATAAGGTAAAATACCACAAACAAGGAAATTAACTAAATCCGCGTACCAGGGTATTGTCGAGGCATGTGCTGCCGTGGCGACTGCTCCCAAAATTGTCGAGGCATGCGCGTCAAGGGATACTGCGGCATCGAGAGTTGCCGAGGCGTATGCATCCATGGTTGCCGAGGCGTTGAGGGTTATCGAGGCATGCGCGTCCATGGTTGCCGAGGCAACTAAAATTTGTTCATCCGGGAATGCATCGCATATCTCTAGATCCGTGTCCTCCTCCCTGTAAATGGGATAAGTGATCGGCCACTTGATTTTCTGTTCCTTTCATGTCCTTAATTTCAATATCAAATTCTTGTAAAAGTAATATCCAACGAATCAAATGAGGTTTGGCATCCTTTTTAGCAAATAGATATTTGATTGCCGAATGGTCCGTATGAACAATTACCTTTGTACCAATCAAATAGGATCGAAACTTGTCAAATGCGAAAACTACAGCTAGTAACTCTTTCTCCGTTGTTGTGTAATTCACTTGAGCACTATTAAGAGTTTTACTAGCGTAGTATATCACATGGAAGGTCTTACCTATGCGTTGGCCTAGGACTGCTCCTACCGCGAAATCACTTGCATCACACATGAGCTCAAAAGGTAGCGTCCAATCTGGTGGAACGACAATGGGTGCCGAGGCAAGCTTTTTCTTTAGGGTTTCGAATGCTTAGGTGCAAGAATCATCAAAATCGAAGACTATCCTGTTCAAGCAAATTGTACAAGGGTTTAGTGATTTTAGAAAACTTATGAATGAACCTCCTGTAAAAACCTGTATGTCCAAGAAAACTTCGAATTCCTTTAACCGAACTTGGTGGGGGTAATCTCTCGATCACGTCCACCTTGGCTTTGTCTACTTCAACTCCCTTGGATGAAATCTTGTGGCCAAGCACTATTCCTTCATCTACCATAAAATGGCATTTCTCCCAATTGAGGACTAAATCAGTTTCTTCACATCTTGCCAACTCCCTCTCTAAATTGCCGAGACAGCTATCGAAGTCATTACCAAAAACAAAAAAATCATCCATGAAGATCTCAAGGAAGTCTTCGACCATGTCTAAAAAGAGTGCCATCATGCATCTTTGGAAGGTTGCCGGGGCGTTACACAATCCGAACGGCATCATTCGGAAGGCATAAGTACTGTATGGGCATGTGAAGGTTGTCTTTTCTTGATCTTCTGGTGCTATGGCAATTTGATTGTAACCTGAATAACCATCAAGAAAACAATAAAAGGGTTTACCTGCAAGACGGTCAAGCATTTGATCAATAAAGGGTAATGGGAAGTGATCTTTCCTGGTGGCTTTGTTTAGCTTTCGATAATCCATACAAACCCTCCAACCGGTCACAGTCCTGGTTGGAATGAGTTCATTATTTTCATTACTTACCACCGTTATACCTCCCTTTTTCGGAACACATTATATCGGACTTACCCATGTACTATCAGAGATAGGGTATATAATGCCGGCGTCAAGCCACTTGATGATTTCTTTCATTACAACCCTTGGCATGATTCAGTCTCCTCTGGGCCTCAATTGAAGGTTTGTGATCATCTTCCAACAAAATCTTGTGCATGCACACTGCTGGGCTAATTCCCTTCAAGTCGGCAATTGTCCACCTTATTGCCTTTTTGTGTAGCTTCAACATCTTGATCAGCTTCTTTTCCTGCTCAGGCTGTAACTTAGAAGAAATAATTACAGGCAATGTATTATCAGTTCCTAAGTATGCATATTTTAGTTGCTCTGGTAATTGCTTCAACTCAAGAATCGGTGGTTGTTTATTAGAGGGTTTTTCGAGCTTACCTTCCTTACCTGAGTAATCCAGTGGTTCAAAGTATGTACCTGGTCGATTGACTAGCCAATTTGCCTCTTCTTGTTGTTCCTCACCGACCAGTTCTTCATACTCCTCAGGTTCCTCTTGATCGGCAATGTAGTTGCCGAGGCAACTAAATTCCTCGTCGAAGTTAAACTCTGCCGTGGCATGAAGAAGTTGGCATTCTTCTGGATCATCGACATGCCTTAGTGTTTGGAACACATTTAGTTTAACTTGCTAGTCATTCACCCGCATTGTGAGTTCTCCCTTTTTCAACATCGATCAAGGTTCTCCCTGTTGCTAGGAATGGTCTCCCGAGAATGATGGGTGCATGCTCATCTGCTTCACAATCCAAAACAATAAAGTCAGCGGGAAAAATAAATTTATCAACTTTTACCAGTATATCCTCGATTTTTCCCTCTGGATGCACATAGGATCTGTCGGCTAGCTGTAGCATAAGTGTTGTAGGTCTTGCCTTCCCGATTCCTAGTTTCTGGAAAACTGATTTAGGCATCAAGTTTATGCTAGCCCCAAGGTCGCATAATGCTTTCCCGACATAGTGATTTCCAATAGAACAGGGTATTGTGAAACTTCCGGGATCCTTCAACTTGGGTGGCATACGATTGTGCAACATTGCCATGCATCCCTCTGTTGCGGCAACTGTTTCAAACTCTCCTAGCCTTTTTCTCTTGGACACAATGTCTTTAAGAAACTTGGCATAGTTTGGCATTTGTTCAATTGCTTCCACCAATGGTAAGTTGATGTGGAATTGCTTTAGGATATCAAGAAACTTCTTGAATTGGTATTCTTGCTTTTGTCGCTTCAACTTTTGTGGGAATGGTGGTGGAAGTCGGATATCTTTGATCCTTTGATTGGTTTGGAACCCGATTGACGGCATTGCCGGGATAACTGGAGTTGCCGAGGCGTTATCAACTGGGGTTGCCGAGGCACGCTTATCGCAAGTTGCCGAGGCATCTTTATTGTCGGTTGCTGAGGCATGCTTATTGCCGGTTGCCGCGGCAATTCTTGGTTCAGCATCTGAGGCTTTGCCGCTAGGTTCATCTTGATCTTTTTGTGGAGTTTTGTTTGATGAGCGGGTTTGAACCACTCTAAGTTGTTGGCCACTTCTAGTGGTGATTGCCTTACATTGCTCATGGCCAGTTCCTCTTGCGACTTCAGTATCGCTAGGTAAAGCTCCTTGCGGTCTAGTATTCAGATTTTGAGCAAACTGTCCGACTTGATTTTCCAATGATTTGATTGCCGCCTCTTGGTTTTGCAATCTCATCTCGGTCTTGTTAATAAAATCATCAGTTCTTTTTATGAAGTTACTATTCTCAGCCATATAAGATTCAGTTTTCATCATAAAAGCATTTAGAGAATTTTCCAAAGAACTAGATGTTGTCGGTTGTTGCTGCAGCAACTGTTGCCGTGGCATATTCTGCTGGAATCCCGATGTTTGTGCATTCTGATTGTTCTGGTTTAGAGTATTGTTGGGATTACTCCATGAAAAATTAGGGTGCTTCTTCCAAGCTGGATTGTATATATTGGACATCACATTGTTGTTCCGATTGTAATTCCCCACATAGAAGCTGGATTCTGGATTCTGCATACATTCAGAAGAATTATGGTTATCACCACATAAGTTACAAAAAGAATCCATTACCTCTAGCCACAACCTAGCGATTCTAGCATCCTAAGAACATCAAAGAACAACTAAAAATATGTTCCAACCATTCTTATACCTCAAGAAATCAAGAAACTACCAAAACAGCCCCCAAAACTACCTTTAAACCATCTTAGAAAATAGTCAATTAAATAGTTTTGGGATTGATTATGAAAATCTCATTTCACATTATATTTATAAAATCAAAATGTGAATTAACCCAATGAAAATCCTCAACAATCATCTTGCAAAACAAGAATTTATGCAAACTATTAAAATCACCCATTAATCTCACTTTCTTGAATTAAAATTGCAAAACCATGTTACAATCCACAAAACACAAGCCAATCACTAGGGAATATCAATAAAGAACCTTAGTTTTAAGAGAGAAGAATAATTTTACCTTTGAAGAACCTCCCACCAAAACTGATGTAAGTTTTCTCTTGAAAATAACTTAGAAAATATATGAGATCTTTGTGAAATCACAATAAGGCTTTGTTAAGAAATAGATGAGGAATCAAATGATGTAATCTCTATCGAAAATCAGCAAAGAGTTTTGAAAATCATGTTTGGGAAAATGAGATAGAAAATGAGAGAAAAAGAAGAGAGAAAATCCAAGAAAATTGATGGAATAGGAAAATGATTTTGGAAACTAATTAACCGTCAAAGACTTACCCGATTAAGGTGAAAAACCTTTAAGTAAAACATTTGAAAAAATAACTCTCTAAGGATTCTTAGTATTGGTGCAATTACATTTTAGTCATTAAAAATAGTTTTGCATTTCTCACATTTTAGTCACTAAATTCAAAATGTCATTTTAATTAATTCGATAAAATCCTAGATTAATTATCAAAATACTTGATAATATCACTAAATATTTTTGTAAGTCAACCCAATTTTTAACTCAACCATTTCTATTTTTAAACATATTAATTTCTTGAAATTTATTTAACTGATTAATCCGATTCGACCGAGTCAAACATGACCCTATCAAACCCTAAACTCCTAACCCTAATTTTGGGGCATTACAGAAAACGTCAAAAAGTAAAACCTACTTGTTTTACCAAGGTGGGGTTGGAATCAGGTTGTGATTTGGCATTGTTGGTGCTTGCTTTCCTTTTCTCAGCTTCCTTGGTTTCTTCTACTGGCACTGATTTATTCTCATGGCAAACAATTGGCTCTTTTCCACGCATTAAAATCTTGACTTGTTTACCACTTAAAAGAGTGTCATCTTTGCATTGTTCTCTCCCTTTTTGTCGAGCATCCTCTATATCACTTGGCAGAGTCCTTGGAGGTATGGCATTAAGTGCGCTAGCAATCTGTCCTCTATGTACTTCCAAGTTACTCATGGATGTGGCTAGACTCTAGATAGTAACATCGTTACACTCTATATAATCCTTCAGGGTGTTCTCATCAGAAGATCTTTGCATGAGAGATAGATTATTATGTGCTCTCTATGGCATTACATTCTGGTTGAAATATGTCGATGCATTTTCATTATTCTGGCGTTAGGCATCAGATTGATTACCTCCTTGATTTCACCATAAAAGGTTCAGATGCTACTTCTACCCCACGTTATATGTATTGGATTATGAGTTGTTATTGCAGTTGTAGTTACCAACAAAATGCACTGACTCTAGGTTTGCCAGACATTCCTCCACGATATGGTCGTCACCGCAAATAGTGCAAAATGGTTCTAATGCCTTTACTTCTCGAACTTCAGCAGGCTTTTGCAGTGTCTTCACTATATTAGTGAGGTTAGTAATTTGAGCATTGATAGATGAAAGTGCATCAAGCTCTAACTTTCTAGCTACTCTCGTCCTGATTCTCAATCTAGTGGTAGGGTGTTGGAGATCATTGGTGGCAATCCTTTGAAGGATTTCATAGGCATCAGTGTAATTCTTATCTAGCAATGAACCGTTTGTTGAAGCATCTACAGATATCCTGGCATGAACATTGACTCTGTTATCTAGGTAGGGAATTCATGCATGAGACATCTTCTCAGCATATCCTTAAATCGCTCTCAAGTATCGTAGAAAGTTTCATTATCTTGCCTGAAAGTAGCGATTTCAATCTGTAGCTTGGCATTTAATGTAGGAGACTAGAATCTCAGCAGGAATTTATGGCATAAATCTGACCATGTAGTGATTAAACATGGTGGCAAGGAATTTAGCCACAATTTTCCCTATCTCGCAAGGAAAATGAAAAGAGCTTTAGCTTTATTGCCTCTTCAGTCACATCAGACTTGTGGAATAGTTGGCAAACCTCCATGAATTGCTTCAAATGCTATCTTAGGTCTCTAGTTGGTGATCCATCAAATTAACCTACATTCATTAGCATTTGAAACATTATCGGTTTAAGCTCAAAGTTAGCCATTTTTACCTCTAGACCGATCAATCCTAGCATCAAATTATCTATAGTGGGTGTTACGTATTCTTTGATAGGTCGTTCTTCAGGTATTTAAGCAGCGATAGTGGGATGGGCGGTATAAATGCAGGTGTTGCTAGTATCTCCTGGTTATTGACATTATTTAGGATACCTCCTAGCTCACCATTCTCATGACGAGCCATTTCTCAACGTTCTCTTCTTAACTTGCATAGGGTTCTTTCAATTTATGGGCCATATTGTAAATCTTCATTTTCAGTGCTTCTCCAGATCATACACCAAACAAAATAAAATAAATAAAAAATAATAACAAGTAAAAATCAAAACAATTAATCCCATTGCAATCCTCAGCAACGGCGCCAAAAACTTGTCGACAACATATCGCATGGCAAAAGATTAAGTATTATGTCTATCAATTCAGGAAATAATGCCAAGGATATGTATTTTACGTGCAAGTATACACAGTTAGAAAGTAATAAAGTAGTGAGTTGAGTATCGTCTCCACAGGGATTGTCCAAGAATTAATTGCCACGATTAATACTTGTGAAATGGAAAACAAAAGTGATGGCGATTGAATGAGAGAACGAGTAAAATAAAAGACTAAATAAATTAAAACAATAAAGGAAACTGAAGTAAAGATATAGGTAGTTTGGCAAACAACTAGTGTAATGATGATTGGAAGGCTTGGCAAGGGATGTTTAGATTTCACACTAGTACAGACATCAATTAATAATATTAAACTTTGGTTCTATTGCTGAGCAGATTTTAAGTTAGTATTGCCTTCGTCGATGGCAATACCCTAAGTTAATTACTTTCAACACCTATATGTCTATAGCGAGTTTTCAAACAATTAACTTGGCGAAGATTCAATCTATACTCCTAAGGCATAGATTCACTTCAAGTGTAAGTTTCATCTACTTGAATATCTTCTGTCGAAGTTTATCTCCTTAGTATTTGGTAATTAATCTTTATCTCCTAAGTATGTTAAGATATTAGAGGATAGTAAGCATTTAATACCAACCGTCGTATGGCATAAAATATATGAAATGTAAGCACATGCAAAATAGACAATAATCCCAAAGCATGTAATTATTAAAAACTGAAAATACTAAGAGTTCATCGCAAACACCCCTAGCCAATTTAAAAGATTAATTCATGGTTGGGGAAACCAACAAAAAATCATTGTTTTGATTCATCGACACAAAACTAGAATTAAATCAAGAGAAATGAAACAAAATAGAGATCTTTCGATGCAGCCCTTCAATAGATCGAGAGCTCTCAGCAAAACTGTCTACATTGCTTCTACCCTTCTCTTCTCCTCGCGGCTCCAGATCTTTTTTGGCTCATTCTTGAATTCCTTTATATACATATAGGAAAATCACTAATTAGGATTAGAGTTGCGTCCCAAATTTCTAGTGTTGCACTCTTCAGACACGGCATCCACGTGTTATAGTAACTAGGGCTGACGTGGCTCTGACTTAGTGCGATTTTTTGGGCACCGTCCTTCTTTTGCCAACCAAGCTTGGCATTTTTCTCCCTTCTTTCACCAACCAAGCTTGGCATTCCTCCTTATGCTTTTTGTAAATTCCGCTCAGCATTTCCTTCCTTCGTCCACTTGTTCTAGTCATGTCAATCTACACATCACGACAAGAAAACACCCCTTCACTTTGACAATAAAAACTATACATTCCTCAACTCCTAGATGCAAATGCATGAAACTAATGGAAAATAGACTAATATGTACCTAAAGTCAAGCAATATCATGGCAATACATGAATGGAAAATAAATCTTTTGAGAAGTTAACATGACTTTTACCGATACAGCCCCTACACGTATCGATACGACCAAAGCTCGTACCAATACCCTACTTATGAGTTCGTACCATTTCCTTGTATTGCGATTTTACAATGCTTTATTCGATCCCTAAAGCTTATAAAAGTCATTAGGGTTTTTTTACTAACACATTCAATCAATTAATATTAATTATCGGCTTCATAATCATTTAATTGATTTTTTATCCCTTAAGAAAAATTCCCATAAAATCACGACAATCTATATGAACAAGTATACAAGGCATCACGACTACTAATCAATCAAACCATCATCAAGTAATTATACGAGCATCTCAAACAACCCTACACGGTCTCTAAAGCCTCCATGAGTCTCTTCATATTTGTAACATCATCATGCATCTCATAGATATCAAGTCTCACACTATCGGTCTCCAAACATGCATATTCATTGTCTACCTATTTTGTAGATACTAACACGCAAAACAATCACATTTATGATTCTCGTGAAGCAATAGGAGTTTGAGGTGTACTAACTTTAAGCCAAAGTGATAAATCCTCATCCAAGCTCCTTCAATCAACTACTTAATTCCAATAATCGAGTCTACAAATTCCTAAGATAAAACAAATATGACTACATAAGCCATTTCACATTATCAAACTACTTTAGGTGATAAAACGCGTAAAAACAACTATTGGGTTCGAATTTTGAGAAATAGATTGTGCCCATGGACTAAAAATGTCGAGAAACTCCTACGAGCAGGGGGCGGGGCGTGTGGTGCGTGCGGCAACCTCCGACTGCCGATGTCGACTAAACTTCATCAGCCGACTGTTCTGAAGCTGGTAATTTCGATGGTGGTGACGACTTGTGGCGGAGGACAACGGATCTTCGCGTTTCAGCTCTTCTGATTCTTCTCTTCATTTAGGCTCCCAACATAAAGACCCAATACCCGAGTCCAAGGCCTGATTCGCTAATCCAAAATTTGGATCGTTATAAATGGATTTTGAACCCACGACTAGGGGTGTTCAAAAAATATTCATTTTGACCGATCCGATTATCCATTGATCCGATCTAATTTTTATTTTTGTATCGGATATCCGATCTAATTTTTATTTTTCGAATCGGATACGGATCACAATATTGCAAGTTTCGGATCATCCAAAAATCTGAAATATCCGAAAATTTAAATATTCATAGATATAAATCTTGTTATATTTAGTAATTTAATGTTTGTTATATCCGAAAATTCAAAAAATCAAACTTTTTTATAGATGTTAATCTTGTTATAATTGACAATTTGTTGTTTTTTACATTCGAATATCCAAAATTTTCATAGATACGACCACCAAATTCAAAAAAAATACTTAAATCAAATTATATATTCGGATAAACAGATATTCGATCCGAGTATCTGATTCGAGTATCTGATATCTGAATATTTAGATATCCTATTTTTTCCGAACCAAAACGAATTGCTATTTTACTGATCCGAAATTTTGGATATCTAATTTTTCGAATCGGATCTAATTCGATATCTGAAAATGAACACCCCTACTCACAACCTAGGAAGAGGGGGGATAGTGTCAACTAAGAGCTTTAACTACTTGCTCTAGAAATTGTTAATAGATAATATCACATTTCATATATGTATTTTGATAGAATGTCTAATATAATACAAATACTTTGATATAATGTCTAGTGTAATATCCTTATTTTACAATATTCTATATAATACTTATACTTTTAAAATTTAACGTAATATATATATTTTAATAAAATATCAAACATAGTAGTGACTTTACCAACAAAGATTGGTCCAAATGGTAAGTGAATCGGTATCGCTTAAGGCGTCTCTCGAGTTTGAGGCGTTGTGTATGCAGAAAATTTCTGTTGGGAGTCTCACCCACTAAAGTCAAGTGTGCGACGCATGTCGGTTTGAATTAGTCAGGGTGAAGCCCTGAAAACCTAAAGAGCAACAAAAAGTGTAATAGTGACTTTTTATATTCATACATATTATTAATCCTTTAACAATGCACATATAATTGCAGACAAAATAATTTAAATTTAGATCTTCTAAAATAAAAACATTTTTTTCACCGTACTAATTGTTAGATTCTAACAGATTAATTTTAATTTCGTGAGTTATTTCTACTTTGTTTTAAGATCGATTGCTTATTAAGGATATGTTTTTGACTTGAGAATTGAAACTAATCTTATGGAATCAGAGACAAAGACTTTGCTTTTCAGTTGTCATTATTCTAAAGAATTTTGCTCATTTCTCGGTTGCAAAGGCAGAACTTCAATGGCTTCTGACCGGGCTAAAGGTAAAGTTTTATTTCTACTTTGTTGAATTTTTTTTTAGAACGCTTGCATTTACTTTCAACAATTACGTAGGATATTCGATTGAAATTTTCTAATACTTTAATAAATCAAGATGGGGTAAATATTAAACTCTGTACATATTAGAAAATAATTTAGTTTCTTAATAGTTTATTTATATTGTCGTAAAGTTGTTTTATATAGACAGTTGAATAATAGCTTTTTGATTGCTCTCTTGAATAATAAAGCAACAATTATAAAAAAAAAACCTTAAAATTAATATACCTTAATATATTATGATCATTGTTAATTTTTTTAAAAAATACTTTTAAACAACAACTTGGGTCAATTTCATTTCCTTAACAATGAAAACTTGCATTAGGCATTTCAAATTATCACATCAAAACTTGAAGAGGGATTCCTTTCACTTTTATAAAAAGATAATAACACTATATTGAATATACACATTTTCTTCATTTCTTTCTATACAATGAATTTTGGGCATGGAATGTACTATGTTAAATTGCTTCAAACTTGAAATCTTTCATGCCTTTGCATTTCAGCTTTGCCTAAAGGGTCTTTCAACAACAAAAAATGTAACCCTTCGCCTCATTTCTCTGCCAAAAAATCAAAAAATTCATAAGTTTTCCTAATAATTAGATTGACTTATGTTTGAGTTCGATCAAATTATATTTTTAAATATTAACTTCGACTCAAGATAAAACAAAATCAAGTTATTCTACCTCATACTAGTAAAGGGGGAAAAAACTCAAATTCATGCTCAAACTTAATTCAGTTCGAATTCATGCTCAAGCTCATATTTGACTTTAGTCACATATTATAATTTTCGAATTCAATTTGTTCGATGACTAGAATTATTCAAGCATGAGCTCAACATGAGAATAATGGAAGCATATTCAGATTAATTTGGTCTCAAGCTCAAGTTCAAATATGAATTGAATTGCATATTATATCATGATATTCAAATTCAACTCGCTCGATAACTTGAGCTATTCGAATGCAAATACAATAATGAATTTCAAGTCAAAATGATTTGTTCTCGAGCTCGAGCACGACTTATAACGTCCAATAATGAAATCAAATTTAGAACAATTTACGAGTATAAATGTCTCATTTCATGTCTTAAATTACCTTGATCAAACCTCGTTCTTCGAACTGCTTGCGGATATGGGTTTCATTCCATTGCAAGAGTTCATCGACTTGATCCGACTCAAAAACTAATGGTCCCGAACACCTAACCTTTAACTGATGATTCAAACCCTAATTAGTTCAGAGCACTAAAATGGTAAAGTGCACCAATAGTCATTAAATTATGAAACAAAATATTATTTTGATCACTGATCTTTTAAAAATTAAAATCAATCAAAAATATTATCAAATTATTACAAATTAGTCATTGTACCTTACAAAATAATATAACAAACAATTCAATTAATTTAATGATATTTGTAACATTTACAAAATAATCGTTGGATGTTATAAAATAGTATAACAATTTGATTAATTTAATAATCATTTTGTAATAAATCAATAAAATTAATGACATTTTGTAACAACTTGATTAAGTTAGTAACATATGAAAGTAGTGACCAAAACAATCATTTTTCATAGGTTAGTGACTAGTTGTGTAATTTACCCAAAATAATCAATGGTGAATTGCAGATTGTTGAAACTGATTCTTACCTTGTTTTTGTGTTTAGTCGTCTGATAGTCAAGAGGAAACCCATAAATGGCGTCAAAGAAATCTGTTTTCTCAAGCTTGTTTTGCGCTTGTTGATTCATTACACCACAAAAACCAGGCATTTTCGATTCGATTCTGGGCTTGAGGTTCATGGAATCCGTATGAACACCTTCGGAAACATCTTGCTCGTCGTTGCGTTCCAAGCCTCTGAAATGAGCCGACTTTCGCAAAAATGAACTAGGCTTGACCCTCCTCTATTTTCGCAACACAGAACTAGAGGCAAAATGCAGTAAAATGAATTCTAACACCAGCCTATAAACATCCCCTGCAATCTCCACGAAATTTCATCCAAAAATCATCTGAAAACTACTCCAAGCAACATCCAAAGGATCTCTAGCCACAACCTAGCGACTCTAGCATCCTAACAACATCAAAGAACAACTAACATTCTTATACCTCAATAAATCAAGAAACTACCAAAACAGCCCCAAAAACTACCTTTAAACCATCTTAGAAAATAGCCAATTAAATAGTTTTGGGATTCATTATGAAAATCTCATTTCACATTATATTTATAAAATCAAAATGTGAATTAACCCAATGAAAATCCTCAACAATCATCTTGCAAAACAAGAATTTAGGAAAACTATTAAAATCACCCATTAATCTCACTTTCTTGAATTAAAATTGCAAAACCATGTTACAATCCACAAAACACAAGCCAATCACTAGGGAATATCAATAAAAAACCTTAGTTTTAAGATAGAAGAATAATTTTACCTTTGAAGAACCTCCCACGAAAACTTATGTAAGTTTTCTCTTGAAAATAACTTAGAAAATATATGAGATCTTTGTGAAATCTCAATAAGGCTTTGTTAAGAAATAGATGAGGAATCAAATGATGTAATCTCTATTGAAAATCAGCAAAGAGTTTTGAAAATCTTGTTTGGGAAAATGAGAGAAAAAGAAGAGAGAAAATCCAAGAAAATTGCTGGAATAGGAAAATGATTTTGGAAACTAATTAACCGTCAAAGACTTACCCGATTAAGGTGAAAAACCTTTAAGTAAAATATTTGAAAAAATAACTCTCCAAGGATTCTTAGTATTGGTGCAATTACATTTTAGTCATTAAAAATAGATTTGCATTTCTCACATTTTAGTCACTAAATTCAAAATGTCATTTTAATTAATTCGATAAAATCCTAGATTAATTATCAAAATACTTTGATAATATCACTAAATATTTTTGTAAGTCGACCCAATTTTTAACTCAACCATTTCTATTTTTAAACATATTAATTTCTTGAAACTCATTTAACTGATTAATCCGATTCGACCGAATCAAACATGACCCTATCAAACCCTAAACTCCTAACCCTAATTTTGGGGCATTACAGAAAACGTCAAAAAGTAAAACCTACTTGTTTTACCAAGGTGAGGTTGGAATCAGGTTGTGATTTGGCATTGTTGGTGCTTGCTTTCTTTTTCTCAGCTTCCTTGGTTTCTTCTACTGGCACTGATTTATTCTCATGGCAAACAATTGGCTCTTTTCCACGCATTAAAATCTCGACTTGTTTACAACTTAGAAGAGTGTCATCTTTGCATTGTTCTCTCCCTTTTTGTCGAGCATCCTCTATATCACTTGGCAGAGTCCTTGGAGGTCTGGCATTAAGTGCGCTAGCAATCTGTCCTCTATTTACTTCCAAGTTACTCATGGATGTGGCTAGACTCTAGACAGTCACATCGTTACGCTCTATATAATCCTTCAGGGTGTTCTCATAAAAAGATCTTTGCATGAGAGATAGATTATTATGTGCTCTTTATGGCATTACATTCTGGTTGAAATATGTCGATGCATTTTCATTATTCTGGCGTTAGGCATCAGATTGATTACTTCCTTGATTTCACCATAAAAGGTTCAGATGCTACTTCTACCCCCACGTTATATGTATTGGATTATGAGTTGTTATTGCAGTTGTAGTTACCAACAAAATGCACTGACTCTAGGTTTGCCAGACATTCCTCCACGATATGGTTGTCACCGCTAATAGTGCAAAATGGTTCTAATGCCTTTACTTCTCGAACTTAAGCAGGCTTTTGCAGTGTCTTCACTATATTATTGAGGTTAGCAATTTGAGCATTGATATATGAAAGTGCATCAAGCTCTAACTTTCTAGCTATTCTCGTCCTGATTCTCAATCTAGTGGTAGGGTGATGGAGATCATTGGTGGCAATCCTTTCAAGGATTTCATAGGCATCAGTGTAATTCTTATCTAGCAATGAACCGTTTGTTGAAGCATCTACAGATGTCCTGACATGAACATTGAGTCTGTTATCCAGGTAGGGAATCCATGCATGAGAAATCTTCTCAACATATCCTTAAATCGCTCTCAAGTATCGTAGAAAGTTTCATCATCTTGCCTGAAAGTAGCGATTTCAATCTGTAGCTTGGCATTTAATGTAGAAGACTAGAATCTCAGCAGGAATTTATGGCATAAATCTGACCATGTAGTGATTAAACATGGTGGCAAGGAATTTAGCCACAATTTTTCCCTATCTCGCAAGGAAAATGAAAAGAGCTTTAGCTTTATTGCCTCTTCAGTCACATCAGACTTGTGGAATAGTTGGCAAACCTCCATGAATTGCTTTAAATGCTGTCTTAGGTCTCTAGTTGGTGATCCATCAAATTGACCTACATTCATTAGCATTTGAATCATTATCGGTTTAAGCTCAAAGTTAGCCATTTTTACCTCTAGACCGATCTTTCCTAGCATCAAATTACCTATAGTGGGTGTTACATGTTCTTTGATAGGTCGTTCTTCAGGTATTTAAGCAGCAATAGCGGGATGGGCGGTATAAATGCAGGTGTTGCTAGTATATCCTGGTTATTGACATTATTTAGGACACCTCCTAGCTCACCATTCTCATGACGAGCCATTTCTCAGCGTTCTCTTCTTAACTTGCATAGGGTTCTTTCAATTTCTGGGTCATATTGTAAATCTTCGTTTGCAGTGCTTCTCCTGATCATACACCAAACAAAATAAAATAAATAAAAAATAATAACAAGTAAAAATCAAAACAATTAATCCCATTGCAATCCTCAGCAACGGCGCCAAAAACTTGTCGACAACATATCGCATGGCAAAAGATTAAGTATTATGTCTATCAATTCAGGAAATAATGCCAAGGATATGTATTTTACGTGCAAGTATACACAGTTAGAAAGTAATAAAGTAGTGAGTTGAGTATCGTCTCCACAGGGATTGTCCAAGAATTAATTGCCACGATTAATACTTGTGAAATGGAAAACAAAAGTGATGGCGATTGAATGAGAGAACGAGTAAAATAAAAGACTAAAGAAATTAAAACAATAAAGGAAACTGAAGTAAAGATATAGGTAGTTTGGCAAACAACTAGTGTAATGATGATTGGAAGGCTTGGCATGGGATGTTTAGATTTCACACTAGTACAGACTTCAATTAATAACATTAAACTTTGGTTCTATTGTTGAGCAGATTTTAAGTTAGTATTGCCTTCATCGATGGCAATACCCTAAGTTAATTACTTTCAACACCTATATGTCTATAGCGAGTTTTCAAATAATTAACTTGGCGAAGATTCAATCTATACTCCTAAGGCATAGATTCACTTCAAGTGTAAGTTTCATCTACTTGAATATCTTATGTCGAAGTTTATCTCCTTAGTATTTGGTAATTAATCTTTATCTCCTAAGTATGTTAAGATATTAGAGGATAATAAGCATTTAATACCAACCGTCGTATGGCATAAAATATATGAAATGTAAGCACATGCAAAATAGACAATAATGCCAAAACATGTAATTATTAAAAACTGAAAATATTAAGAGTTCATCGCAAACACCCCTAGCCAATTTAAAAGATTAATTCATGGTTGGGGAAACCAACAAAAAATCATCGTTTTGATTCATCGACACAAAACCAGAATTAAATCAAGAGAAATGAAACAAAATAGAGATCTTTTGATGCAGCCCTTCAATAGATCGAGAGCTCTCAGCAAAACTGTCACATTGCTTCTACCCTTCTCTTCTCCTCGCGGCTCCAGCTCTTTTTTGGCTCATTCTTGAATTCCTTTATATACATATAGGAAAATCCCTAATTAGGATTAGGGTTGCGTCCCAAATTTCTAGTGTTGCACTCTTCAGACTCGGCATCCACGTGTTATAGTAACTAGGGTTGACGTGGCTCTGACTTAGTGCGTTTTTTTGGGCACCGTCCTTCTTTTGCCAACCAAGCTTGGCATTTTTCTCCATTCTTTCACCAACCAAGCTTGGCATTCCTACTTATGCTTTTTTTCAATTGCGCTCAGCATTTCCTTCCTTCGTCCACTTGTTCTAGTCATGTCAATCTACACATCACGACAAGAAAACACCCCTTCACTTTGACAATAAAAACTATACATTCCTCAACTCCTAGATGAAAATGCATGAAACTAATGGAAAATAGACTAATATGTACCTAAAGTCAAGCAATATCATGGCAATACATGAATGGAAAATAAATCTTTTGAGAAGTTAACATGACTTGTACCGATACAGCCCCTACACGTATCGATACGACCAAAGCTCGTACCAATACCCTACTTATGAGTTCATACCATTTCCTTGTATTACGATTTTACAATGCTTTATTCGATCCCTAAAGCTTATAAAAGTCATTAGGGTTTGTTTACTAACACATTCAATCAATTAATATTAATTATCGGCTTCATAATCATTTAATTGATTTTTTAACCCTTAAGAAAAATTCCCATAAAATCACGACAATCTATATGAACAAGCATACAAGGCATCACGACTACTAATCAATCAAACCATCATCAAGTAATTATACGAGCATCTCAAACAACCCTACACGGTCTCTAAAGCCTCCATGAGTCTCTTTATATTTGTAACATCATCATGCATCTCATAGATATCAAGTCTCACACTATCGGTCTCCAAACATGCATATTCATTGTCTACCTATTTTGTAGATACTAATACGCAAAATAATCACATTTATGATTCTCGTGAAGCAATAGGAGTTCGAGGTGTACTAACTTTAAGCCAACGTGATAAATCATCATCCAAGCTCCTCCAATCAACTACTTAATTCCAATAATCGAGTCTACAAATTCCTCAGATAAAACAAATATGACTACATAAGCCATTTCACATTATCAAACTGGTGATAAAACGCGTAAAAACAACTTATTGGGTTCGAATTTTGAGAAACAGATTGTGCCCATGGACTAAAAATGTCAAGAAACTCCTACGAGCAGGGGGCGGGGCGTGTGGTGCGTGCGACAACCTCCGACTGCCAATGTCGACTAAACTTCATCAGCCGACTGTTCCGAAGCTGGTAATTTCGATGGTGGTGACGACTTGTGGCGGAGGACAACGAATCTTCGCGTTTCAGCTCTTCTGATTCTTCTCTTCATTTAGGCTCCCAACATAAAGACCCAATACCCGAGTCCAAGGCCTGATTCGCTAATCCAAAATTTGGATCGTTATAAATGGATTTTGAACCCACGACTAGGGGTGTTCAAAAAATATTCATTTTGACCGATCCGATTATCCATTGATCCGATCTGATTTTTATTTTTGTATCGGATATCCGATCTAATTTTTTATTTTTCGAATCGGATACGGATCACAATATTGCAAGTTTCGGATCATCCAAAAATCTGAAATATCCGAAAATTTAAATATTCATAGATATAAATCTTGTTATATTTAGTAATTTAATGTTTGTTATATCCGAAAATTCAAAAAATCAAACTTTTTTATAGATGTTAATCTTGTTATAATTGACAATTTGTTGTTTTTTACATTCGAATATCCAAAATTTTCATAGATACGACCACCAAATTCAATAACAATACTTAAATCAAATTATATATTCCGATAAACAGATATTCGATCCGAGTATCTGATTCGAGTATCTGATATCTGAATATTTAGATATCCTATTTTTTCCGAACCAAAACGAATTGCTATTTTACTGATCCGAAATTTTGGATATCTAATTTTTCGAATCGGATCTAATTCGATATCTGAAAATGAACACCCCTACTCACAACCTAGGAAGAGGGGGGATAGTGTCAACTAAGAGCTTTAACTACTTGCTCTAGAAATTGTTAATAGATAATATCACATTTCATATATGTATTTTGATAGAATGTCTAATATAATACAAATACTTTGATATAATGTCTAGTGTAATATCCTTATTTTACAATATTCTATATAATACTTATACTTTTAAAATTTAACGTAATATATATATTTTAATAAAATATCAAACATAGTAGTGACTTTACCAACAAAGATTGGTCCAAATGGTAAGTGAATCGGTATCGCTTAAGCAGGTCTCGAGTTTGAGGCGTTGTGTATGCAGAAAATTTCTGTTGGGAGTCTCACCCACTAAAGTCAAGTGTGCGACGCATGTCGGTTTGAATTAGTCAGGGTGAAGCCCTGAAAACCTAAAGAGCAACAAAAAGTGTAATAGTGACTTTTTATATTCATACATATTATTAATCCTTTAACAATGCACATATAATTGCAGACAAAATAATTTAAATTTAGATCTTCTAAAATAAAAACATTTTTTTCACCGTACTAATTGTTAGATTCTAACAGATTAATTTTAATTTCGTGAGTTATTTCTACTTTGTTTTAAGATCGATTGCTTATTAAGGATATGTTTTTGACTTGAGAATTGAAACTAATCTTATGGAATCAGAGACAAAGACTTTGCTTTTCAGTTGTCATTATTCTAAAGAATTTTGCTCATTTCTCGGTTGCAAAGGCAGAACTTCAATGGCTTCTGACCGGGCTAAAGGTAAAGTTTTTATTTCTACTTTGTTGAATTTTTTTTTAGAACGCTTGCATTTACTTTCAACAATTACGTAGGATATTCGATTGAAATTTTCTAATACTTTAATAAATCAAGATGGGGTAAATATTAAACTCTGTACATATTAGAAAATAATTTAGTTTCTTAATAGTTTATTTATATTGTCGTAAAGTTGTTTTATATAGACAGTTGAATAATAGCTTTTTGATTGCTCTCTTGAATAATAAAGCAACAATTATAAAAAAAAAACCTTAAAATTAATATACCTTAATATATTATGATCATTGTTAATTTTTTTAAAAAATACTTTTAAACAACAACTTGGGTCAATTTCATTTCCTTAACAATGAAAACTTGCATTAGGCATTTCAAATTATCACATCAAAACTTGAAGAGGGATTCCTTTCACTTTTATAAAAAGATAATAACACTATATTGAATATACACATTTTCTTCATTTCTTTCTATACAATGAATTTTGGGCATGGAATGTACTATGTTAAATTGCTTCAAAACTTGAAATCTTTCATGCCTTTGCATTTCAGCTTTGCCTAAAGGGTCTTTCAACAACAAAAATGTAACCCTTCGCCTCATTTCTCTGCCAAAAAATCAAAAAATTCATAAGTTTTCCTAATAATTAGATTGACTTATGTTTGAGTTCGATCAAATTATATTTTTAAATATTAACTTCGACTCAAGATAAAACAAAATCAAGTTATTCTACCTCATACTAGTAAAGGGGGAAAAAACTCAAATTCATGCTCAAACTTAATTCAGTTCGAATTCATGCTCAAGCTCATATTTGACTTTAGTCACATATTATAATTTTCGAATTCAATTTGTTCGATGACTAGAATTATTCAAGCATGAGCTCAACATGAGAATAATGGAAGCATATTCAGATTAATTTGGTCTCAAGCTCAAGTTCAAATATGAATTGAATTGCATATTATATCATGATATTCAAATTCAACTCGCTCGATAACTTGAGCTATTCGAATGCAAATACAATAATGAATTTCAAGTCAAAATGATTTGTTCTCGAGCTCGAGCACGACTTATAACGTCCAATAATGAAATCAAATTTAGAACAATTTACGAGTATAAATGTCTCATTTCATGTCTTAAATTACCTTGATCAAACCTCGTTCTTCGAACTGCTTGCCGGATATGGGTTTCATTCCATTGCAAGAGTTCATCGACTTGATCCGACTCAAAAACTAATGGTCCCGAACACCTAACCTTTAACTGATGATTCAAACCCTAATTAGTTCAGAGCACTAAAATGGTAAAGTGCACCAATAGTCATTAAATTATGAAACAAAATATTATTTTGATCACTGATCTTTTAAAAATTAAAATCAATCAAAAATATTATCAAATTATTACAAATTAGTCATTGTACCTTACAAAATAATATAACAAACAATTCAATTAATTTAATGATATTTGTAACATTTACAAAATAATCGTTGGATGTTATAAAATAGTATAACAATTTGATTAATTTAATAATCATTTTGTAATAAATCAATAAAATTAATGACATTTTGTAACAACTTGATTAAGTTAGTAACATATGAAAGTAGTGACCAAAACAATCATTTTTCATAGGTTAGTGACTAGTTGTGTAATTTACCCAAAATAATCAATGGTGAATTGCAGATTGTTGAAACTGATTCTTACCTTGTTTTTGTGTTTAGTCGTCTGATAGTCAAGAGGAAACCCATAAATGGCGTCAAAGAAATCTGTTTTCTCAAGCTTGTTTTGCGCTTGTTGATTCATTACACCACAAAAACCAGGCATTTTCGATTCGATTCTGGGCTTGAGGTTCATGGAATCCGTATGAACACCTTCGGAAACATCTTGTTTCGGTGAACCGAAGATGTTATATTTACACATGTATTTTTTATTTTTGAAAAATATACGTATTTTTCATTTAAAAGGTAATAGTATATTTTTTATATAAAAACTATTTTTTTGATAAACTTGAAATTGTTATGAATATTTATCTGTATGAATGTTGATAAGAACTTTATTTAAGCGATTTGATTAACTTTATCATTAAGAATATTATCTTCATTAATTAGAGTTTAATATATTATGTGTTTCTTATACTTATAAATAAATAATTTGATAAAGGTATAACACAGGTCTATATTGAGAATAAATATGAATGTTCCTCTGTATCTCATCTCTTTGTTATTTTATCCTTGTTTTTTGTTCTTATTTTTTCTCTTTATTCTATATTTTTATTTATAACACGTTATCAGCACGAATTCGCTTAAAAGATTTTAGTTAAAGATCAAGTTTCATCCTTCTTTTTAATTTGATGCATAAACATAATTTTGACGAGAGTCATCGAAGTTTTTATAACCATTCCAAATATAAAGGAAGTATATTCTGATTCATTGTTTCGTTTATACACTGCATGACTTAAGGTTTGATTTTAACTTTTTTAACGCGCTAGTATATTATGATTTTTTTGTATAGTTATGATTGTATATATAATCGAATTTGGTATGATTATATGTTATCACTTGATTAAAACTTATATATAATGTATTAGTTAGTCTTAAATGAAAAATAAGAGCACAAAGTATACATTTTTTGAACTTTAGGTGTCTAAAATATTTTTTTTGTAAAAATAGGTGCCCAAAATTTCAACCGTTATAATTTTAGGTATTTAAAGTTTACAATGTTATAATTTTAGGTGTCTGAACGTTAAAGGGGTATTAAAAAATTGTCAACCAATCAATGCTCGACACATGGCACTAATTTTATTGTTTTAAAGAAAAAACTCAGAATTTTTAATTTTTTAAAAAACCCGAAACTTTGGAAATTTTATAAAACAGTCTCAAAATCCCTAAAATTACCCGAACTCAAACCCCCAAATCGTCGCCTCTTCTGCCGCCGATCGCCGCCCCTGATCACACCCATTTGGTCATCGGACCAAGGCGGTTATTTCCCACATCACGACGTCGCCGAAAACGGCGAACGGCGTACCAGCCGAACGTCGATTTCATGTTCGATGTTCGAGGTTCGGCTGCACGTCGTTTGCCGTTTCCGGCCATTCCGTGTTGGGAGAAATGACCGTCTTGTTCCGGCGACCAAAGGGGTATGGTCAGAGGCGGCGATCGGCCGCGATTTGGGTTTAGATAATTTTAGAGATTTAGGGGTTGTTTTGTAAAATTTCTAAAGTTTCAGGATTTTTTGAAAAATTAAATATTTTGAGTTTTTTTCCTTAAAAATTTTTAAAAAATAAAATTAGTATTACGTGTCGAGCATTGATTGGTTGAAATTTCTTTTTAACGCCCCTTTAACTTTCAGGCACTTAAATTTATAACTATTAAAACTTTAGGCATTTATTTTTACAAAAAAAATACTTTAGGCACCTAAAGTTCAAAAGCCATATACTTTGGGCACCTATTTTTCATTTAAGCCTGTTAGTTATTAGTATTACTGATAAATAAATAATTTAAGGTTTCACGACTTTATCTATTTATTTTAGGTTTCACGCCTTGATTAAATAATTTTATGCTGAGTTCATAATTAGGGATTTCATTTCGCAAAAAATGGTCTAATTTCATACTTTAATCGATTAAGGCTGATATAGAAATCGATTAAGACCGATATAGATCTTAATAGACCTAGCCAAGCAAATTCTGAACATATTTATTTTTGTTGGTTAAATCATTTTTTCTTGTTTTTTATAATTAAAGATCAAAATATATTTATGTTATTTTATTGATAAAAGTTGGTATTTTTAACCGTTTTTTTAGTTTTACATGTTATAATATAGCTTGAAAAGTGACGAGATTATTATGAGAAGTTGTCTTAATCATTTGCTATGTTTCAATTGCAAACGAAAGGAAAATCAATATCGGTAAATTCTGATTTTATTTATATTCTTTAAACTATGGTTTTAAAATGCGATAAATCATGGTAATTTTGCTCAAAAGTAATAATTTTTCTGCGTCGAAAAATTTGACTATAGACTTCTCCCAAATTTAGATTACGAAAATTCATCTTGATCCAAGTGGGAGGTATTTCCTGGAGTAAATGCAAATATAATATTAAATTTACTTCGCACCTTTCCCTAAAGTGAATGTGACATTATATAGCGAAAAAATAAAAGTCATAATAACAATTGTGGTCATCATTGAGGCCATGAATATAGACATGGACAATATGAGCATTTTAACAGCACTTATACCCACTATAATTGGGCTTGATTCGAGCAATTATCAAAGCTTGAGTTCAAAGATTAAAATAAAGAGAAGACATGTGTTATTTTATTGGGATGTGATTTTTGAACTTAAATAGGTGTGTGTGGTTGAAAACTTGCGAAAAAGATTTTGGCTCTATTTGGTAAATAGCGGTTTGAATCAAAATTTGAGGTTTGAGCTAATATTAGAGGTTTGACCAGTCAAATCCGCTAATTTGGATGTTTGAGGAATAGTGGGTTGGGGTAAAACCTTTAATTTTGAAAAAGCTGCTAGTAAGAGATTTTTTAAATTAGAGGTTTTGACATAATAGTTATAAAAACATTTTACCTTAATAATTATAAAAATCTCCAAATAACCCAAGTTTAATCTTTTCTATTTAAATTCTTCACCTTTACGTATTTATATTGTGACATTTGTAAACTAATACTTTTTTCTTTTTATTTCCACACATTTATATTTGTATTTAAATGTAATAATTAATTAAATTATATTAAAAATAATTATATAAATAATAAATTAATATATCCTTCAAATATGCTTAGTAATGTTATATTAAAAAATTATTTTTCATTATCAAATCAATTAAACAAGTGTCGAATATAATCATGTCCTAATATACCATTTTGCTTGTTTAAATAATCAAACAGCTATCAGCTATCAATTAATTTTACCAAACACTTTTAAACAATCAACTAATACAATCTGCTAGTCAAATCAGCTAACGCAATCAGCTATCAACTAATATAATCTACTATCAGCTTATTTCCAAACAAGGGCTGTATGAAGAGAGAAAAAGAAAAAATGTGAGGTTATGTTGGAGAGAGAGTGAAAATGAGAGAAAATGAATGGGGAGAGGTTTTAACCCCAATTTGTCGCCGTCCAAGCCGTTGTGGCTCTCACCGCTAGCACCATTAGCTTCACCTATTCGAGAAAAGTTGACCGGTGGTCGCCCCGTTGTCATTACCGGCGTCACTCATCGGAGTGAGAAGAAAGAAGAATCAAAGAAGTTTAAAGGAGGTGTTCTATCTCTCTCTGTCGAATTCCGCCACCACTATAAATCTTAATAACATAAAAATGGTGGTCTGGAGCTCGCTGCCCGTTTCTAGCCACTGGAAGCCACTGTACGCACCGCCGTATGCGCATGGGCGTGCTCCAGCAGCAGTTGGGGCTTTATAGCTAGTTGGGCCAAGGCAGTTTGGCCAGTCGCCAAGCTGGCCTGTCAAGCCGGTCCAGACCGGGTCCACCGAGCTGAGCCGTCGTTGACCAAGCCGTTGAATTTTTTGGGGACCTTATTAGGGGTTTCTCGATGTTCCGAGTCTGTTGGCACTGTCCGTTTCGCCAAATTCGAACCTAGTAAGTTGTTTTTATGCATTTTATCTCTTAAAGTAGTCTGTTAATGTGAAATGGCTTATGTAGTTGTATTTGTTTTATCCGAGAAATTTGTGGACTCAAATATTGGATTCAAATAGTTGAATGAAGGAGCTTGGATGGAGATTTATCGCTTTGGCTTAAGGTTAGTACACCTCGAACTCCTATTACTTCATGAGCATTATAAATTTGATTACTTTGCGTGTTAGTATCTAGAAAATAGGTAGACGATGAATATGCATGATTGAAGACCGATAGTATGAGACTTGATATCTGTGCAAGGCATGATGATGTTGTGAATATAATGAGACTCATGGTGACTTTAGAGACCGTGTGGGGTCGTTTGAGATACTCGTATAATTACTTGATGATTGTTTATTGATTGATAATCATGATGCCTTGTATGCTTGTTCGAATAGATTGACGTGTTTTGATGGGAATTATGCTTAAGGGATAAATACTCAATTAAATGATTATGAAGTCGGTAATTAATATTAATTGATTGAATGCGTTAGTAAACAAACCTTAATGACTTTCATAAGCTCTATGGAACGAGTAAGGCCTTGTGAATCTCGAATTATGCTAAGACGTTTTAAGCTGGTGATTAGAGTATCGGTACGGACTTCAATTGTACCGGTATGCTATTCAATGTTGTATCGGTACGGGTCAACCCGTATCGGTACTCGAGAAAAATGTGAGATTTCCAGTAAGTAATTTCTGTACCGGTAAGCCTATGAGTATCAATACCCGAGGGTATCGTATCGATATTCGTATTCGAGTACCGATACCGGATACGCTAAATAATCCATAAAAGCAATTAAGGATGGGAATTGATGTGAATATTAATAATTGAATTATGCCTTGATAAATGAGGTAACATGGATTAATGAAGACAATAAGTGAGATTAATTATATGCTTCTCCATAATTTATTAACAACTCGGTGATGTAAAATAAATGATGTGATGACGATTAGCAACAATAGGGAGATCCTTGGAATCATGTTGCTTGTATGCTAGGTAGGCATTTAATTGGTTGAGTCGATGATTGATGGGATCTCGATACCCAAGGTGTGTATTGTAATACTTGTTCCCTTCTTTGCTTGTGCAGTCGATGTCTAGGTGGTCCCGAGTGGCACTCGTTACTCGATGGCTAGGTGTTTCTGAGTATGCGATATTCCCTACCTGATGTCTAGGTGATTTTGGGTATGTAGTGAGGGTGGGTACTCTATGTCTAGGTTATCTTGAGTACATGTGTGACTAGCTTGATGTCTAGGTGATCTTGGGCTAAAATGGTTTGATTACCACTGTTTGTGGTTGTAACTTTGTGTTCTTTTACCTTGATGATCTGGTGAGATCTCGAGTATGGGTGGGCCTTGTGTGCCAAGGTTGATGACTTGCATGTTGAGAGCATGTGTTTAGGCGATTGGTGGTAGCACTACGTGTTCTTTTGCCTTAATGATCTGGTAAGATCTTGAGTATGGGTGGGCCTTGTGTGCCAAGGTTGATGACTTGCATGTTGAAAGCATGTGTTTAGGTGATTAGTGGTAGCGCCACGTGTTTCTTTATCTCTCCTAATTGCTCATACTAGCTTGTATTCTTATGTTTATGATTGGCATGAAGTATAGTGGAGTATTTGTGTACCACTGAGCTTTGTAAGCTCAACGTTCAGAATTATTATTTCCGTGCATAGGTTGATCGTTGGATCGTGGGATCAAGGAGCACTATCAGTATTAGATTCTAGCATGAGGTGATTTCCAGAGTACGATACTTGTGTTTAGTGGGTTGTGTATTCAGAGGACCTTACGTTGTGGAGTTTGTAATTCTTATTTTTGAAATTGTATTAATCAAGTCGAATGTTTAAATGTTCTAAATTAAAGTGGAGCTCCCTTGTAACGATTTAAATTGTTTATTTATGTTTTCAACTATTAGATTTAATATTTTTGGAAAATACCTTGTTTGGGCTAAACCTAGTTTGAGAAATTTTATGGTAACTGATAAGTGTTCAAAAGTACTATTTTTCTTACCCTTTTTACTCATATTATTGTTAGACTTAGGCTTATATTAGTTGCATAATTAGCCATTCATGCATTAATC
This sequence comes from Hibiscus mutabilis, assembly GCA_019671005.1. Taxonomy (NCBI): domain Eukaryota; kingdom Viridiplantae; phylum Streptophyta; class Magnoliopsida; order Malvales; family Malvaceae; genus Hibiscus; species Hibiscus mutabilis. The sequence goes on from CM033714.1 coordinate 33,863,295, forward strand.
CATGTTTCCTTCCATCGTTGAGCTTGATTACATAACTTGGTAGTTTTTGTGGGAAAAGATGCTGCTTTGGTGTGTTTTGTGTGTATGTGCAGGATCATTTGCCAAAGCAAGGCTAGAGCTAGTTGCCAGGGCAATGCATGAAGGAGACGCCGAGCTAGTTGCTAGGGCAATGCATGAAGGAGACGCCGAGCCAGTTGCCAGGGCAATTGTCAACAAGAGCAAAGGTGATATGGTAGTCGAAATTGATGACTAGTCAAGCCCAAGATGACGTGGAGCAAAGCCCAATCCCAAAGGAATTTGATTTCCATGAAGAGATTAAAGAAGAATTAAATTCCAAGAAGATAGGAGAAGTTCTAGTAGGAATATAATTATAATAAAGAATTATATTCTTTAAAGATAATTTAATTCCAACTTAACTTCCTCATCAAAGAAGGACTTTGGCCTGGCCCTATAAATAAGAGGGAGAAAAGGGAGGGGAATTTCGACAAGCATCAAGGAGGGCAAGAGGAGAGAATTTTCGACAAGCATCTAGGGCAAGGAGGATTTCGACAAGCCTCATTCTTCATCCTTTTCTTTCTTGTTCGATTGGGTTCATGCTAGGGATTAATTATCTTGTGTTTCTTTGGAACCTAGCCATGAACTAAATCTATTTGGCTATGGTTATTGTGTTTTGTGGTTGTGAGAAACTATTGGTTTTTGTTTAGGTAATAAGAGTTTGCACTTTACTATTCAAGGTTTATTCATTCTTGGTTCTTATTCTTGTTTGCGAGTGAATTGGGAGAGGATCTCGTGATTTCATCTATTTATCTAATATCGGGAGAGTTAGATTCAAGATGAATATGATCTTTATTCAATCTATTGATGGTGAAGATTAATCCGGCTTAGGAATAAGTTAAGGATTTCAACGGCTAAGAGGAGCGCAAGATTGGTTGTTGTTCACCATTGATTCACGCAGGGATGTATTATCAAGGCATGTGATAAGTGTTCAAAAGTACTATTTTTCTTACCCTTTTTACTCATCTTATTGTTAGACTTAGGCTCATATTAGTTGCATAGTTAGCCATTCATGCATTAATCCATGTTTCCTTCAATCGTTGAGCTTGATTACATAACTTGGTGATTTTTGTGGAAATAGATGCTGCTTTGGTGTGTTTTTGTGTGTGTACATGCAGGATCACTTGCCAAAGCAATGCCGAGCTAGTTGCTAGGGCAATGCATGAAGGATATGCCGAGCTAGTTGCCAGGGCAATGCATGAAGGAGACGCCGAGCCAGTTGCCATGGCATTTGTCGACAAAGACCAAAAGCAATATGGATGTCGAAATTCATGACTTTACAAGCCCAAGATGACATGGAGCAAGGACCAAGTCCAAAGGAATTTGATTGCCATGCAGAGATTAAAGAAGAATTAAATTCCAAGAAGATAGGAGAAGTTCTAATAGGAATAAAATTATAATAAAGAATTATATTCTTTAAAGATAATTTAATTCCAACTCAAACTCCTCCTCAAAGAAGGACTTTGGCCTAGCCCTATAAATAGCAAGGAAATTCGACAAATCCAAGAGGGGGAGAGCAAGAGGGAATTTCGACGAGATCAAGAGAGGAAGCAAAGGGGAATTTTCGACAAGCTTCATCTTTTCTTCCTTGTTCGATTGGGTTCATGCTAGGGATTGTTTATCTTGTGTTTCTTTGGAACCTAGCCATGAACAAAATTTACTTGGCTATGGTTATTGTGTTTTGTGGTTGTGAGAAACTATTGGTTTTTGTTTAGGTAATAAGAGTTTGCACTTTTCTATTTCAAGGTTTATTCATTCTTGGTTCTTATTATTGTTTGCGAGTGAATTGAGAGAGGATCTCGTGATTTCATCCATTTATCTAATATCGGGAGAGTTAGATTCAAGAAACGAATGAATATGATCTTTATTCAATCCAATGATGGTGAAGATTAATCCGGCTTAGGAATAAGTTAAGGATTTCAACGGCTAAGAGGAGCGCAAGATTGGTTGTTGTTCACCCTTGATTCACGCAGGGATGTATTATCAAGGCATGCACAAGTAGCTAGAGTTTCGACTTAGGGATAAGAAGAAACCATTGAAGAACGCTCCGCCGAACCTTGAAGTTGCTACCCAGTCGCCCAAGTAGTTGCCCAACTAGTCGCCCAGGCAACCATCAATTAGTTGCCAAGGCAACCCCGTCGTGCAAATTGCCACGGCAACTGAGTTGCCCGTGCACTCTTTTACCAAGACAATCCAATCGGCTATCACACCTCAACTCACGATAACCTAGCCTATCTCTCTCAATTGAATTCATCTTTTCTTTTACTTATTTGCTTTCTAGATTAGTTAAACTTCTATAATCTTTTATTTGTGTTTTTACTTTTTATAGTGCAAGAGACTAGATTCTTGAAGTAGCACCAATCCCTGTGGAGACGATATCTTTTATACTATAACTTGCGACGTGTATACTTGCACAATTGCGTAGCACTTATTACGCGCAACAGCATGCACAAGTAGCTAGAGTTTCGACTTAGGGATAAGAAGAAACCATTGAAGAACGCTCTGCCGAGCCTTGAAGATTGCTGCCCAGACGCCCTAGTAGTTACCCAACTAGTTGCCCAGGCAACCATCGATTAGTTGCCAAGGCAACCCCGTTGTGCAAGTTGCCATGGCAACTGAGTTGCCCGTGCACTCTTTTACCAAGACGATCCAATCGGCTATCACACCTCAACTCACAATAACCTGGCCTATCTCTCTCTCATTTGATCTCATATTTTCTTTTACTTTATTGCTTTCTAGTTTAGTTATTAGTTAAACTCCTATAATCCTTTTTTTGTGTTTTTACTTTTTACAGTGCAAGAGACTAGATTCTTGAAGTGGCACCAATCCCTGTGGAGACGATATCTTTTATACTATAACTTGCGACGTGTATACTTGCACATTTGCGTAGCACTTATTATGCGCAACAAGTTTTTTCGCCGTTGCCGGGGATTGGCAATAGCGACTTTGTTTTTATTTTCTTGCACTTTCTTTTTACTTTTCTTGTTTAAGATTCAAAGGGCTAACAAACTTTGGTTTTGCATTGGTATATGACCAGGGCGAGACCGACTACACCAAAATATCCCTTTGATCCAGAAATCGAACGAACCTTACAAAGACTTAGACGAAGGATAAGAGTAGCAATGGCTAATCAAGACGGCAATATGAATCAATATGTTCCAGTAGGAGGAGGAGTGATTCTTGCACAAAACAGAACTATTCGAGACTATCTTGAAGAAGATCTAGATGGACTTAATCCAAGAGTTGTCGACTTTGAGTTAAAACCGGTAATGTTTAATATGATCAACACAATTGGTCAATGCGGCTCAACAACTGAAGATGCACGGCAACATCTGAAATCTTTCCTCGAGATTTGCAACTCATTCAAAATACACGGAGTCACCCCCGATGTCTTACGATTAAGATTATTCCCCTATTCACTGAGGGATAGGGCGAAAGCATGGTTGAATATCATTCTTGCCGGATCAATAGCATCTTGGACCGATCTTTGTCGTGATTTCCTTGCTCGATTTAATCCTAAAAATTTAACTGATAAGCTTCGTAATGACATTACTTCTTTTCGGCAGGCAGATGATGAATCCATGTACGAGGCTTGGGAGCGATATAGAGAACTTCTACACAAATGCCCCCTATACGGATTCCCGGTGTGGACAAGTAACAATGTTTTACAACGACGTGAATACACCAACAAGGATGATGCTAGATGCCTCGGCAAACGGCATACTCCTAGATAAGTCGTCGGAGGAAGCAATGCAAATTTTAAATAGGCTGGCAAAGAATGATTATCAATTCCCATCTACTAGAAGAGGAGGAGTTAGACGCCAAGCCACAATACATGAACTAGGATCATCAGATTCAATTTCGGCACAATTGGCCACTTTAACCAAGATGGTCCAGAACATGCAAAAACCAAACAACACACATGAAGTCAAGGTAATGGATTCATTTTGTGAGTTATGTGGTGATAACCATAATTCTTCTGAATGTATGCAGAATCCGGAATCCAGCTTCTATGTGGGGAATTACAAACGGAACAACAACGTGATGACCAATACATACAATCCAGCTTGGAAGAAGCACCCAAATTTTTCATGGAGTAATCCCAACAATGCTCTAAACCAGAACAATCAGAATTCACAAGCATCGGGATTCCAGCAGAATATGCCACGGCAACAGTTGCCGCAGCAACAACCGACAACATCTAGTTCTTTGGAAAATTCTCTAAATGCTTTTATGATGAAAACTGAATCTTATATGGCTGAGAATAGTAACTTCATAAAAAGAACTGATGCTTTTATTAACAGGACCGAGATGAGATTGCAAAACCAAGAGGCGGCAATCAAATCATTGGAAAATCAAGTCGGACAGTTTGCTCAAAATCTGAATACTAGACCGCAAGGAGGTTTACCTAGCGATACTGAAGTCCCAAGAGAGACTGGCCATGGACAATGTAAGGCAATCACCACTAGAAGTGGCCAACAACTTAGAGAGGCTCAAAACCGCTCGTCAAACAAAACTCCACAAAAAGATCAAGACGAACATAGCGGCAAAGCCTAAGATGCTGAACCAGGAATTGCCGCGGCAACCGGCAATAAGCATGCCTCGGCAACCGACGATAAAGATGCCTCGGCAACTTGCGATAAGCATGCCTCGACAACCCCAACTGATAACGCCTCGGCAACTCCAATTTTCCCAACAATGCCGTCAATCAGGTTTCAAACCAATGAAAGGATAAAAGATATCCGACTTCCACCACCATTCCTACAAAGGTTGAAGCGACAAAAGCAAGAATACCAATTCAATAAGTTTCTTGATATCCTAAAGCAAGTCTACATCAACTTGCCATTGGTGGAAGCAATTGAACAAATGCCAAACTATGCCAAGTTCCTTAAAGACATTGTGTCCAAGGAAACAAGGCTAGGAGAGTTTGAAACAGTTGCCGCAACAGAGGGATGCATGGCAATGTTGCACAATCGTATGCCACCTAAGTTGAAGGATCCCGGAAGTTTCATAATACCCTGTTCTATTGGAAATCACTATGTCGGGAAAGCATTATGCGACCTTGGGGCTAGCATAAACTTGATGCCTAAATCGGTTTTCCAGAAACTAGGAATCGGGAAGGCAAGACCTACAACAGTTATGCTGCAGCTAGCTGACAGATCCTATGTGCATCTAGAGGGAAAAATCGAGGACATACTGGTAAAAGTTGATAAATTTATTTTTCCCGCTGACTTTATTATTTTAGATTGTGAAGCAGATGAGCATGCACCCATCATTCTCGGGAGACCATTCCTAGCAACAGGGAGAACCTTGATCGATGTTGAAAAGGGAGAACTCACAATGAGAGTGAATGACCAGCAAGTTAAACTAAATGTGTTCCAAACACTAAGGCATGCCGATGATCCAGAAGAATGCCAACTTCTTCATGCCACGGCAGAGTTTAACTTCGACGAGGAATCTAGTTGCCTCGGAAACTACATTGCCGATCAAGAGGAACCTGAGGAGTATGAAGAACTGGTAGATGATGAACAACAAGAAGAGGCAAATTGGCTAGTCAATCGACTAGGTAAATACTTTGAACCACTGGATTACTCAGGTAAGGAAGGTAAGCTCGAAAAACCCTCTATTGAACAACCACCGATTCTTGAGTTGAAGCAATTACCAGAGCAACTAAAATATGCATACTTAGGAACTGATAATACATTGCCTGTAATTATTTCTTCTAAGTTACAGCCTGAGCAGGAAAAGAAGCTGATCAAGATGTTGAAGCTACACAATAAGGCAATAGGGTGGACAATTGCCGACTTGAAATGAATTAGCCCGGCAGTGTGCATGCACAAGATTTTGTTGGAAGATGATCACAAACCTTTAATTGAGGCCTAGAGGAGACTGAATCATGCCATGAAAGGGGTTGTAATGAAAGAAATCATCAAGTGGCTTGACGCCGAAATTATATACCCTATCTCTGATAGTACATGGGTAAGTCCGGTACAACGTGTTCCAAAAAAGGGAGGTATAATGGTGGTAAGTAATGAAAACAATGAACTCATTCCAACCAGGACTGTGACCGGTTGGAGGGTTTGTATGGATTATCGAAAGCTAAACAAAGCCACTAGGAAAGATCACTTCCCATTACCCTTTATTGATCAAATGCTTGACCGTCTTGCAGGTAAACCCTTTTATTGTTTTCTTGATGGTTATTCAGGTTACAATCAAATTGCCATAGCACCAGAAGATCAAGAAAAGACAACCTTCACATGCCCATACGGTACTTATGCCTTTCGAAGGATGCCGTTCGGATTGTGTAACGCCCCGGCAACCTTCTAAAGATGCATGATGGCACTCTTTTCAGACATGGTCGAAGACTTCCTTGAGATCTTCATGGATGATTTTTCTATTTTTGGTAATGACTTCGACAGCTGTCTCGGCAATTTAGAGAGGGTGTTGGCAAGATGTGAAGAAACTGATTTAGTCCTCAATTGGGAGAAATGCCATTTTATGGTAGATTAAGGAATAGTGCTTGGCCACAAGATTTCATCCAAGGGAATTAAAGTAGACAAAGCTAAGGTGGATGTGATCGAGAGATTACCCCCACCAAGTTTGGTTAAAGGAATTTGAAGTTTTCTTGGACATGCAGGTTTTTACAGGAGGTTCATTCATAATTTTTCTAAAATCACTAAACCCTTGTGCAATTTGCTTGAATAGGATAAAGTCTTCGATTTTGATGATTCTTGCACCCCAAGCATTCGAAACCCTAAAAGAAAAGCTTGCCTCGACACCCATTGTCGTTCCACCAGATTGGACGCTACCTTTTGAGCTCATGTGTGATGCAAGTGATTTCGCGGTAGGAGCAGTCCTAGGCCAACGCACATGTAAGACCTTCCTTGTGATATACTACGCTAGTAAAACTCTTAATAGTGCTAAAGTGAATTACACAACAACGGAGAAAGAGTTACTAGCTGTAGTTTTCGCATTTGACAAGTTCCGATCCTATTTGATTGGTACAAAGGTAATTGTTCATACGGACTATTCGGCAATCAAATATCTATTTGCTAAAAAGGATGCCAAACCTTGTTTGATTCGTTGGATATTACTTTTACAAGAATTTGATATTGAAATTAAGGATAGGAAAGGAACAGAAAATCAAGTGGCCGATCACTTATCACGTTTAGAACGTAATAGGGAGGAGGACGCAGATCTAGAGATATGCGATGCATTCCCGGATGAACAAATTTTAGTTGCCTCAGCAACCATGGATGCACATGCCTCTGCAACCCTTGACGCCTCGACAACCATGGATGCGCACGCCTCGGCAACCCTCGACGCCTCGGCAGCCCTTAACGCGCACGCCTCGACAATACCCTGGTACGCGGATTTAGTTAATTTCCTTGTTTGTGGTATTTTACCTTATGGCATTACTCACCAAGGGAAGAAGCGGTTCTGCCATGATGCTAAGCATTACTTTTCGGATGAGCCTCTTTTGTTTAAACAATGTGCAGATCAGGTTATACGGCGATGTGTCCCTGAAGAAGAGCAACATAATGTACTCCGGCAATGCCATTCTTCACCCTATGGAGGACATTTTGGAGGAACTCGTACCGCGGCCAAAGTTTTGCAATCCGGTTTGTATTGGCCAACATTGTACAAAGATGCCTAAGACTTTTACAAGCAATGTGATCGTTGCCAGAGGACGGGCAATATCTCTAGACGACATGTGATGCCACTCCAGAACATCATCGAGGTGGAATTGTTCGATGTATGGGGGATCGATTTTATGGGACCTTTCCCATCTTTATTCGGCAACCTCTACATTCTACTTGCTGTCGACTACGTGTCTAAATGGGTTGAGGCAGCTGCAGTTCCCAACAACGATTCCAAGACCATGCAACGATTCTTGCAGAAAAACATATTTACACGGTTTGGGATGCCGAGAGCAATTATCAGAGACGAAGGCAAGCATTTTGACAACAGACTAATTGCCAAGATGTTGCAACGCTTCGGCATATCACACAAGATCGCCACGGCATATCACCCAAAAACCAACGGGCAAGCAGAAATTTCCAACCGAGAATTGAAGGGTATACTCGAGAAAGTTGTAAATCCCTCTAGGAAGGATTGGTCATTAAGACTAGATGATGCACTTTGGGCATATCGCACTGCATTCAAAACACCCTTAGGTATGTCCCCCTTCCGTCTTGTCTATGGCAAAACATGCCATCTACCGATGGAAATCGAACACAAGGCATATTGGGCAATCAAGACCGTGAATATGGATTGGGAAAGTGCCGGACAAAAGCGTTTGTTGGACCTCAATGAGATAGAAGAATTCCGCGCACTCGCCTATAACAATGCACGAATCTACAAGGAGAAAACAAAGCAATGGCATGACAAGAAACTATTTCTGCGGCAATTCACGCCAGGGCAACTAGTTCTCTTATTCAATTCTCGGCTAAAACTTTTCCCGGGAAAGCTGAAATCAAGATGGTCGGGACCATTCGAAGTTGTTAAACCATTCTCCCATGGTGCTGTGATAATCAAGTCCATCTCTGACAACCATGAATTCAAAGTTAATGGACAAAGATTGAAGCACTACAATGGTGCCCATGTGGAACGTAACAAGGAAGTGGTCAACTTAGGAGATGAATGAGCATGCTCTCCCTTTTGATATTTTATTTTTATTTTTATTTATTTTTATTTTAAATTTTTGATTAATTATTTATTTTATTTTATTTTTTCCAATTTTTATTTTATTTTTTATTATTATTTCCGATTATTATTAATTTTCTTTAGGATATATTTTTTTTATTTATCTTTTTAAGTTTAAGAATCCCATTACACATCTTTATTTATTTTTTTATTAGTTTATCTTTAATTTTAATCCTTATTTGATTTGTCTTTGAATTGTAGGAAAAAAAGTTCAAGATAAAGAGGAATTTTAATCCAAGTAGGAAAACATCTTCAACAAGGAAACTAATGGGCTGAATCTAAGGCTTATATAAAGCCTCCAATTTACCCTAATCACAACCCCTTTGCCTTCACCCTCTCCCTAAACCAAACCCTTTTTTGTTTTCCTCTAATCCCACCCACCTATCTTTTCTATAAAACCCATCACCCTTAACCTATTCCTACTTTCTATCTTGCAACTTTTTAGTTTCTTTTCTTTTCTTTGTTTTTACAAAACTCACAACCAAGATCATCCATGGCATCCAAGATTAAATTTTTAGTTCATCCAAGTTCCTCCAAAGAACCAAGATACAAGAAGTTTGCTACACCGGTGGTTCAAGAAAGATTTCACTCCAAGTTTGAAAGCCGGAAGATTCATGAAGAACAAGGCTTTGAATACTCCAACTCTCATCAAGATTTCGGTCTTGAACCATTCATCTTCGAGAGGATTGCACATCAAAAGTGGCAAATCTTTTGCCATCAACCGGAACTGGGTAACATCTCATGGGTAAGAGAATTCTATGCTCACTCACCTAACCCGGATAATCCTTATGTTTTTGTTCGTGACAAGGCCATACTCATAAGTCCCGAAAACGTCAACACCTTTTACGGGCTTTACATTTAGAAGGACGAGCATCCGGCCTTCATTGATCAAATCACTCCCAAGCAACTCGACAAGGTGCTTCAAGAACTCACTCAACAGGGAACTCATTGGAACGACGGTAAATACAAGGGCACGGTAAATCGCCTTCGGCTTAAACCCGAGGCAAAACTATGGAATAAGTTTGTTAAAACTTCTTTAATGCCCACCACACACACAATACTACCGTTGATATACCACGTCTTTTGCTCATACATTCTATTTTGCATAATCGCATCATTAACATTGGAAAAATTATTTGTGATGAGATTTTTGTATGTAGCTCAAAAGATAAGGGTTCTCTTTTCTTCCCTTGCTTAATTTCTAATCTTTGCAAGGAGATGCATGTCCCAAGTGAGTCCACCGATTAAAAGGCCCTACCCAAGTCCGGTTGGAATCAAGAACTAATCCGAAAGCTAATGGGAGAGGCACCGAGAAATTCTTCAAGGCCTCTAATTGCCACGGCAACTCCTGCCGCCCCGGCAATCCATAATGCCCAAGCACCTAACGCCCGGGCAACTCGGCCATCAACCCCGGGACACTTTGAAGCACTCTTGCACCCATTGGCAAGCCACCTAAGGCAAATTGAAGACCGAAAACTAATGTTCATGCGGTACATGAAGGAGCACAACAATGCCATCACCCAAGTCATCCTAGAAAAGTACCCAGACAGTCGCGTGCCGTTCCCAATCTTTCCTGCCGAGATCCTTGCCCCGGTAACTAATGAAGCAGTCACCACGACAACCGCAACAGATGATGCCGCGGCAACCTACATCGTACACGCACAAGCTGATGCCACGGCAACCAACCCTGAAGATGCCACGACAACCAAAGCTAAAGACATCCTGGCAACCACTGCAAAAGCCAAAGGTAAAGCACCTATGCCCGAATCAACTCCTACGGAATCATTTTCTGATTTTTCAGATTCGGATGAGTCCTCAATTGCACCAACAAAGACCGCACCAATTGAATCCTCCAAGCGAAAAGCCAATGACACTGATGAAGAGAACAATGAGGACAACCCCGTACGAGGATCGATTCCACCATCGGCAACAAGAAAACAACCATCGCGTTCAAATAAGAGAATCAAGACACCGATAAAAAGGAAACTAATCATCTACGATGACGAACTCTCGGAGTAAGTCCTCGTATGCATTTTATTTTTCGTTATTTTTATTTTTTCTTTAATGCATGCATTGAGGACAATGCCTCACTCGAGTTTGGGGGGGATTGTTATTAGTAGTTACCATGTTTAGTTACATTCATCTTAAGTATTACATTTAGGATACATAAATTGCTTGCCATGCCTTTAATTGGAACAAGAATTGCTTAGATTTGATGAATATCCGATGATGACTTTGCCAATGCACTTAATTGATAGAATTTTTATTCTAGGATAACCATGGAAAAACTTAGAATTTTACTATGATGCTAAATTTGATGAAACACTGTTGTGCTTTGATTGATTTAAGGAATTCTAGTGAACTTAGGTTGATAATTAACAAATTGGGGGATTAGAATAAAAATTGATGAATGCTAGAGGTGCCCGAAATTGGCTCTAGCATGTGCTAAAAAAATTGATCACTAGAGGTGCCCGGAACTGGCTCTAGTATGTGTTAAAAAAATTTGATAGCTAGAGGTGCCCAAAACCGGCTCTAGTCGAATAAATTAACTTGTGAAAACTAAAAACAAAACACTAGAGGTGCCAAAAACTGGCTCTAGTTAAAACATGTTAAAAAGAACCTAATAAAGTAATTTGAAAACCTATTGTTTGCATAGAATCCGAAAAATCAACTTGCACACAACTCCGCACACACTCACAAGCATTATAGTTTGATTCCGAGTAACTCCTAAGTTTTCTGAAAAAAAAAATCCAATCATACTTTGTGCCCCGGTTCAGAGAATTGAAATCAAGTTCAAAGCTAAGTTTGTGAAAATTGAAGTCTTGGCAGGTAATTATGAGTTTGCATTGCTTGAGGACAAGCAATAGTTCGAGTTTGGGGGTGTGATAAGTGTTCAAAAGTACTATTTTTCTTACCCTTTTTACTCATATTATTGTTAGACTTAGGCTTATATTAGTTGCATAATTAGCCATTCATGCATTAATCCATGTTTCCTTCCATCGTTGAGCTTGATTACATAACTTGGTAGTTTTTGTGGGAAAAGATGCTGCTTTGGTGTGTTTTGTGTGTATGTGCAGGATCATTTGCCAAAGCAAGGCTAGAGCTAGTTGCCAGGGCAATGCATGAAGGAGACGTCGAGCTAGTTGCTAGGGCAATGCATGAAGGAGACGTCGAGCCAGTTGCCAGGGCAATTGTCGAGAAGAGCAAAGGTGATATGGTAGTCGAAATTGATGACTAGACAAGCCCAAGATGACGTGGAGCAAAGCCCAATCCCAAAGGAATTTGATTTCCATGAAGAGATCAAAGAAGAATTAAATTCCAAGAAGATAGGAGAAGTTCTAGTAGGGATATAATTATAATAAAGAAATATATTCTTTAAAGATAATTTAATTCCAACTTAACTTCCTCCTCAAAGAAGGACTTTGGCCTAGCCCTATAAATAAGAGGGAGAAAAGGGAGAGGAATTTTGACAAGCATCAAGGAGGGCAAGAGGAGTGAATTTTCGACAAGCATCTAGGGCAAGGAGGATTTCGACAAGCCTCCTTCTTCATCCTTTTCTTTCTTGTTCGATTGGGTTCATGCTAGGGATTAATTATCTTGTGTTTCTTTGGAACCTAGCCATGAACTAAATCTATTTGGCTATGGTTATTGTGTTTTGTGGTTGTGAGAAACTATTGGTTTTTGTTTAGGTAATAAGAGTTTGCACTTTTCTATTCAAGGTTTATTCATTCTTGGTTCTTATTCTTGTTTGCAAGTGAATTAGGAGAGGATCTCGTGATTTCATCTATTTATCTAATATCGGGAGAGTTAGATTCAAGAAACGAATGAATATGATCTTTATTCAATCTATTGATGGTGAAGATTAATCCGACTTAGGAATAAGTTAAGGATTTCAACGACTAAGAGGAGCGCAAGATTGGTTGTTGTTCACCCTTGATTCACGCAGGGATGTATTATCAAGGCATGCACAAGTAGCTAGAGTTTCGACTTAGGGATAAGAAGAAACCATTGAAGAACGCTCTGCCGAACGTTGAAGATTGCTGCCCAGACGCCCTAGTAGTTGCCTAACTAGTTGCCCAGGCAACCATCGATTAGTTGCCAAGGCAACCCCGTTGTGCAAGTTGCCACGGCAACTGAGTTGCCCGTGCACTCTTTTACCAAGACGATCCAATCGGCTATCACTCCTCAACTCACGATAACCTGGCCTATCTCTCTCTCATTTGATCTCATATTTTCTTTTACTTTATTGCTTTCTAGTTTAGTTATTAGTTAAACTCCTATAATCCTTTATTTGTGTTTTTACTTTTTACAGTGCAAGAGACTAGATTCTTGAAGTGGCACCAATCCCTGTGGAGATGATATCTTTTATACTATAACTTGCAACGTGTATACTTCTACATTTACGTAGCACTTATTACGCGCAATAGTAACATGTTTGGGCTTAAGGCCCAAATGTGATATCCGAGCTTAGGGTATTATATTTAGTGGTATCAAAGCTTAGACAGTATGTCCAACGTTACAATGCTAAGATGATTATGATCGTGACTGAGAGGGCCGAGTTAAGTGTTGAGCCATTCATGGGAGTGATTCCAGGGGCGAGGTCACCCCGAACTATTGAGATGCGAGTTAGTTAAATGATGCTGGAGTCAAGGAAGTGTCCTTCTCCCGCCATCTAAATGGTGTCTTCTTTGTTTACTGTAGTCGTTCCGAAGCCTTCGAATATGTTATGAGAGATTGTTGCAAAGAATTTTCATTATTATGCGTGAATAATGTTTGTGTTAAACGTATGGATACTCTTGAAATCAATCGGTGGATGCACGTTGGTTGTAACCCCTCAACCCTATTGTTGCGTGTAATAAGTGCTACGCAATTGTGCAAGTATACACGTCACAAGTAATAAAGTGATACGAGTATCGAGTGTCGTCTCCACAAGGATTGGTTTGGGCCACTTTGCTTTAGTTATCGCACTGTAAAAGTAAAAACACAATTGATAGTAGGAGTTGATTTTATTGAGTAAAGTAAAAGCAATAAACTAAAAGAATAGATGAAATCAAAAGAGGAGGAATAGGCCAGGTTATCGTGAGTTGTGGAGTGATAGCCGATTGGATAATCTTGGTAAAAGAGTGCAAGGGCAACTCAGTTGCCGTGGCAACTTGCACAGCAGGGTTGCCTTGGCAACTAATCGATGGTTGCCTGGGCGACTAGCTAGGCAACTACTTGGGCGGCTGGGCAGCAACTTTAAGGTTCGGCAGAGCGTTCTTCAATGGTTTCTTCTTAGCCCTAATTCGAAACTCTAGCTATTTGTGCATGCCTTGATAATACATCCCTGCGTGAATCAAGGGTGAACAACAACCAATCTTGCGCTCCTCTTAGCCGTTGAAATCCTTAGCTTATTCCTAAGCTGGATTAATCTTCACCATCAATAGATTGAATAAAGACCATACTCATCCGTTTCTTGAATCTAACTCTCCTGATATTAGATAAATAGATGAAGTTACGAGATCCTCTCTCAATTCACTCGCAAACAAGAATAAGAACCAAGAATGAGTAAACTTTGAAAATTGAATTGCAACTCAAAAACCTAAACAAAATCCAAAAGATTTCACAACCGCAAAAACACAGTAACCCTAACCAATCAAGTTAGTTCATGGTTGGGTTCAAAAGATATAAAAAGAATAATTCCCAAACCATGAATCTAATGGAAGCAAAGAAGAAGAAGAAGAAATCGATCAGCCCCTTTCCCTCCTCTCTCTTGTCGAAACTCTCCCTTCTTGCCCTTGGGATGTCAGTATCCCCCGGAATGGATTGTTGGTGCATGTTATCCATGACATATGTGGATCTCCTCAATTGATCTTCTGAATCCCCTAAGGTTGCATCCCACCGAGCTATCCTCGTATCCATGGACTTTGATAGCTCTCGAATCTCTTCAATTGATCCGTCAAGTCTAGCCAAGGAAGCTAGCAACGTTTCCTCCAAGGAATTGGAATGCTATTGAAAGGACTACATTGCCATGGCATATCTGTTGCTGCGGCAAAATTGTTATGGTAAAAAAAATTTGAGCTTTTTGACCATACCATGAAGAATTTTGCTGCTGGTTCCCTCTATGGTCTCCATGTAGTCATATGCACCGAAAATGTGAGGGCAATTTTCAAACACATGATGTTCTCCACAACAAGTGCACAAGTTTTTCACGGTATATGCTTTTCTCGGTTGGTATAGGTAATCATCGAAGGGTGCAAGAAACTCTTGATTGGATTGATTCATATCTTCCAACATCATTTCTCGAATAGATCAGCTTTTATTTCCCGACATGTTGATGTCCCTTAACTTGTAGCGCACCTATTTTTTTTTTTGATAAAACAAACAAAAAGAAAAGTTAGTAAAACTAAAAAAGAAAAAATGCAATAACAAAAACAACTAACACCAATTGACAATCCCTGACAACGGCGCCAAAAACTTGTTGCGTGTAATAAGTGCTACGCAATTGTGCAAGTATACACGTCGCAAGTAATAAAGTGATTTGAGTATCGACTATCGTCTCCACAGGGATTGGTTTGGGCCACTTTGCTTAAGTTACTGCGTTGGAAAAGAAAAACACAAGTAGGTGATTGTAGGAATTATAACTAATGAGTAAACTAAGAGCAATAAACTAAAAGAATAGATGAGATCAAGTGAGAGAGATAGGCCAGATTATCGTGAGTTGAGGTGTGATAGCCGTTTGGATCGTCTTGGTAAAAGAGTGCAAGGGAAACTCAGTTGCCGTGGCAACTTGCACAACGGGGTTGCCTTGGCAACTAATCGATGATTGCCTGGGTGACTAGTTGGGCAACTACTTGGGCGTCTGGGCAGCAACTTCAAGGTTCGGCAGAGCGTTCTTCAATGGTTTCTTCTTATCCCTAAGTCGAAACTCTAGCTACTTGTGCATGCCTTGACAATACATCCCTGCGTGAATAAAAAGTGAACAACAACCAATCTTGCGCTCTTCTTAGTCGTTGAAATCCTTAACTTATTCCTAAGCCGGATTAATCTTCACCATCAATAGATTGAATAAAGATCATATTCATTCATTTCTTGAATCTAACTCTCCCGATATTAGATAAATAGATGAAGTTACGAGATCCTCTCCCAATTCACTCGCAAACAAGAATAAGAACCAAGAATGAATAAACCTTGAATAGAAAAGTGCAAACTCTTATTACCTAAACAAAATCCAATTGTTTCTCACAACCACAAAACACAATAACCATAGCCAAATAGATTTAGTTCATGGCTAGGTTCCAAAGAAACACAAGATAAAGAATTCCTAGCATGAACCTAATTGAACAAGAAAGAAAAAGATGAAGGATGGATGAAGCCTTCTTGTCGAGATCTCCCCCTTGAAGCTTGTCAAAAATTCTCTCTTCTCTCCCCTTGATCTTTGACGGCTTGGTCCTTTAAATAGGAGATGGCTAGGTCAAAATCCTTCTTGAGGAGGAAGTTAAGTTGGAATTAAATTATCTTTAAAGAATATAATTCCTTATTATATTTAAATTCCTTCTAGAACTTCTCTTATCTTCTTGGGATTTAATTTCTCTTTAACCTCTTCATGGAAATCAAACTCCTTTGGGATTTAACTTTGCTCCACGTCATCTTGGGCTTATCTAGTCATCAATTTCGACTACCATATCATCTTATTCCTTGTCAAAAATTGCCTTGGCAACTAGCTTGGCATCTCCTTCATGCATTGCCCTGGCAACTACGTCGGCATCTCCTTCATGCACTGCCCTGGCAACTGGTTCTAGCCTTGTTTAGGGAAGTGATTCTGCACACACACAAAAACACACCAAAGTAGCATCTTTTTCCACAAAAATCACCAAGTTATGTAATCAAGCTCAACGGTGGAAAGAAACATGAATTAATGCATAAATGACTAATTATGCAACTAATATGAGCCTAAGTCTAACAATAATATGAGTAAAAAGGGTAATAAAAATAGTACTTTTGAACACTTATCACCTGTAGCGACGTTCTTTTTCAAAAATCCCCCTTTTGAAAATTTATAGGTTCGGCGCTACGGGTTATCCCAAAAAAACCTTTCTTCATAATCTTGGTTTAAAGGGATTTCTTTTGAAAATTCTTTTTTCTAGAAAACTGATTGAAAATTAGGAGTCACCACCGGCCACTTGGATAAGGTAGGTCGAACACCACAAAACCAGAGATTCATCTTGAAAGGGTTCGGGAGTTGATTACGTGTGGGGAAGGATTAGCTCCCCCATCACGCTCGGATATCGGTACCAAAATATTTATTGTTTTCAATTGAAGAAAAATGTTGGAATTTGAAAAGAATTTAATTTGGTGACCCTAATTGAGAATTGACTTTAATTGAACGGGCTTTATCAAATTAGTGGCCTCAAATTAATTGGACGTTTAATTAATAAGGCTGACGATACCTCAGACCAAAGATTAAACCTACATCGAATAAGCCCGACTGTCGTGTTAATTTATGATTCGAATTTCGCACGTCACCTTTATGCATGATTGATTAATTCTAAATAAATGATTCATATGAATGACAATTAAATGATTCATATGAATGACAATTAAAAAATGAATGCCAAAAAAAAGGCTTAAAGATAAACACTCAAAAGCCCTAACCTAAAAGGCCCAAATTATGAAAAACTCAATTGGTGATCTAATTATTGGCCTAGTGAATCTAATATTAGCCTAGATTAATTAAACCCTGAAATCTAGGAAACCCTAATAAGTTATGGATCACCTTGTAACATGGTAATTAATTCGATCGCTTTAAACTAGTATTCCAATAAGCCAAGAATACTATTTAAGAACTAATCGAGTTAATTAATCATGGCTTAATTAAATGTCATTCTAATCTCCATATTAATTTTATCTTAAAGGTAATTATGGAATTATTTAACTAACTTAACGATATAAATTTAAGTTAATTAAGCTAGTTCAAACCTAAATTCTAACTAAGGCTCTAAAAAATTCTAATCCTAAATTAATTTAATAAATTTAAAGATCGTGCCCCTATAAGACGAGCACACGATTTTAAATTAATTAAACTAATTTTGCTTAATCTAATCTAAGAGGCCTAACTAACAAGCCCAAAACCCCAAAACCTCAAAACAAAACAAAGCCCCAAACTACCTAATCTAAGTAACATAAGCCCAAGGCACAACAAAACCCAAACCATCTAAATTAAACATAAATAAAGAAACCACATATAAATATCACATAAATATATGAAAATAATATATTACATAAAAAAGGTAGCATACCTCTATATACACATATGAAATTTGGCAGCGACCACATATAAGTATATATACATATAATATGTTAAAACTACATGATATGCTATAAAAGTATGTTTATTATATATGAGTAATGTAGACTATATAAACAAAACATATATTATATAACAAGAAAAAAACATATATTATATACATTAAAATTATATATTATTATATGGAGAAACTATATATTGTAGTATGTACATTAAAACTATGTAATATATATAAAAACCATATAACATAATATAACACACATGTAAAAATATACCAAGGCCACATTCAACATATCCATTTCATAACAAAGAAAGAACAATAATTCATAAATTAGACTAAAAATTAAATATGCATGCAAGGGGTGAATTAGGGGGCTTTAACACTGGATTTGGGACCAAAATGTAAAGAAGCAAATGTGAAAGAAAAAGAAAAAAACGGAGTGTAATTGCAAATTGGTGAAAAGTTTGAGGACCCGAATGGTGATTAAAAAAGGCAGAATGGCCTTTATCTCGTAATTAAACCAGGCAGAGGGATCAAATGGGCTATTTGCCCATGCGGAGACCCTCCTGGCGCAAATATAACGAGGCGGAGGGACTCATAATGTGAATAACCCAAAAATAAAATGGGCTTTGTATAAAACATAATGTTTTATAACAATTTCCCTTTTTGGTTATAATCCTCAGCCTAAAACTCTCTCCCATGTTCTTTCTTTTTTCCAGAACGGGGATGAACACCGCCATGGTGTTCATCCCCAAACCCAGAAAACCCCTCAATCCCCTAGAATCCGGCCGTGCTCCGCCGCGTTGGCCGCCGACAACCTTTGACACCCCTTCAAAACACTCATATTATTTCTCTAAACTCTGATCTAAACCTAGTTTCAATAAAAACGAACGGGGATACCTCTCTTTTTCAAAAGCCAAAATGAAAAGGCTTTTTTTTGAAACGAAACACAAAGAAACGCCTTTCCCCCTACCAATTCATTATTCGTAGTCCACTACAAGGCTTGTCATCGGAGGGGAAAACAAGCTTTGAAGGTAATATCTAACCCATTTAGCCCATAAGGTACCTCTCATCCTCCTTTACCCGAAACTTTTCTTCAAGGTCCTTCCGGGAGTCTTCTAACTATTTTGAGAACTACACTTTTACTTGGTTGAATTTTTCCAATTCGTCAAAACCTGAGATACTATCCCCAACATTCTCGACGTTTCTAATTGTTATGCCTGGCTGAGCTGGGGTAGAGGCGTTGGCCTGATGAGATGAAGGCATTCCTTGTGGGGGGTTAGGTGGGTTAGTAAAGAGAGGGTTTTTGAACACCGGGGCATATGAGCGATCTCCCGAGTCTTGAGTTGGGTTCTCAACGGCCTCATTTCCTATTAAATTGGCCTTTATTAGTTGGGAAATCTCCTTCATCATATCCTATTGGGACTTAATGATGGTTTCCCTCAATTTCTGTTGGGCTCGTTCGAGCTGGCCTCTGAGGTCGGCCTCTAACTTGGCAAAACCTTCTTCTATTTGCCTTGTTCATAAGCGAGTACGGTAGGGATGTGGAATGATTGTAATGCAAAGGACCAAAATGCTATCTATCTGAAATAAAAACCCTTTTAATTAATCGATAGTAATTAGTCGGGATGCAAGCATATAAACCGGCTAAAAGATTACTAACATTCTAAAAATGCAGGCAAAGCTCAAAACAATGCATGAATGCAAATAGCGATACTAAGTTCAAATATCATCGTTAAACGACTCACATTAATAGGAACGTAATCTGGTTACAATAACTTAAAGAAATTCCACTACACATATGGCTTCAAGGTAGCATTGAGGTTAATAATCTCCCTTAGGATCCATACAATCCTTTCCCCTTCTTCAGACTCATCATCTACACAGTCGTGAAGTTCGGTGGCATCTTTTGCAAGGAACTATATTTTCTGAGCTACCTCTGTCATCTAAGCGGTCCACCATGCCAACTCATGCTCTTGTCTCTAGATTGTGTACGTGGTGAAGTGCAGTTGCTCCAAACTCGTTGTTGGTCGTACTTGAATTCCCCCCTAAGGCTAGCCATATGATCCTTCAGCTGTTGAACCTCCTCTTCCAATCCTTCGAAGCGTGTCATCAGGACTTGGTTTTCTGCATTGATGGCCTTTAACTTGCTAGTTGAGCCCTTATGCTTGAAAAGGGACTTTTCCAAACATTTCACCTGATCTTTCAAAGAGTTATTTTGGTGTTGTTCCTTCTCAATCTGCCTATAGTGGGAAGTCTTCAAATTCTTCATTTCTAAGGTTAACGCGAGCACCTGGTCCTTGTGCTCAAAATACATTATCTTGTAGTTCTC
The DNA here is from genome assembly GCA_019671005.1 of Hibiscus mutabilis. Classification (NCBI taxonomy): domain Eukaryota; kingdom Viridiplantae; phylum Streptophyta; class Magnoliopsida; order Malvales; family Malvaceae; genus Hibiscus; species Hibiscus mutabilis. The sequence goes on from CM033714.1 coordinate 33,883,674, forward strand.
GGCTCGGGCTTTTTCTTCTTTAAATCGAAGTTCTAACCCCTCGCTTGGTCCTCCTTCTGCGACTCTCTTACCCCTATTCAACCTTTTAAGTTTCTGAATCTCCTCTTTCTCCAATCTGAGCTCGAGTTCCAACTCATCTTTTTTCCTCTGTAGACCCTTAATTCCCCCTTCAAAATGTGTCTTCTCTAGTTCATAGTTAAATTTCTCTTGGCGGGCCTCTTCTTCAAGCTTGAGGTACTTCTTTTGCTCATCCTCCAGTTGTTTCCTTATCAACTCGGCTTCGGTGGTGAGTGTGGACAACCTCTCTTCCATGGATCTTCCTCTATCAGAACTCAACTGAGTATGTGGCATTTACAATCTTAACTCGTCTGGCATTATTCCATGCGGAGGAAGCATTGTACACCATCGTCTTATAGCCATTCTCTTTTGCGTAATCCACGTTGAACTCATTCAAACCCTTGGTGGCTGGCACGAACTGTTTTGAGTTGTACTGTCGCAGAACTAGCATAGGCGCGTATGCAGTATGTCCCTAGAGGCCAAGTAGAGGTACCCACGGATGCTCTCCGCACCTATAAAGAATGTTCTTTGCCAATAACCATGGTGCTCTCCAAACTACATCTTCCACTTTTAAACTCCCGAGAACATCCTGCCATACCTCTTCGGACCTGCGTGTTGGCCAATCATTCTTTCTAAGGAATTCTTCTAGAGGTGAGAACTTGCCGTCGTAAAGGGGCCTGGAAAAACTGGGGTCAGTCCAAAGATGGCTGTAGAACCAGACAATCAGAAGTTGTGAGCATCCTCGAAAGTTCCCTCCACCATTTTCTCGATAGAACCTCAAAGATCAAAAAGTTTCAGAAAAAATTACGGGTATTGGGTTGGTCCTACTACTCAAACGGTCAAAAAGATCTAACACTGATGGATCAATGAGTCCCAATGCTCGAGGGAAAAGTACCAATGCAGAGAGGTTACGCTGAACTCGGCCCACAAGATGCATAGAGGCTAGGGCCAAAATCCCTTCCCATTTGAGATACTCCCTATGGTTCCAAGTAGTGACCTGCTGTTCAACCCAGGTTAGCAACGTGTCTAAAAATTTCTTTACTTAGCCCAAAAAGCCTTATTCTTACTTGGCTTCGATTACACCCGATCCATGTCAATCCTTTTGCAATTTATAAGGTCCTAGTATTCCTCGATTGTTGGGGTTAAATCGAAGCCACCGATTGTGAAGCAACTGTAAGCGAAGTTCCAGAAACCCACTAAAGCTTGCAATAGTGCTTGGTCAATCGGAATCTCTAGCAAATATGCGATGTCACCATACTCTTCCTTAAAGATATTCTTTGTTTCAAAGTCCCAACTGTTCCAAAATAGCTTCAGATTAGATACATCATTAAATCTGGTGTTCATGAATGTCGTGGTTGACATGGCTGATCTGAACCCAGTGGTAATATTGTCTCCCTCATGCAGCTGTTCCCCTTCTGACCATATCTGAACATCAGAATTCTTTTCGTTACTACTGCGGACTAAATCTCCCATTGATCCGGTCTTTAACTTCAAACTATTTCTAACTCAGTATGCTCTTTATGACATGATTCAGTATGCAAAACAAGAGATAAAGGAAAAAAGGAAAGGGCAGAAGTATTAGTCCAGTGATGGTAAATAAATTGAACAACAAAATGCAGGTAAATATTAGACAAGCATAGGTGTGTAAACACAGTGATAAGCCTAACCATATAACTCTTAATTCCCTAAGGTTATCTTCATGGCTCTAGCGGGGTGGGTCTCTGAGATTCTCAAACATGGGTTCGGTTCTAATTGGGGTACCCGAACCTATCTTATTACCTACTAAGGCAACAAGAACCCTAATTCTGGCCCATTACAAGCTTACGAATTGGTTTCGGTTCGAGGGAAAGCACGACCCGATGACGTGGAGGGATGCTCACGTGTCAAAAGGCGTGGATTTCGGAAGTGAACTACCGACTCGTGGAGGGCTACTAACGTGGGTATGGGGCGTTTCACTCCCACTTAAGGGACGAAGCTCGGGTATGGAGCTTAATGAAATGGTGCAACACATGTTGGTGATTCCTTAGAAATTAAATAAGAAATTAATTCAAAGGCCACCAATTATCAAAGCCCGTTCAATTGTAGTCACATTTTTGAGAAATGATCAACCTTAATAGAATATATTGAAATTGCGACAATTTTCCATTAGAAGCAACAAATATTTTATTTGGCCTAACCCTCTTTTTGTTTAAAAAACAAAACACATCCCCAGTGGAGTCGCCATGCTGTAGCGACGTTCTTTTTCGAAAATCCCCCATTTGAAAATTTATAGGTTCGGCGCTACGGGTTATCCCCAAAAAAATTTCTTCATAATCTTGGTGTAAAGGGATTTCTTTTGAAAATTCTTTTTTTTGTAGAAAACTGATTGAAAATTAAGAGTCGCCACCGACCACTTGTATAAGGTAGGTCGGACACCACAAAACCAGAGATTCATCTTGAAAGGGTTCGGAAGTTGGTTGCATGTGGGGAATGATTAGCACCCCCATCACGCTCGGATATCGATACCAAAATATTTGTTGTTTTCAATTAAAGAAAATTGTCGGAGTTTGAAAAGAATTTAATTTGGTGACCTTAATTGAAAATTGACTTTAATTGAACGGGCTTTATCAAATTAGTGGGCTCAAATTAATTGGACATTTAATTAATAAGGCTGACGATACCTCAGACGACAGATTAAACCGACATCGAATAAGCCCGACTGCCGTGTTAATTTATGATTCGAATTCCGCACGTCACCTTTATGCATGATGCAAGCAGTTCAAATATGATGTAGTGATTTTATCAGCTTTTTAACTTTACCTTGGGACGGTAAGAATTAATTCAAATATTCGATCAACGTCCTTTAAGCTCGGACTGTTATGACACAAATATCAGAATTAATAAATACCTCCCTTTTCATAATTGATTAATTCCAAATAAATGATTCATATGAATGACAATTAAAAAATGAATGCCAAACAAAAGGCTTAAAGATAAACACTCAAAAGCCCTAACCTAAAAGGCCCAATTGGTGATCTAATTATTAGCCTAGTGAATCTAATATTAGCCTAGATTAATTAAACCCTGAAATCTAGGAAACCATAATAAGTTATGGATCACCTAGTAACATGGTAATTAATTCGATCGGTTTTGAACTAGTATTCCAATAAGCCAAGAATACTATTTAAGAACTAATCGAGTTAATTAATCATGCCTTTAATTAAATGTCATTCTAATCTCCATATTAATTTTATCTTAAAGGTAATTATGGAATTGTTTAACTAACTTAACGAACTTAACATTTATCCCATAAGACTAAGATAAATTTAAGTTAATTAAGCTAGTTCAAACCTAAATTATAACTAAGGCTCTAAAAATTTATAATCCTAAATTAATTTAATAAATTTAAAGATCGTGCCCCTATAAGATGAGCACACGATTTTAAATTAATTATACTAATTTTGCTTAATCTAATCTAAGAGGCCTAACTAACAAGCCCAAAACCTCAAAACAAAACAAAGCCCCAAACTACCTAATCTAAGTAACATAAGCCCAAGGCACAACAAAACCCAAACCATCTAAACTAAACATAAATAAAGAAACCACATATAAATATCACATAAATATATGAAAACATTATATTACATAAAAAAGGTAGCATACCTCCATATACACATATGAAATTTGGCAGTGACCATATATAAGTATATATACATATAATATGTTAAAACTACATGATATGCTATAAAAGTATGTTTATTATATATGAGTACCGTAGACTATATAAACAAAACATATATTATACAACAAGAAAAAAACATATATTATATACATTAAAATTATATATTATTATATGGAGAAACTATATATTGTAGTATGTACATTAAAACTATGTAATATATATAAAAACCATATAACATAATATAACACACATGTAAAAATACCAAGGACACATTCAACATATCCATTTCATAACAAAGAAAGAACAATAATTCATAAAATAGACTGAAAATTAAATATGCATGCAAGGAGTGAATTAGGGGGCTTTAACACCGGATTTGGGACCAAAATGTAAATAAGCAAAATTAAAGGGGCAAATGTGAAAGAAAAAGAAAAAAACGGAGTTTAATTACAAACTGGTGAAAAGTTTGAGGACTTGAATGGTGATTAAAAAAGGCGGAATGGCCTTTATCTCGTAATTAAACCAGCCAGAGAGATCAAATGAGCTATTTGCCCATGCGGAGACCCTCCCGGCGCAAATATAACGAGGCGGAGGGACTCATAATGTGAACAACCCAAAAATAAAACAGGCTTTGTATAAAACATAATGTTTTATAACAATTTCCCTTTTTGGTTATAATCCTTAGCCTAAAACTTTCTCCCCTGTTCTTTCTTTTTTCCAAAACGGGGATGAACACCGCCGTGGTGTTCATCCGCAAACCCAGAAAATGCCTCAATCCCCTAGAATTCAGCCGTGCTCCGCCGCATCAGCCATCGTTCACCGGCGGCCGGCAACCTTCGACACCCCCTTCAAAATACTCCTATCCTTTCCTTAAACTCCGATCTAAACCTAGTTTCAACAAAAACGAACGTAGATACCTCTCTTTTTCAAAAGTCGAAACGAAAAGCCTCTTTTTTTGAAACGAAACACAAAGAAACGCCTTTCCCTCTGTCGATTCACTGTTTGTAGCGTCGGATGACAATACAAGGCTTGTCATCGGAGGGGAAAACAGGCTTTGAAGGTAATATCTAACCCTAACTATCTATCTATATGCATGTTTTCTTTTTGAAAGATAGATGTACCTTAGAAATCTGTCTTTTGTATTGCTGGTTGGGATTCCAAATCCCTTTTACATGTCTGTTGGGTTCCCTTTTATACCCGAGGGTTACATTTGTTTGAAATGAAAAGAAAAAATCCTTTTGGCTGCCTGTTGATAATACTTTTTGCTGTCTTTTTTAATTTGGTTGTCGGCTTGTTATCTCTAATGCCTCTGCCTTTGTTTGCCTTGCCCGTGACCCATGACGTCCAGCTATGGAGGAGGATGGTCAGATAGTATGGTGCTCGTCCCTTAGAATGGAGTGACAGACTGAAGAGGGGAGGGGACCAGAGTATGGAATGGCTCAGGGAACGGGGACCTCTAGGAGCCGTTGGATCTGCCTGCATGGCGATTGGAGAGGATGATCAATCGTCGCGCGTGGAAATCTAGGCGTCAGACGCGCGGGTGGAAGATGAAAGAGTCGTGCGTGAATCCCACGTTTGCGTGGGGGCTCCTGAGCAATCGCGCGTGCAGCGCGTGAGACTCTCTAGAATGTTCTGCGCATGTCTCGGTCGTTCGATCATCATCTTGGATCCAACGGTCTAGGATCACCTGTGCAGAGATAAAGATAATTAGGGTTTCTTTTGATGTATTTAGGTCCTTGTTGGGCCAACTGTAAATTATTATATTTTGTATTGTAAGTGGACTGTTGAATAAAGACTTGGGCTTTTTATTTAAATATATTGGGCTTACACATTTAGTCATTTTGATAATTGTAATATTAATTAATATAACAAAGATGATATAACAATAGCATCTAATTGCTCGAAACAATGGAGTCCAATAATAACGACATTAAAACTTTCTTTTCCTCTCTTTATTATTACATTAAATATATATTTTTAAAATGGACAACAATAGTATTATATGATACTTGTTTTAAAGTGAGACATATACTAAAGGCAAATGGAAATACTAATCTCTTAACATTAATGAAGCCCTTATTTAAGAATGTAAAAACAACAGGTTAATTCCCCGGATAAAATTAGCAATTACAGACCCAGCCTAGCTGCAAGACCGGACTGAACGGTTACACGGGGTTTACTGAAGAAAACTCGTGAAGGTTCACTTCGGTAAACGTCCCTTTTTTTTTCTTTTTATCTTTTCTAGCTGAAAAATTACTAACCTAAGTGTACATACTAACAGCGTGTGAAATTACTACTCAATCGGGCATCGATTTGACATCGACTTGCATTTAGGAACCAATTTGCAAATTTGACAAATTATAGGGACTTATTGTGAAATTAAAGTTACCAATATTCAATTAGTCAGGTTTCATCACATGCCAAATTTCAGCTCAAATTGACCATCCAAACTCATTCGATTACATTCACATTAATCAGGGACCAAAACATAAAGGTACGAAACATCAGAAGATTCCAAATAACCAACTTACCTAACACCATATCGGTACACTTGGGCACTGTATCGGTACGCCCTTGATGGTTTCTTAATTCCAAAATTCTTGTGGCACAAAACCGTACCGATACGGTCCCGTGTACAAAATGCCTAGCAATTTTGGCCTTAGCCCGTACCGATACGCACCAACCCGTACCGATACGCTGAACTTGTCTGGGCTTAACCGTACCGATACGCCTGGACCCAAAATAAAATCTTTTGTTGCTTTAACATACAATTAAGCTAAGCAAACCACTTAATCATGCTTCTAGGGCACAAACAACATAAACCAGGATCAAACCTCAGTCGAAAACACAAGAAATATCAACCATATGTGTTATCTTGCATCCAAAAGGAAATTATAGGCATGCAACCTACGAACCAAGCCAAACAAGATACTAAAAACCATACCAAGGCATAAACCAAATATAACAGGCCATTTACAAGACCAAAACAACAATATAAACTTGCTCAAACAGGGAGTTAAACAACATCTCCCAAAACCATAATGAATCCCCAATTGCCCTTATTAAGCATAGTCTACTTTGGAAACATACGTTCATATAAGATGTCCTTGGATCACTTTAAGTTTCTTGCTGCCTCCGAACCTTTAATTCTCTGTATTGATGGACAACGAGAGCGTAAGCACACTAGGCTTAGTGAGCAGTACTCAAAAACAACACACCATCAATGCATTTTAAAACCAGTTTCTATACCACATTGAAATCACTTTTCAATCCATGATTAAATCATCATGTAAAAACATCATTCCTTCAAAACCATGCACTTTAACCTTTCAAAAACTAGCATATTAAACCATATGCAACATGTATCATTGAACCAAGAACAACTCACATTGCTAACGTCAATTTAAGTCTTCTCATGCATAACACACCATATGCAAAGCTTAAAGAGTAAATATGTATAAATCCATTATACAACACATGATACATTAACAATTATATTGGCTCACAAGTGATGATCAACAAGTTCCATTTACAAAACACAACATCAGATACGTGGATTCACAAGTGTTTTCCCAACACTTCATACATTCTCACCGGCAACACAAGGTTCACACACGGGAGTTTTCGGTACACATAAACCCCTCCACCGTTGTGACACCTGTGGTGGAGTATTCGATACACCGTATAAACCCCTCAACACCACTCATCGATAGATGTATAACCCCACTAACAAGAGTCTTCAATACCCATAAACCCCTAAATCGTTAGGGTACTTGGATAGAGTATTCGGTACACCATATAAGCCTCTCTACGTCCAAGGCAACTTATTTTATAGTGCACTCAATCCTATACCCGGCTAACTATATCCGATTACCTTTTAAAACCATTTCCATACCATCACTTGCCATTATAATTCACAATTAGCCATGAACCTTATTGTTTTTAAAGTAATTTACCAAAATATACCCAAACATCAAACCATGCTTTCACAAGTATAAATCATACTTACAAGGATCATTCACCAATGAATCCTTCATCAATACTTTATCAAAAACAGTAGACATCATATTTGAAATCATGCTTCAACAGTGGAAATCATGTAAATCAAAAGAAGTGCTTAAATTATTTCGTAAAACAAGCACAATCGAGAGAGAAATTCCTTTATACTTACTTCCAAGTTTAAATCAACGTTTCAAACTAGATTTAAACTCCCTTAAACCATCTTTTAAACCATTACAAAGCTGAAAACACATTCTCACTCACCGACACGCGAAACCTCGATTCACTGACGCGCAATCATGCGTCTGAAGCCTCCAAAGCTTCACCGGTAGCTTCTAAAACGTTCTCCCCTATTTTAACCACATTATAATAGAGGATTAATGCATCATAATGCATTCAAAACCCCAGCAAGCAATTCCCCAACATTGTCTTGCTTAAAACCATCAAAACACTTATCTAAAACAACCGAAACAACTGAAACAACTTTGATTCACATCCAAAACTTAACCCAGCCATAACCTAACACTTCAAAATATCAATTAACATCAAAATCATGATATAACCTCATCATAAACTTAGCAAAATAGATCTAAAATGAAGATCTCATAATCACCTCAATTAAACCATTTCTCTTCAATTAAATCCACAACACTATTTAGAAATCATTTGTAAAGGATTAAGAACTTAAGAATTTCAATAAAGAACTCTCATTAAAGGAGAAAAGCAAACCTCACCTCCAAAGATTGAAAACTCTCTTAATTGGATGATTTTTACAGTAAAGAAATAAAAGAAAATCAATGAGATTTTGAGGAAATAAGCTGAGAAATCCATTAGAAATCATTAGCTTGAGAAAATAAGATCATTAGCTCAAATCTTTGTTGAGAAAATAGATGTTTGTCTGAAGAGATTTTGAGAGAAACTCAAGAGAGAAAAGTTACGTCAATTTTGTTTTTAGCAAATAACTACTGTCCTTTTAATAAATCCTCTTTAACCATTTAATTAAAACACTTTAAACTAATCCAATTAAGAGAGAAATCTGACAAAAAAATTTAGTCTTAATAGCTCCTTAGAGATTCTAAGTTTTAACCCTTTTACAAAACAATCATTAAAAACAGTTTTCACATTTTACATTTTGGTCACTAACCCGAAATGTCCAATTTCCAAATCTTATTTTCCGAAATTGACTTTAACAAAAATCAATATATATTTAATAAAGATTTTAGAGCATTTTTCTATATTTTTATCCCTTGTAAAAATATACAATCCTGAAATCGACTCGAATTTCTAACCCGGTCCATCAGACCATCTAATCTAACCCTCAAAACCACTAGGCCCAAAACTGGGGTATTACAACTCTCCCCCGCTTAGAAAATTTCATCCTCGAAATTTTTACTTGGCGGAAAAAGGTAAGAAAACTGCTTTTTCTTGTCATCCTTCCTCTCATACGTGGCTTCCTCAACTCATCGATGTCGCCACAACACTTTGACCAACTCTCTGGTCTTACCACGAAGAACCTTATCGTCCTCATCCAAGATCCTTATTGGTTCCTCATCATAGGTCAAATCTAGATTCAACTTAATCTCCTCAACATGCATCATATGAGAAGGATCCGATCTATACCTTTGGAGCATCGATACATGGAAAACATCATGTATCTTCTCAAGCTCCAGTGGCAACTTCAATCTATAAGCCACCAGACCAATGCATTCCAACACCTCGTAAGGTCCAATGAACCTCAGACTCAATTTGCCCTTCTTACCAAACCTCATCACCTTCTTCCAAGGCTAAACTTTTAGAAACACACGGTCACCAACCATGAACTCTATTTCCCTATGCTTCAAATCCGTATAAGACTTTTTTCGATCCAAAGTCGCTTTCAACCGATCACTAATAAGCTTCACTTTCTCTGTTGTCTCTTTAAGCACATTAAGCAAGGTAAATGTTATTATAAGCAAACTCCACCAAAGGTAATTGTTTCTCCCAGGTTCCTTGGAACTCAATAAAACACCATCTCAACATATCCTCCAAGATCTGAATCACACGTTCAGACTGACCATCCATTTGAGGATGATACGAAGTACTGAAACTTAACCGTGTACCCAAAGCTCGATGCAAGCACTCCTAAAACCTTGATGTAAACCGTGGATCTCTATCCAAAACTATGGGCTTAGGCACACCGTGAAAATGCACAATCTCGGCGATGTACAAATCCGCCAACTTATCCAAGGTATAAGTTGTATGCACTGGCATAAAATGTGCACACTTCGTAAACCGATCAACAATCACCCAAATGGAATCTTTTTTAGCCGGTTTTAAGGGTAACTCCGACACAAAATCCATGGTGATTCTCTCCCATTTCCACTCCAGTAACTTCAACGGTTGCAACAACTTGAAAGGAAACTGATGCTCATCTTTTACTCCCTGACATACCATACACTTAGCAACAAACTCAGCTACATCCTTCTTTAAACCAACCCAATAGTACTCATCCTTCAACCCCACGATACATCTTAGTACTACTAGGATGCATAGCAAAAGGGCTATTATGCACTTCGATCAAAATCATGCGCCTCAACTCACCATCATTAGACACTACAATCCAATCCTTAAAGCACAAAACACCTTCCTCATTGAAACAAAAGTCCGTCAGATTACCTTTCGCAATGTCAGAAACATGTGGTACCAACGATTCATCAAACAACTACTTCTCCTTAATCAACTGTGATAAAGATGATTTAACTTGCAACTCAGCAAACAAACCGCCATCTCATCTCACGCTCAACTGCGCAAACAACGCCCATAACTCCACTACAACCTTTCTACTCAAGCCATCAGCTATCACATTAGCCTTCCCCGGATGATACTCAATCATCAAATCATAATCCTTAAGCAACTCCAACCATCTATGTTTCGTAAGATTCAAATCCTTTTGAGTCATCAAATATTTCAAACTCTTATGATCCGTATACACAACACAAATCTCACCATAAAGGTAATGTCTCCAAATTTTCAAAGCAAACACAACCGCGGCAAGCTGAAGATCATGGGTATGATAATTGTGCTCATGCACCTTCAATTGCATAGATGCATAAGCCACAAATTTCCCTTCTTGCATCAACACACAACCCAACCCAACATAAGATGCATCAATATAAACCACAAACTCGTTACCCGACTCAGGTTGAATCAAGACAGAGGCTTGCGTCAAAGCTTCTTTCAACCTTTCAAAAGCTTGTTGCTTTTCCTCTGTCCACTCAAAACGAACATTCTTTTGCAACAACTTCGTCGAAGGAGTAGAATCCTCTGAAAAACCATCCATAAACCTACGGTAATATCCCACCAAACCAAGGAAACTACGAAACTCTTGCACCGACTTAGGTGATTTCCAATTCCTCACCGCCTCAATCTTATGAGGATCTTTTGTTTCTTTAACATACAATTAAGCTAAGCAAACCACTTAATCACGCTTCTAGGGCATAAGCAACATAAACCAGGATCAAACCTTAGCCAAAAACACAAGAAATATCAACCATAGGTGTTATCTTGCATCCAAAAGGAAACTATAGGCATGCAACCTACGAACCAAGCCAAACAAGATACTAAAAACCATACCAAGGCATAAACAAAATATAACAGGCCATTTACAAGACCAAAATAGCAATACAAACTTGCTCAAACAGGGGGTTCAACAACATCTACCAAAACCATAAGGAATCCCCCATTGCCCTTATTAAACATAGTCTACTTTGGAAACATATGTTCGTCTAAGAAGTCCTTGGATAACCTTAAGTTGCTTGCTGCCTTCGAACCTTTAATTCTCTGCATTGATGGACAATGAAAGCGTAAGAACACTAGGCTTAGTGAAGAGTGCTCAAAAACAACACACCATCAATGCATTTTAAAACCGGTCTCTATACCACATTGAAATCATTTTTCAATCCATGATTAAATCATCATTTAAAAACATCATGCCTTCAAAACCATGCACTTTAACCTTTCAAAAACCAGCATATTAAACCATATGCAACATGTATAATTAAACCAACAACAACACATGTTGTTAACCTAAATTTCAGCCTTCCCATGCACAAAGCTTAAAGAGTAAACATGTATAAATCCATTATACAACACATGATACATTAACAATTATATTGGCTCACAAGTGATCATCAACAAGTTCCATTTACAAAAACATCGAATACACGGATTCACAAGTGTTCTCACAACACTTCATACATTCTCACCGATAACACAAGGTTCACACATAGAGTTTTCGGTACACATAAACCCCTCCACTGTTGTGACACCCATGGTGGAGTATTCTGTACACCGCATAAACTCTTCAACACCACTCATCGGTAGATGTATAACACCACTAACGAGAGTCTTTGGTACCCATAAACCCCTGAATCGTTCGGGTACTTGGACAGAGTACTCGGTACACCATATAAACCCCTCTACGTTCAAGGCGACTTATTTTACAGTGCACTCAATCCTATAGCTAGCTAACTATATCCGATTACGTTTTAAAACTATTTCTATACCATCACTTGCCAATATAATTCACAATTAGCCATGAACCTCATTGTTTTTAAAGCAATTTACCAAAACATACCCAAGCATCAAACCGTGCTTTCACAAGTACAAATCATACTTACAAGGATCATTCACCAATGCATCCTTCATCAATACTTTATCAAAAATAGTAGACATCATATTTGAAATCATGCTTCAACTGTGAAAATCATGTAAATAAAAATAAGGGCATAAATCATTTCTTAAAACAAGCACAACCAAGAGAGATATTCCTTTATACTTACTTCCAAGTTTAAAACAGCGTTTCAAACTAGATTTAAACTCCCTTAAACCATCCTTTAAACCATTCCAAAGCTAGAAAACATGTTCTCACTCACTGACACGCGAAACCTCGATTCGCCAACGCGCAATCAAGCGTCTGAAGCCTCTAAAGCTTCACCGGTAGCTTTCGAAATGTTCTCCCCTATTTCAACCACATTATAACAGAGGATTAATGCATCATAATGCATTCAAAACCCCACCAAGCAATTCCCCAACATTGCCTTGTTTAAAACCATCAAAACACTTATCTGAAATAACCGAAACAACTTCGATTCACATCCAAAACTTAACCCAGCCATAACCTAACACTTCCAAACATCAATTAACATCAAAAGAAATCAAAATCATGATATAACCTCATCATAACCTCAGCAAAATAGATCTGAAATGAAGATCTCATAATTACCTCAATTAAATCTCAATTAAACCATTTCTCTTCATTTAAATCAACAACACTAATTAGAAATCATTTGTAAAGGATTAAGAACTTGGAAATTTCAATAAAGAACCCTCATTAAAGGAGAAGAGCAAAACTCACCTCCAAAGATTGAAAAATCTCTTAATTGAATGATTTTTACACTAAAGAAACAAAGGAAAATCAATGAGATTTTGAGGAAACAAGTTGAGAAATCCATTAGAAATCATTAGCTTGAGAAAAAAAGATCATTACCTCAAATATTTGCTGAGAAAATAGATATTTGGATGAAGAGATTTTGAGAGAAACTTAAGAGAGAAAAGTTACGTCAATTTTGTTTTTAGGAAATAGCTACCATCCTTTTAATAAATCCTCTTTAATCATTTAATTAAAACACTTTAAAACTAATCCAATTAAGATAGAAATTTGATAAAAACATTTAGGCTTAATAGCTCCTTAGAGATTCTAAGTTTTAACCCTTTTACAAAACAGTCATTAAAAATAGTTTTCACTATTTACATTTTGGTCACTAACCCGAAATGTCCAATTTCCAAATCTTATTTTCTGAAATCAACTTTACCAAAATCAATATATATTTAATAAAGATTTTAGTGCATTTTTTATATTTTTATCCCTTGTAAAAATATATGATACCAAAATCGATTTGAATCTCTAACCCGATCCACCGGATCGTCTAATCTAACATTCAAAACCACTAGGCCCAAAACCGGGGCATTACATTGGTTAGGGGACCCTTTGTTCGCTTAAAGGGAGTCTCGTTGATACTTGGGAAGTATCATCTACTTTCTCAAGAGTATTTCTTGTAGTTAGTAGATTCATAATCCACTAGTTCGTTAGAGTGTAACCAAATTTAAACGTCCTATAGGTTTTATAGAAATACCTTCTTGAGAGTTGTTGCACATTGGAAATTGATTTGGCTAATCAAGCGTGATGCTAGACTGAAATGTCGAGAATAGTGCTCGAGGCTTCGAGACCTTGAGGGAACCCAACCATTGATAATGAGAATGTTGAGCCATTAACTTCCCACTGTAATCTTCACAGTAGTTGTTTTAAGGATGGCACAACGGGGTATTGGGACATGTTTGACCATTTGGTAGATGCCGATGTGTGTAATTTAACACTCAAGAGCTTTCGGACTGACAGAGTATCTGTTTGTGCTTCCTGGAGAAGTTGTCGAGACTTTCTCCATGTTAAGAATGTGAGTAGATGTTGAGGTAAGGTCGAGTTGGACTTCGGTGCCCATCGCCCTTTTCGGAGGACATCGAACCAATTGAGAGAGTCAGAGATTCAATTGCGAAGGCACAACTCGAATGTGGTTTCTTTTCTCAGTGTGTTTCACCCAAGGGAGAGCTAGGCTTATTTGCTAGTAAGAAGTTTGGTTCATTGAGGTGGTGTTTAAATCGTTAATAGCTCGTTAAGTGACAGTGAAATACTGTTACTTGTCTCTTAAGGTGGATAACTCATTTAACTGATTTTGAAATATTCGTGCGTTTTTCCAGGATTGGTTTGAGAATGAGATGCTTATGGTTAAATCATTGGAGACTAGTATTTTCAAAATGAATTTTGGAATGAGGATTTTTCTATTTGTGTCGTGTCATGATAACGCTCGATGTCTGAAATGATGTTTGAGGTGTTTTAGCGATGATAGGGTTGGAGCCATCATATTGTCTCTTGAATATCAGTTTTATGTTTTACGTGATACATGTGAATATATGAGGATTTTGGAGAAGTAAGTGTTAACACGATAAATAACTTAATGACCTTATGTGTATGAGAGGTTAGTCATCGTATGATCAGTCAAGGAGGCAAGGGTTTGAAACTTCGTAAATAATTTTGATTTGTATCATAGTTTCTTTGGAACAAGACAAGGAACATTGGTGGAGATCTGAGCTGCGTGAGACCGTTTTGTTGTGACAGTGGTGCTAACTCGATGTCGAGTAAGATTTTAAGATCTTTGAGGATGTTTTGTTGTATTGTTAGGGCTGTATTTTTGTGTAAGAAGAGGGTAGGGTGTGCCTGCCCCAACAGCGAGAAATTTGGGGTAATTTTGGAAGCCGCAAGAAGTAGCATCTGATTGTAATTAAGAGGATACAATATTATGATTAAACTTAGGTTCGATGGTTTCTGATGGACTTTGAGAACTGGTTGTGGGTTCTTTATAGAAAGAGATATCAAAGCAAGAAATTCTTCCTATATAGTAAAGTGGTCAGCACATGGTGAATTTTGAGAGCGACAGTTTGTACCAAACTTTTACCACATGTTTTGGGAGGTTGTGTGGAGTTGTGTGTTTGAGATAGTGATAGCGTTTGACTTGCCATCGGTTGGGAGTAAAACTTTGAGTTCTTTAGAGTTGTTGTGATGCTTCGATGTTCCTTAGTGGAAATTAAATAGATGACAGTGGATCTTGTAAAAGATTTATAAGTGCACAGTTTCGATGGAATTTTGTTGTGTAATGATATATTTATTGGTAGGTATCATCTGTTATTTTTGGTAAAGAAGTGATACAAATGGAAAGCTTACATGGATTAATTATGGGTTGGGTTATACGAAACTACGGTGTGTACAAGCTACCTTTTGACACGAGATTTGAGGTTTGTGATGGAACCCTATCTCTTGGTGGTATTTCACGTGATGACAGATCCTAGTGAGTGTACAATGATGTGTTCATGTGATAGTTTTGTCAAGGCTGTATACCTTCAATAATGCACTGAGCGGGGATGAATTCTTTCTAGAAGAAGAATAAGTTGAGATTATGATGTACCGTTAGAAGACAATGGTTATAATTGATAAGTGTTGTGAGAGATCAGAGTAGCGCAACAGAAATTATTTGAGTTCTTGGGAGAGTTATTTAAGCTTGAACATATTCTTTGATTTCTGGATACAAATTTCGAGGAAGAAATTTTTTTAAGAAAATAAGAGTTGTAACCACCTGAATTTCTTAGATTAGTAAACTAGGTCCCAGAATTGGGTTTTGAATATTTTAACGTTGCAATTAAAGTAAGGAATTATTTTAGTAGTTCAGTGAATGATGATTGGTCTTGATTCGAACAATTACCAAAGCTTGAGTCCAAAGATTAAAATAAAGAGAAGATAAGTTTTATTTTATTGGGATGTGATTTTTGAATTTGAATAGGTGTGCGTGGTTGAAAAGTGAGAAAAAGATTTTATGAAGAGGGGGGAAAGGGAAATGTGAGGTTATGTTGGAGAGAGAGTGAAAATGAGAGAAAATGAAGGGGAAGAGCTTTTAACCATGATATGTCACCTTCCAAGTTGACCTGGCTCTCACTGTCGGCACCATTAGCTCCACCTCATCAAGACAAGTCGACCGGTGGTCACCCCTTCACCGCCGTCACTCAGCAGAGTGAGAAGAGGGAAGAATCGAAGAAGTTCAAATGAGTTGTTTCGTCGCTCTCTATTGAATTCTATCACCACCATCGGCCTCAGCAACATCGAAAATGGTGGTCTGGAGCTTGTCGCCTTCCCACTGCCGCCTGCACGTTGGCGTGCTCTAGCAAGGTTTGGGGCTTTATAGCCAGCTGGGCCAACCACTAAGCCCGTCTGTCAAGTTGGTCTAGATCGGGTCTACCGTGCCGAGCTGCTGTTGACCATAAGCTGAGCCGTCGTTAGCCACGTTGACTGAGCCATTAACTTTTTCCTAGGGACCATTCCTGGGGGTTTCTCGACGTTTTGAGTCTGTTTCGCCAAATTCAAACCTAGTAACCTGTTTTAACATGTTTTATCCCCTAAAGTAGTTTGTCAATGTGAAATGGGTTATGTAGTTGTACTTACTTTATCTGAGAAATTTTTGGACTCGAATATAGGATTCAAAGAGTTGAATAGAGGAGCTTGGATGGGGATTTATCGCTTTTGCTTAAGGTTGGTGCACCTCAAGCTCCTATTACTTGATATTTGTGTGAGGCATGATGATGTTGTGAATATGATGAGACTCGTGGAGACTTTAGAGACCATGTGAGGTCATTTGAGATGCTCGTATAATTACTTGATAATTGTTTATTGATTGCTAATCGTGATGCCTTATATGCTTGTTTGAATAGATTGACGTGTTTTGATAGGAATTATGCTTAAAGGATAAATACTCATTAAATGGTTATGAAACCGATAATTAATATTAATTGATTGAATGCATTAGTAAACAAACCCTAATGACTTCCATAAGCTTTAGGGAGCGAGTAAGGCCTCATGAATCTCGAATTATGCTAAGACATTTTAAGTTGGTGACTAGGGTATCGGTACATATTTTGATTGTACTATTACGCTATTCAATGTTGTATCGGTACGGGTCAACCTATATCGGTACTCGAGGAAATATGAGATTTTTAGTAAGTAATTTCTGTATCGGTACACGTGTGAGTATCGGTACCCGAGGGTACCGTATCGATATTCGTATTTGAGTATCAGTACCCGATATGCTAAATAATCTATAAATACAATTAAGGATGGAAATTGATGTGTATATTAATAATTGAATTATGCCTTGATAAATGAGGTAACATGGATTAATGAAGACAATAAATGATATTAATTATATATCTCTACGTAATGTATTAATAACTCAGTAATGTAAAATAAATGATGTAATGATAATTGACAACTGTTGGGAGGCTCAAACTATCAACCGAATGCCAAGAGGGAATGAATTTGATTTTGAGTGTATATGGTGAAAGTAATGGAAATTTAGAAATAGACACAAGGATTTATAGTGGTTTGACTTTCTAACCAAAGTCTACATTCACCACCTTAGCTTCCCACTAAGGATTTTCCCAAATTCACTACTAAATTTCTTTCCTTTTTCCCGGGCTCAAGGAGATAACCCTTAAAAACTCAAAGCTTATACCCTAAAGCTTGAGAAACTCTCTTACAAAGAGAAAATAAGATAGCAAACTAGGAAAACCTCTTAAGGCTAATATGTTTTCAATTCTAAGCACTAACCCAAAACCTAACACGTGAGCATATATGACAATTGAGCTCACAAGTGTGCTCTACAAAGAAATAGGAAAAAATTAAGCTCTAAAACACTTTCTCTATCATTGAACGTTGGTAGTTGGTTTCTTGATGTTCCATGGCTGCTTAAAGGTCCATTTTAAGTCATCTAATGAGTTCTTGACTGTTACTAGCCATTGGGGTTGATTAGAGCCGTTGGAATGTCATAAATTCGAGCTTTAAACTCTCACCTGCATAGAGGTTTTGAAACCATTGTAGGGGTTTCAAAACCATTTGGGGTTTTCAAATGAAAAAATAGTCGTTACATAGGCTTGGTATAGAAACCAGGTAGGGGGTTCGAAATCTTCTAGGGTGTTTAGAAACATGTTTCCCAGGTTTAGTTTCATGGCCTTACTGCCTCACTGGTTACGAAACCTCATATAAGGAGTTTTGAAACCTGCATTAAAAACTTGTAAAATTAGCTAAAAATTGACTTTAAAAGATATATTCGATATAGGAACAAAGTGAAAACATTTTAAACATATTTTTCAAGTTTTGTGGACTTTGAAATATTTTTGCAAAATTTTAATTTAGTCCAAAAACATTTTTCACTTTGTTATATCAAAATAAACATCTCAACAATCTCCCCATTTTTGATATAACGAAACTACTTGAAAATTTGTTTTTGAAAATCTCTCCTTTAGAAAAATAATTTTAGAAAAAGAGAAATATTTTATAAAATATTTAAAGCTCCCCTTTTCCATTTTGAAAGTTAATTTTTCAAACATATCTCTCCCCCTTTTTGATATAATTCAAATGAAAGTTTGAAATCACTTTAAAGTTTAAGATAACAATGGTGAGTTAGACCAAAAAAATTGACAAAAGAAAGAGTTTTGATAAAATGGCTCCCCTTACTCAAGCATCAAGTAAATTTTTAGTCCAACAATTCAAGATAAAAATATTGAATTTCAAACAAATAAATCAAGAAATTCAATGAAAACATTCCATATATCAAGATATTAATATGGGAATACAAGGCATGAAAAATGGTCAAAATAGTCCCTTTTTGACTGTGTGTACCGGTACGGAGAGGAACATATCGATACTGGTTGAAGGTTGTATCGATACGGTATGGGCTATATCAATACCGAAGGCACAAAATCTGGTGAAAATTCATCAAAAACAACTTTAAAGGTCTTACAACTTAATTAAAAGTTCATACAAAGGCTTTATGAAGTCTTAGATATGCATTTTGATCATTTTTGCTACAAAGCAACAACATTCTTCTCAAGATAACACATTTTAACATACAAAAGCATGAATTTCACCAAATTCAATCAAACATTACAAGTTTAAGGCCAAAAACATAAAAATCAAGTATAAAGGCCAAAAACATGTAACTCATGCAATTAGTGACTCCGGCTAACTATATGCAATTATGCACAACATGGAGTCATACAAATATGCTTAGATCAACATCAAAATTTGACATGGGAAACACATGATCAAGCAAAATTGCATGAAAATAAATGTACCACTTGAACCAAGGTAGGATATTAAGCCTTCATTCTCCAAGTGTCATTCCTTCTCTGTGTATCATGAGCTTCCAAGATTTGACTTTGATCATCAATGGCTCAAGAACTCCTGCACAAGACAATCAAGTAATTTTTGGTATCTAAATTGCTTTGGATCCAATAGATTTTTTCCCAAAAATTTTAGTCCCCTTAGGAATCCATTTTTTCAATTTCAACCTTTTTCTTTGAAATAATGAGTCCTTTGGGGACCCAAATTTTTTTAACACATTTACCATTAATAAATTTAGGGGAACTAGATTGTCTTTGATAAAAGTTTAAATTTATAAAACTATATTTGGAGCATTCTCTATTTTTTTTTAAATCTCTGTAAGTCAAAACTTTTTCCTTCTTAAGATCATCCAACTCCTTTTGATGATCTTCATGAACTTTTTAAAGCAAATTTTGTAAATCAACATTCTTTTGTTCAAACTCTTTGAGTTTTGCTTCAAGTTCATCTTTGGTTTTAGAAATCAAATCATTTTGAATTTTCAAATTTGAAACCATTTTCTTGTTTTTCAAAATGTAATTTTAAATTCTAAAACCAACTGATCGTATGCATCTTGTAATTCATCAAAAGAATATGAAATTGAAGTAGAATGAATTAGAAGTTACCTTTAAATCTTCTTTGATGGCCATGAGATAAAGGTGAGCTACATCATTATCGGTGGAGTCCTCTTCATAACTCTATGTAGCCAAAAATGCATTCTTCTTATGGCTTGATCCCTTCTTGTTGAAACAAGGGCAATTGTACTTGGTATGCCCCGACTTCTTGCATTCAAAACATATGATGGTATCCCCCCTCTTTATTTTTTATTCATGCCTTAATTCTTCCTTATGACACTTCATGAATCGAGTGAATTTCTTAAAGAGCTTGACCATCTCTTCTTCTTCATCTTCACTCTCTTTTTCACTTGATTATTCTTGAATTCTTGAGGAGGATTTGAGAGAAACATTCAAATGTTCAATTCCTTTCTCTATAATCTTCTTCTTCCCCTTGGACATCATCATCTCATGGGTGAGAAAACATCATATAAGCTCGTTATGCTTGAGCTCCTTCAAGTTCTTTGCTTCTATGATGGTGGCCTTCTTAGAATCCCATGAGTCGGGAAGTGAGTAAATCAACTTATCCACAAGATTGTCCTCTAAATTCACTTATTCATAGCCTTTGAGTCCATTCACAATGGTGGATAATCGATCAGACGTATCTTTGATGTCTTTTTCTGGGTCCATCTTGAAGTTCTCATACTAAAGGTTGAGAAGACCAATATTAGTCTTCTTTAATTCATTTTTTTCTCTCATGAGTGACTTCAAGCTTGTCCCAAATCTCATTGGCACTCTCACAAGAAGAGACTTTGGCATATTCTTCCAGGCCAAGTGCACAAAAGAGAATGTGCAATGCCTTTTTGTTTAGCTCCATCTTCTTGCGATCATCCGTACTCCATTTTGCATTGCTTCTTTGTGGAATGAATGGGTCATCAAGAACAATGTCCCAAAGACCATAATCTTTGGCTCTCATGAAGTACATAATCATATCTGTACAATAGGAGTAGTTAGTCTCGTCAAAGAAAGGAGGCCTATCGAAGGATTGCGCCATGAACTTCAGTTGATGTAGAATGTTAAGCACCTCAATGAGAGACTTTAGGTTGTTAATCCAGCGTAGAGACGAAGCTCTAATACCAATTGTTGGGAGGCTCAAACATTCAACTAAATTCCAAGAGGGGATGAATTGGATTTTGAGTGGATATGGTGGAAGCAATGGAAATTTAAAAATAGACACAAGGATTTATAGTGTTTCGACTTTCTAACCAAAGTCTACATCCACTACCTTAGCTTCCTACTAAGGATTTTCACAAATTCACTACTGAATTCCTTTCCTTTTTCCAGGCTCAAGGAGATAACCCTTACAACCTAAAAGCTTATACCCCAAAGCTTGAGAAACTCTCTTACAAAGAGAAAATAAGATAACAAACTAGGAGAACCTCTTAAGGTCGATATGTTTGCAATTCTAAGCACTCACTCAAAACCTAACACTTGAGCATATATGACAATTGAGCTCACAACTGTGTTTTACAAAGAAATATGACAAAATTAAGCTCTAAAACACTTTCTCTATCATTGAATGTTGGTAGTTGGTTTCTTGATGTTCCATGGCTGCTTAAAGGTCCATTTTAAGTCCTCTAATGAGTTCTTGATCATTACTAACCTTTGGGGGTTGATTAGAGCCATTAGAAGGTTATAAATTTGAGCTTTAAATGCTCACCTGCATAGAGGTTTCAAAACCACTGTAGGGGTTTCGAAACCATTTGGGGTTTTCAAATAAAAAACTAGTTGTTACTAGCCATTACAGGGCATGATATAGAAACCAGGCAGATGGTGTTTCAAAACCTGCTTGGGGGTTTCGAAACATGTTTCCCAGGTTTGGTTTCCATGCCTTACTACCTCACGGGTTTCGAGACCACTTATAGGGGGTTTCGAAACCTGCATTAAAAACTTGTAAGACCAACTAAAAATTGACTTTAAAAAATATATTCGATATAGGAACAAAGTCAAAACATTTTAAACATATTTTTCAAGTTTTGGGGACTTTGAAATATTTTTGCAATATTTGAATTTAGTCCAAAAATATTTTTCACTTTGTTATATCAAAATAAACATCTCAACAACAACAATAGGGAGATCCTTGGAATCACGCTTCTTGTATGCCAAGTAGGTATTTAATTGGTTGAGTCAATGATTCATGGGATCCGAATACCTAAGGTTTTTAATGTAGCACTTGTTCCTTTCTTCGCGTGTACTCGATGTTTAGGTGATCCCGAGGGGCACTAGTTACTCGAGCGCTAGGTGTTTCTGAGTATACGATATTCCCTACTTGATGTCTAGGTGATCCCGATTAGAGGACCTTGCTCATACCTGATGGCTAGGTGATTTCGAGTATGTAGTGAGGGTGGGTACTCGATGTGTAGGCTACCCCGAGTACATGTGTGACTAGCCTGATGTCTAGGTGATCCCAGGCTAAACTAGTTTGATTACCACTGTTTGTGGTTGAAACTTTGTGTGCTTTTGTCTTGAAGATCTTGTGAGATCTCGAGTATGGGTGGACCTTGTGTGCCAAGATTGATGAATTGCATGTTGAGAACATGTGTTTGGGAGATTATTGGCAGCGCAACATGTTTATTTATCTCTTCTTATTGCTCGTACTAGCTTGCATGCTTGTGTTTATGATTGGCATGAAGTATAGTAGAGTAGTTGCGTACCATTGAGCTTTGCAAGCTCGGCGCTTGGAATCGTTGTTTCCGTACATAGGTTGATTGTTGGATCGTGGGATCGAGAAGCACTATTAGTACGAGATTCCATCATGAGGTGATTTCTAGAGTACGATACTTTTGTTTAGTGGGCTGTGTATTCAGAGGACCTTACGTGGCAAAGTTTGTAATTCTTATTTTTGAAATTGTATTAATCAAGTCGAATGTTTAAATGTTCTAAATTAAAGTGGAGCTCATTTGTAACGATTTAAATTGTTTATTTATGTTTTTAACTATTAGATTTAATATTTTTGGAAAATACCTTATTTGGGCTAAACCTAGTTTGAGAAATTTTATGGTAACATGTTTGGGCTTAAGGCCCAAATGTGATATCCGGGTTTAGGGTGTTATAGGAATTCCTTTTATTACCAATGCGATGTTACAAATCAATGAATGATAAGGAAGAAAATAGAAGCAAATTTTGTTTGCGAAAATGACGAAGATGATATTGGTCCAACTCATTTGGATGTTGTTGATTTCTTTGTAACCCTTGAAGAGAATAATTTGTCTTCTAATTATTCTCATAACATTGAACAGAATTACTGATCTTTTAATTTATCATGTTTTATGTTTGTTTACTTTATGAAATAATTATTTACATTATATATATAGTGATATTTATTTATTTTGTTTAACTTGATTACATATCAAATACAATCTATGACGATTTATGCTTAGTAGAAGCATAAGAAATATTTTCCCATTTAAATGCAAGAGAAAAATGTGAGTACTATATCTCAAAGTACTAAAAATATTGATGCTCCAGAAGAGCAATAAGTTCTTGAGAGAAAACACATTATGAAATGTGAATAATTGTAAATTTTGTCATAATTACCACTAATGGTAATAATGTCGTCACCACCAGAAGTGAAAATTTTAAGAGTGCAATAAAAGTTCTTAAGATAATCCTTCAGGAATTATAGATAACATATGTTATCGATTGACATATGAAATAAGTCAATGTCGATATAAATTCTGGTAGCGAAAATATCAGTTAAAAGCTCTAGAAGAGCTATATATTGCTACAAAAAGAATAATTTTCATTGAAAGCTCCGTAAGAGCTAAATATATTCATATTCAAAGGAACAATTTTTGGTAGACAATGTATTATCAAGTTTCAAAGAAACTTACATTTCAAAATTTGTACTACATATGTACAAGTGAGATTGAATTACATGTCATGGTAAACTAGGAGTTTACAAATTTAGAAATATATATATATACACACATATATATAGTTGGTATGATAGGTTAGACTATCCTGATCAATAATGATGCGAAAATTATTGAGATTTACATATACGTTTATTTAAAGAACTTGAAGTTCTTGTGGTGCTTATTTTGAAAGCAATTTATTAAGTTCTACTTACTAAAAGAACCTAAAGTTCTTGTGTTTCTTGTTCTCAAAAGAATTGATTAAGATCCCACTTACCAAAAGAACTTGAAGTTCTCGTATTAAAGTTGAGACTGCATATCTTGCATATTTAAATGAAATATGAGCTCATTTATCCACAAATGTATAAATTTTTACATGATTTTAGTAGATACATCTACATATGTATTATTAACTTACAACCATGAGTTTGTGAGTTTGATTAGAAAAAGATTTAGATTATGCAATTAAGACTATTCGTCTTGCTAAAGCTAATGGCTTTATATTTTATGCTATATCAGTTGAAATAACTATTACAGAGCCTATTGATTATGAATAAAATAGTTTAGCAAAATTTTAATTGGACGCCTCCTCTTTAATAGCTAAACTATGAGAACAAAATATTAATTTTCTATATGATAGTTCACATATAGCAACACTTACACGCATCAAGTCAACGAGTTACAATAAAATCCCCATTATGATTTATTTTTAGTCATGGTTTTTTAGAATGTGTGATATATAATTGAATTGCTCCACCACAACACACGAAAAAGTTGAGAATATATATTGAGTATGAGTCTCCTTTAATATTTAAACTCTTAAACATTAATTGGAGAATCATTTATAACACAATTTTTCTCAACGTCAAGGGGAGATAATAATTAGCTAGATAAACAAAAATGAATTATCATTATCTAGATCCTCATATATGAACCAAAAGTTCATAAGATAATTCATATTATTACATGTCAACTACTAGTCACATTTACTAACATAATGAGAGTAATTAAGTCTCATACAAGCTAAAAATGCTCTAAATTTGAATTACATGTTAGAGCAAATAGATTAAATCATGCATGAAGCATGATAGTTAAAATTGGTTCCAATGATTAAGATTAGCTCCTGAAAAGACCCAAGACATAACTAATAATAAATCTCTAGAAGAGTTTCAGGTACCTAAAATTAAATATTGAAAAAAGATCTCGACAAGTTATGTCAATACGAGAAAAGAATAGAACCATAAAATGAAAGTTGTCGACAACAATTTTACATAGAATATTTCTATAGAAGTAAAAAAAAAACAAGGCTCTTGTATAAAAATTTATAGATATTGAAATGATTGGCCAATACAGAAAAGCGCTTTGAACTTCCAAAAGTGAAGTTTTTGGACCAGTAGTCCAAACACCTAAAGGTGTAGATATAAATACAAATTGAACTATAATTTATGAAGAATTTTAATTACTTCATGGTGGATGCAACTTTGACAGTTATGAAATATTTTATATAAGCCTAGTTATTTTGTGGATCCCTATTTATCCTTGAAGGATTTAAAATGCTATAAGCATTTGTAAATTTTTGAGTAAATTTATTTAGACATGTCCCATTGAATATTTATATTTTGGCACATTTGGTATAATTGCCTTAGTGATTACTTATTGAGGAAATATTATAAGAATGATCATATTTCCTTATGCATTTTACAAAGGAGATTGAATCAAGATTCATTATGATAATTTGAATATCATTAGAGCTCATGAAGAGCTTCAAATTGAAACTCATGAAGAGCTTTCAAAGCATTTTATTATTTAACGAAAGTATTTGAGAAAAAGAATCTTGATATCAAGTTTTGTCTCGACCTAAATATCGAGCACTTAAATATTTATTTTTGCCTATGAATGGACATAAGCTGAAAGAATCTTAAAGAAGGTTCAATACGAATAAAGCATATCTATGAGTATCCTAATGATTGTAAGATTGTTGGACATGAATAAATTTATCTTCGAAAGAAAGATAAATGAATCATTGGTCTGTAAACACCATATATTAGTTGGTCCAGAAATACCATCTATATACTACAAAGATCATTACATTTAGATCTTCAAACATTAATTGATATCTCTTCAAATCATTGTTATGCACGAGGCAAGCCAAAAATATGTTTGGCCAAGACCATTGATCCAACATATTCAGAAGATATGTTATTTACTTTCACAAGATAAGATACAAGCTATCTTGTATAGAGATAGTGTAAAATTTATATCTCAATCAAAAGGTGGATACATCAAAGATGACAAAATAAAACATATTACTCCAAAGTTTCATCCCTCATGATCTTTAGAAAAAATAATATTCAAGATTGAATTATGAAGATTCAAAGGTCTTATGTGATATTTTCATGAGGGGGAGTAAATACGCATTGCACTCATTTTCTCTTAACTGAGGTTTTGTCCCAATGGGTTTTCTAGTAATGTTTTTAATGAGGCAACATGTTATGCGTATCAAAGATGTGTGTACTATTTTCCTTCACTAATTTTTTTCCCCAATGAGTTTAGTATCTTAGTAAGGTTTTAATGAGTCATATTATCTTTATATACATCTAAGGGGGAGTGTTATGAATATTTATCTATATGGATGTCTATCATGATAACAACTTTATCTAAGAGATTTGATTTACTTTATCATTAAGAATATTATCTTCATTAATTAGAGTTTAATGTATTATGTACTTTTTATGCATATAAATAAATGATTTGATTAAGACATTGTACACAATTCTATATTGAGAATAAATATGAATCGCCCTCTTTATCTTATTTCTTTGTTCCATTATTCTTGTTCTTCTTTATTTTATTTATAACAGAAATTTTATTTTGTGTTTATTAGAAGAAGTACAACTTTTAAAAAAGTTAACTTTTTTATATGTAAATTTAAACTCTTAAACCCTAAAATAAATAATTTTATGTAAAAAAGTTTACACGTTATATCAAATCATTTTCATTTCAAAATATATATATTTGGAAAAAATATAGGCAACTTGTGTAAACTTTAGTTTACATAAATTTGTCTATTTTAGGATTTAAAAGTTTAATTGATGGTTTAAGGTGTATTGTTTAGAGTTAAGAATTTAGATTTTAAATTTTAAAGCTCAAATAAGAAGGTTGTAAAATTTACACAATTTGTGTATCAAAAAATTACTTTATATATTCCTTCATAAATTTTACGCATGTGGCTTATTCTAAGTTTTACTTAAAATAGTTTATATAATTTGATTAAAAAATAATATTTTTTATAAAATTAATATTACATCAATTTGACATGATTTTTTTATGAAATTGAACCAACTAACAGAAAAAGATTACAAGATCTACAAAATTGATACCGGTTATTTAAACTTTTGACAATACTGATGTCATATATATGATCTTTTGTGCAAAAAAATTTATTTAATAATAGTAAAAATATTAAAATATATAAAATAAATTTAAACATTAAAATTGTAAATTTTATAAAATTAACAAACAAATAAAATAATTAACGTCAGCTTAACAAATTATTACATTTTTACCAGTTGGTTCATGTAATAACCGAATTTTACCCAGGTATGGGTATATATATAAATACACAGTTCCTTTAGCAAATAAAAATAAATAGATAAATATAATAAAACCCAAAAATAACAAAACAGTCAAAAAATCTATTTTATATTGTTTGTTTACATAGATATATGTCTATTCTCAGTCCCAAGCCCAAAAACAACTCAAAGGCCCAATTCTCAATTGGTTCCCGCCTTTTTATACATATAGCCAAACAAACACACTTTTAGTACAAAATTCAAATTCATGCTCAAATAAGGGACTCATGGCAGTGTTTCATTGGCCCAAATAGTTCACATGGATCATGATTTTCTCCCTCTTAGTTGTCACCAGCTGGATGATGACATCATCAATATGAAGTCATCCTTGATGTCATCGGTCATACCTTATAAATACCCAAGAGAGATAATCTATCATAATTAATTACTAATCAATAGCCATTATTAAACTAATAATAATAGATATAATAAATATAAAAAAGGAGAAGGGAGGGACTTACCTCGAGAGTTGAATCGTTGGAAGCTGAACGGCTTGAGCAACTGAACCGCCTCGAGGCTTGTCGCTGGAGGACGCGAATAGATGCTTGAGTTCGCTAGGGAAGATGATCAGCATCGTCATTTTGCTGCCCTGAAAGTATCATTCCCCTTTACTTTTCATTTCCTGTAAAGTCCGAAACCAAAATATTAGATTAGAAAAATGAAAATATAAAATAAAGCCTAAAAAAAGAGTTCGATGCTTTTATCTTTGTGGTGGCCGAGAGGGTTTACGAGCGGCAGCCGAACTAGTTTGCCATGGGGGAGTCGAAGAGCTTGGTTATGGGTAGACTAGATCTTAGGTAATCAGAGATGGGTGGCTCTATCGAGTTGGGATTAGATATAGGTTTAGGTGAAAATTAGAGATTTTGGAGGTATTTTGGTTCGAAATGGCGGCAGAACACGGCGACCAGCGTGGTGACCGAGAATCACCCTGGTGGTCAGCGAATAGCTTTAGGTGATCGGAGAGCAATGGTTGAAGATTCAAGGGCGAAGCCTGTGGTGGCTTTTAGTCGGAGTTCATCGTGTTTATCCAATGGCATGTTGAGCTATTGGGTATCGAATATTGATTATTGCATATTGTTATTGAAACATTGACACATGCATATTGTTATTGGTTTATCGTATTGAACATTGCTATTGAATTACCGTATTGAAACATTGCTATTGAATTACCGTATAAAAACATTGCTATTGAAATACCGTTATTGAACTATTGATTATTGAACATTGGATTCGAGAGTATTGGATACAATTGACATGTCATAGAATTCATGAGCTCATTTGTACTAGTAGGCTACGACCTTTATTGTGGTGCAGCGGAGGGATGTTGTTGTGATTTGGTCAAATTGGTGCGGCAGAGGATATGACTAGACCATTATTGACTTTGGTGCAGAGGTGGAATTCTTGTATCCATATACCGTATATCGGTCCAACAAAACCATTGATTATTTTTATTGGTCGTTGTTATGAGTTATTGCTATTGAATATTGATGCCATGTTAATTATTGTTTTTATTGAATATGGATATGAAATACATGTTCTTGTCATAATGCCATTGATGATATCGAAGCATACTATCATGGCATCATGACATGAACATGTATTTCATATCCATATTCAATAAAAACAATAATTAACATGGCATCAATATTCAATAGAAATAACTCATAACAATGACCAATAACAATAATCAATGGTTTCCTTGGATCGATATACGATATATGGATACAAGAATTCCACCTCTGCACCAAAGTCAATAATGGTCTAGTCATATCCTCTGCCGCCCAATTTGACCAAATCACAACAACATCCCTCCGCTGCACCACAATAAAGGTCGTAGCCTACTCGTACCAATGAGCTCATGAATTCTATGGCATGTCAATTGTATCCAATACTCTCGAATCCAAGGTTCAATAATCAATAGTTCAATAACAGTATTTCAATAGCAATGTTTTTATATGGTAATTCAATAGAAATGACTCAATAGCAATGTTTCAATACGGTAATTCAATAGCAATGTTCAATACGATAAACCAATAACAATAGGCATGTGTCAATGTTTCAATAACAATATGCAATAATCAACATTCGATACCCAATAGCTCAACATGACAATGCTTCGATGCTTTCAATGTCAATAATAACAATGTTTCGGACACGGATTCAATGCAATACTTACGCATATGGCTTTCAATAGTGTTTTATGCTAAAACCTTCAATACAATGGTTAGAAATGCAATAATCAATAATCAATGATTCGAGTTAGGCTCTTAGCCAACTCTTGAGACTCTGACTACACTCACCTCAATAATCCTATGCTTCTACGGCTCTCGGATTGCGATTCCTTTATTCCTAGCCTTTGTTGGAGTTGATGGATTAGCTTCCTCCAATTCTTGAGCTAGGAAAAATCATTAGGAGATTGTTACGATCAATATAACAATATCAAATTCAATATCTACATCCGAAATAGCAATTAGCTATTAGATTGATAGATTTCCATACATCAGCTTATAAGCTCAACAACTTCAATTTTGAATTAGACTCATTACATCCATGGATTCGGGTAATTGTTTGAGGGTTTCATCTTACCCAATCAATAGCTACGTATTGAAATAGATGAATCGAAGTAACTTCAAGCTCAAGGACTCCAACAATGGAGGTGTTTGCTTGGGTAGAAGATGAAGATGGTGATAAGTTTTCAATCGGGTAAAATCATTTCCATTCAATCTTTTTTCTTTTTATTTGTTATGTAACCGATTAGCCTTCCTTCTATTAAAAGAAGCTATTTCCAATCATTCACGTGGGTAATGACTATGCTTAGGGAGGGGCTAATCGCAAGGTTAGTCCCTCAACTTTCTATACTTTATACTTTTGTCCTCCAACTTCCAACCTTCACAATTTGATCACTAAAACATATTTTAACAGACACTCGTACTGATACGCCTTATAGCCGTATCAATACGGATATCCAAAGTTTGGTAAGTTAGTTAAAAATTGTTGGACCGTACCTATACGGGTCATACCGTATCGATACGCTTAGCTCAATTTCAATATTCAAATGTTTCAATGAGACTCCTAACCCAGGATTGGACTCAATTAAGGTTCATTACCAATGAAATTGACAATATAGTCAATACCAATGCAATATTTAGACTCTTCGATATAGGGTTTTTTGATTGCCGAAACTCAATTCTGACTAGACCCGTTTTAGAGATGTTATAGGTCAGAGCATTTAAGAGAGAAGAAGAGAGGAGAAAGAGAGAGCAAAAGTGGGTTATGATTGAGTTGACTCAGTTTTGGGGCTTAAATAACTGAGCTAAAATGGTGCCATTTTGGCACCGAGTTAAAAAGGAATTTGCATATTTTTCATACAGGTAGGGTAGGATTCATGCAATTTTAAGGGTTTTAGGTTAATTGAAGTTTTGGTCCCTGAAAGTTTGAACTGTATTTCAATTTGATCCTTTTTGTAATAAAATCAGTTTTAAAATTTATGTTTTCTTTCAATTTGGTCCTGATTTAATTGTTTAATTTAATTGATTTAAATTATATGATGCATGTTTTAAATTAAGCATGTAGAATATGTAACACCCATTTCCCGGTCTGGTAGAGAATCGGGTCAGAAAGTATTATCGAAAAACATATTCAAAAATCAGAAGCTTAATTAGATTCAGAAATTTATTCAAAAGTTCTAATATTCTTATTTAAGGCTTAGTGGACCTAATTATCAATTATTGACTCAATATGGGGTCAATTTTAAACTTTTAAACTAAAATGACTAAATCATAAACTTTACAAATTAGCATCCTGATCTAAATTCTTTATTACCAACTTGTAATTAAACTTAACAATTATTATTCTGTGAAGTGTTGTTACTATCGGATATCATTAACCTAATCAATTAGGCCGTGTAGTTATTAACCTAATCAATTAGGCCGTGTAGTTATTAGTGACCAATTTGCAAATTGCCTAAAACTTCTTTTTACTCGTTATAACAGAATTAACTAACATCGTTTCGATACCTTAAGGGCCGTATAGATACACTAAGCCTAATTTCAGATTTTCCAAATTCAAACATAGCAAAACCGTATCGGTACACTTGGGACTGTATCGATACAGGATGACCTTGTTAACTCCGTATCGATACCCTTTAGGACCGCATCGATACTATTTCTACACCCAAATTCTAGTAGCCATTTTCCATACCGATACGCCCAAGCCATATCAATACGCCTTAGCCATATCAATACGCCTTATTCCTTAAGCCAAATTTATGCCTAACCGTACCGATACGCCATCACCCGTATCGATACGCTTTGACCTATAATGACAGAATTTTGCTAGTTTTTAATCGATTTGGCCTATCAGACTTTATCCATGCAATGAAACTTTACCAGTAAGTTTAAACATTATAAACTACCAGCATGCCAAATTTCATGTTAATCCGAATCCATTTACTATGTTTTCACCTTTTAGAGCCAAATATGCAACATTAGCCATTTTTAGTCACTTTTAAAAGGTCATTTAGGGCCACTTAGTCTTATACAAAACATAGGCAATGTTTATACATCAAAAGAGTCATACGTGACTAGTTTAACTACTTTGCTACCATTCTAGGAGTTCATAAGGACAAAACACATTACTCTAAGCTTGTGGTGACTTGTCGATCTTCTAACTAATCCCGATCTCGAACCGATAACTTTCTTAACCTGAAAAGTGGAAGATGAATGCATTAGACTTACATAGTCTAAGTGAGGTAGCCATAACAATGAATGGACATGATGTGAAACATAGCATATCCCAATGGATATTCAAGTACTTTAACATAAGGCATAATGCTCAAATTAACATATATCATGCTTATCATGTAACATGGCATCAATGGACATCATATCCGCAATAATCAATAACATGTCAATACTTTCATTTCAATATTCAATAGCTTCAGTAGACAGTACAAGTGGCTCTGCGAAAGGTTCTAGATCCCTCTGTGTAATTTCTACCAGAAGAGACACCCAGGGCAGTGCCGTAGGTAGTCTGGATCCTGCTATCTCTGTGGCGAGTCTGGCCACTTTATCCAATAGTGCCTGTAGAATTTGCATGCCCCTACATCGGTAGCTTCTCAGAATAATCCTAATAAGGGGAGAGGAGCAAAGCCAATGTTGTTCGGATCTGCGGGGAGACCTCACATCACCAATGTCCCTCCGGCTAGTCGTGACCCTCAGTCTTCAGCCCAGATGTACCATGTTCAGGTCGTGAGCAGGAGGATGATCCTAATGTGATTGCAGGTATGGTGGAATTATGTTCTGATATTGTTATGCTTTAATAGATCCGAGCTCTACGCATTATTGCATTAGTGAACCTTTGATTGCAAAGTATGTCTTAGAATCAGAACTGATCACTTCTGAGATTATTGTCTCTAATCCGTTAGGAGATAGTGTGATCATTCGATGGGTTTGTAAAGATTATCCTCTAAGGATCCAAGGGATCCCTTCCCCGGATAATTTGATGGCCTTGCCTTTTTGAGAGATCGATCTCATATTAGGCCTCGACTGGTTAGCCGAACACTAAGCATGGGTGGACAGTTCAAAAAAGAAGTTATATCTCTGTGGGCTTAGTAAGGAAAGCATAACCTTGGTGAAATTCGAACCCGAGCCTAAGAAGACTCTCATGTATGCCATGAAAGATTTAAAACTTGAAAATGTACCTGTTGTGAAGGAATTCTCCGATGTGTTTTCCGATGAACTTTTGGGACTCTCTCCCACCCGATAAGTGGAATTCATGATAGAAGTGCAACCTGGGACTACTCTGGTCTCTATCACTCCGTATAGAATGGCTCCAGTGGAGTTAAGAGAGCTAAAGGCCCAAATCCAAGACCTTTTGGATAAGGGATTCATTCGACCGAGTTCTTCACCTTGGGGAGCACCAGTGTTGTTCGTTAAGAAGAATGATGGGTCGATGTGCCTATGCATTGACTATCTTCAGTTGAACAAAGTGACAATTAAGAACAAGTACCCATTACAGAGAATCGATGACCTTTTTGATCAGCTGAAAGATGCTTCTGTGTTTTCCAAGATAGATCTTCGATCCGGATATTATAAAATGCTAGTGAAGGAGTATGATGTTCCAAAGACTGCCTTCCGAACTAGATATGGCCACTATGAATTTCTAGCGATGCCTTTTGGGCTCACAAATGCACCTGCAGCCTTCATGAATTTGATGAACAATGTGTTTCGACCTTACCTAGATAAGTTCTTGGTGGTGTTCATAGATGACATTCTAGTCTATTCGAAGGATACTACTACTCATGAAAATCATCTCCGGATTATGCTTCAGATTCTTCAGGAAAAGCAACTATATGCCAATTTCAACAAATGTGAATTTTGGCTATTCAAAGTATCTTTTCTGGGCCATGTGATCTCTTCTGTGGGAATTCAAGTCGACCCAAAGAAGATTCAAGCCATCCTTGACTAGATTCCTTTGAAGAATGTGGGAGAAGTTTGTAGTTTTCTGGGCCTTGCAGGCTACTATTGTAGATTCGTTAAAGGATTCTCACTAATTACTGCCCACTTGACGAAGCTCCTCTACAAGAACACTCATTTTGTGTGGACTGTGGATCAGCAAAGGAGTTTCAATCAGCTTAAGCAAGTCCTCACTCATGCTCCTGTTTTGGTGCAACCCGAGTCGGGCAAAGATTTCACCATTTACAGCGATGCATCCCATCTAGGATTAGGCTATGTTTTGATGCAAGAAAGCAAAGTCATAGCTTATGCTTCACGTTAACTCAAGCCACATGAGCTAAACTATCCGACTCATGATCTGGAGTTAGCTGCAGTTGTGTTTGCTTTGAAGATTTGGTGACACTATCTGTATGGCGAGAAATGCTACCTATACACCGATCATAAGAGCCTAAAATACCTCATAACTCAGAAGGAGTTGAACCTTCGTCAACGCAGGTGGATGGAACTTTTGAAAGACTATGATCTGGTCATTGATTACCATCCCGGTAAAGCCAATGTTGTGGCTGATGCTCTTAGCCGGAAGCCTACTCTTTCTCTGAGATATTTGAATGCCCACTTTCGACTCAAGAAGTGTGGCAAGTTTTTGGCTGAACTGAGAGTTCAGTCAACCATTGTATCCCAAATCAAAGCACTCCAAGTGTAACACCCCCTATCCTGGGTTAGTAGCAAACCGACTCGGGAGCGTTACCAAGCAAGGGACAAGGCAATACAATGCAAGAACAAGGCAAGGATTGATAAACTCATCCCTATTAGATGAGTTACTTAACTAGCAAGAAACCCAGCATACTTACTTAACAAACAAGTAATCTCACATTTTGTTTTCAAGACATGAAGGGCATTCGAATAGACCATTAAAAATTTTGCTTTCATGCTTACATTATAGGTTACTAATTTCATGATTCAGTTTTCATATTCAATCCTTGATATCCTACACATTCGAATGACCTTAGACAAGCAAGCATGGTTCGACTCATACTACTTTCAATTCAAGCAAGTCATAAAGCATTTCATGTAACTTCAATTAGACATGATCATGTCAACATACATTTGCATGTAACTAGTCTCCCAAATATTAGACCATTCGGCCTTCACTATACAAATACACAACAAATACAACAAGGTATGTACACACACACAAGTGACCATAAAGTTTCCAAGGCAATTCGAATGGCTCAATGTAAAATAGATCAAACACTTGATCATACCATATATAAATTCATATATGCGCAACAAATACCATTCCATTACATGAAATTTAAGTTCAATACATGTTTCATATTGTTAACCAATATCATGACATAGTAGGCCCATATATACAAGTACTAAACTTCCAAAATGCATGATCAAGATAAACTATATACAATCTAGTGCCACCAATCTAGGAGAATACAAAACAAGTATGAACCATACTTTTTCAATGCTTGAGTCTTGCTTCGAGCTCAAGGAAATTGGCTTCAAGATCAAGCAAAACTCAAATCCTTTATCTTGTAGGTTGGGAAGAATGAAAGAAGAGTGATAAGTACAAGAATGTACTTAGTGAGGTAGTAACTAGTTCTAACCATTTGTTTTATCAAGTTAAGTGTCAATTAAACAAGAATGGTCCTAGCTAAGGATTCCAAGCATTAGAATAATCCTAGCTAAGGATCTCAAGCATTCGGCTCGTATAGGATACAAGAAACAATGAATCATACTTCATGCTTTCATATCAAGAATCAAGCAAATAATGCTTACATAACAAGTAATCAAGTAAGTCATGCTTACATAATAAGTAACATACAATTCATGGCTTTTATGTCAAGTAACATTCAATATATAACTTTTAAGACAAGTAACATGTGTTATTGGATTTTCATTTCATATGTTATCAATTAAGCAACCCCTTGGTACTTAGTTTGTATAGGTAATCAAGTCTCCAACCAACTGTCGCCACAAGATGAACCATAGTGCTGGTCAACCCTCCTACTATCGCCAAAGACCACATATGTACCCTCTGTCTATCGCCAAATAGGGGCCTTAGCCCTGGACCGTAGTCCACCCTGACACAATGAACTCTAGACTCTAAGGCATGCCCTTCTTCCTAATCCAACTAGCTACCAAGGTTGTTCGATTTAAGCCATTTATACAAGTATTTCAAATTCAAGATCATGTCAAGCAAGTTCATTTCATACTAGGCCAATTGAGCCATAGCTCACATATCATGTAATTCTCATGTTTCATTTCATCAAGTAGTATAACATTACAAGCAAGTTCTTTAAGTCATTCGATCTCATGCCATATCACACATTCAAGCACCAATGTTGCCACTTAAACATGCTTAGCAATCGAATTGAACATGTATTCAAGGATGTGATCAAGTTTCATGCATTACTTTAATCATTCTTCCCTTATAGATCAAGATCATATTAAGTCCATTTAAACATTACAAGAATATATACATGCAAGCATTGGTTAGGACCTAGTCCTAACCCTAGAAACAACTACACTCACAATACTCCAAGCTTAGCTAGTATTGGATCCACACTCCTTTGTTCTTGGCTTTAGGATGTTCCACTCTTTCCTCATCCACCAAGTCCACTCCTGCTTCTAACACATTACACAAGTACATACATGTTAAAACAAGTTCACATAATCATTCAATCAAGGCAATGTTACAAGCACACAACATATACAAATCTGGCAGCATGTTCATATATATTCTTTACTATACATAACTACACTTATCTATACTTTAATTCATGTAAAACAGGGAAAAATCAATGTCCCAAACTGTTTACAAAACTGTCCCAAAACAGTGTACAATTACCTAAACTGTTGTTACTAGGCAGCATGTAGTCTGTTCACTTAAACATGCATAACTTTCATTCCGTACGTTGGAATTTCAATTGGTTTACACTGTTGGAAAGCTAAAGTAATTTTCTTTCTAACCATATAGGCCTTGAGTTTTAGTTCTTCGCCAGTTAATACAGTTTTAAACTTAAAGACAGGGCAATTTACAACACTGGACAATTTGCATTGTCCCTAGTGTTTCTTCTCTACAATTCATTCTACAATCCAGAATCCAGTTTTGTTTTCTCCTAATGATTTTAGACACGCCAAGGCATTTTCCATAAAATTTTCAGCCTTAAATTCCTTTTATACAATTTATGGTGATTTTTCAAAGTTGCTGCTCGTAACAGAGTATTCTGGGCAGATTACACTAGGTTGAGTTTCTAGTTTCATAACTCATTTAAACAAGGTTCTATCATTGCAATTCAACTTATTTTCATGTTTTTACATGTCTAGGTCAGTTTTATTCATTTAACAATGTGCTTAAAAGAGGGAATTATCATGTTAAATTCAATTTGATCAACATTATACTTCTACTACACCATTTGAGCAGTCCATTACCTAGTTTTAACTAATCCAATTAGGTGCATTCATTTTCCAGCAACTTGATTACTCTATTCAATCCTCAATTCATCTAGAAATGTGACCAAATCAGGGCATTACATTCAATTAGCATGCTTCAACATTTTCACTAGTAAAACAGTCCTTATTCAAAACTGTTTTCAACCATACTTCCTATTCTCAAATTTCCAGCAACCATATACATTCTCTTTAGCAATTTAGCTACTAGAAATCAAAATTTCAAGTTCTATTAGAAGCCAACATGATCCTAACATACATAACAATCATCCCAATCAATTTAGGCAACAAGAACATCATCATTTCAAGATTCAAGCAATCTATAACATGTAGGAGTCAAGCATTATACCTTCGCCAAGCTAATTTGATCAAAGCCAAATCAAGAAGCATGGATTGAAGGTGATCTATGAAGCTTTATTTCTCCTAAATGGATGAGTATGGTTCGGCCAAGGTGGAGAAAGGTGGAGTGGAGAAGATGATAGGAAGATGACCACTTGGCCATGTTGTTATCACTTGGCTTGGCTATTTGCCTCCACTTGGCCAATTATGGTCTAATTGCTTCATAAATCATTAATTACACATCCTAATTGCATGCAATTCTACATTCACAATTTGTTACTATTTGATCCTTCATGATTCGGCCACTTCTTTATCAATCCATCTGATTTAGTCACTAGGTTTACTTAATTCTTCTAATTTGTAGATTATTTGTACAATTAAGTTCTAATTAGTTGATGACATGTTACTAGGTCATGATTTGGGGTATTACACCAAGAAAACGATGAGGAGTTGCAACCTCTCATTGCTATGGTCAAGGATAACATAGATCTTGACTTTGTTATAAATTCTGAAGGCTTGTTATGCTTCTGCAACCGTATTTGTGTGCCCGATGATGATGATCTTCAGAATCAAATTCTGAGTGAAGCTCATTCTAGCCCTTTTCTCTACTCATCTGGGAGCTATTAAAATGTACAAAGATCTAAAAGAGCTATATTGGTGGTCCGAGATGAAGAATGAGATCACGGACTTCGTGGCAAGGTGTTTGACTTGCCAGCGATTCAAAGCTGAGCACAAAGTGCCTACTGGTCTTCTACAGCCTATCGAGCTTCCACAGTGGAAATGGGAGCGTACTATAATGGACTTTGTAAGTGGCCTACCTATGACCCCGAAGAAGAATGATGTTGTTTGGGTCATTGTGGACCGATTTACTAAGTCCGCTCATTTTTTTCCGGTGAGAATGGATTTCAGTTTGCCTAAGCTCACAGAGTTGTATATCTATGAAGTCATTCGGTTACACGGAGTCCCTGTGTCTATTATCTCCGATTGTGACCCTCGATTCCCAGCTCGATTTTGGAGGACCTTACACAAAGCCTTGGGAACGTGAGTGAACCTTGGCACTGCTTTCCATCCTCAAACCGATGGCCAATCTGAGAGAGTTATTCAGATTTTGGAAGATATGCTCTGAACTTGTGTCATCGACTTCGGGAATACGTGAGAAAAATCCCTACCATTAGTCGAGTTTGCATACAACAACAGTTATCAAGCCCCAATACAAATGGCCTCGTACAAAGCTTTGTATGGAAGGAGATGCAGAACTCATCTTTGTTGGACCGACTCGGTGAAGGCAAGATACTAGGTCCTGACTTGCTTTGGGAGACCAAAGAAAGGACAACCATTATCCGTGATCGGCTTAAGACTGCCTTCGATCGACAGAAATTATATGCTGATTTGAAAAGAAGAGATATCCAGTACGAGGTTGGTGAGAAGGCCTTCCTTAAAGTATCTCCGTGTAAGAAAATCATTCGTTTCGGAAAAAGGGGAAGCTAAGCCCCCGTTTTATTAGCCCGTTCGAAGTAATTGAAAGAGTTGGACTAGTAGCATACCGATTAGCTCTTCCCGAGGAGTTAAGTCAGATTCACAACGTCTTCCACGTATCTATGTTATGCAAGTACCAGTTAGATCCCTCCCACGTGATCGAGCTGGAGTTTATAGAGATCAGTCCAATCTGACATACGAGGAAGAACTTGTACGGATCCTCGCATGAGAAGTCAAATGGCTTTGTAACAAGTCTGTGCCCTTAGTGAAAGTCATTCTATTGAAGAGGTAATGTGGGAACCTGAAGAGACTATGTAAAAGCAGTACCCTCATCTCTTTGCTCAGGGTGAAAATTCGAGGATGAATTTTCTTAAGGGGGTGAGTTGTCACATCCCGAAAACCAGCCTAGTCAGAATTAGGTACCGATGATCGTAAGTTTTGAATATGATATGTAAAATGTTGTAATGAATGACCATTGTATCCTTCTTTTGTAATGAAATCATAATTTGGTCCTATATGGGTAAAGAAACTTCCCTGAATGCGATTCAAAGCCCAAAATGCTAAATCCAAACAAGGCGTATCGATACAGTCAAGATAGTATCGATACAACCCAACTGCCAATAACTAACTTACCTATTTTAGTGAGGGCGTATTGATACGTCCAAGAGCATATCGATACGGTTCCTCTGTTCTGAATCTGTTAGAAGCAAAATTGAGGGAAAAACCAAGCAAGGTGCTTACTCACCTCCTTGCCTGACCACTCCCATGTGAAATCATCAGAAAAGTGATTTATATCAAAGTGAAAAGAAGTGAGTAGATGATGACCTTGAATTGAGCAAACTCTTGCCCAAGAGAAATGCTTTCATTGGTCCAAACTTTGATGGGCAATCATTAAAAGAATTGATGTGGTTTTTATATGCATAATAAAGAGAGAAGCTTTCATTCCTTCATCTTTCTATCTTTAAACCTCTCGGTAAACTAAACCTACCTTGTTACCAAATAAGCAAGCTCCTCTATTATTGTCTTCAACCTCAAGCTAAGCAAGCACCTCGGTGCAATCTTCGATCTTCATTCAAGTTTGATATACCATTTGAAAGTCCATGATTCAGTGAGTAAAACCCCTCAATTGAATTGATGATTCAATCTTCTGTTTAATTTTAATTTCAAAATTAGGTTTCTTGATTCATGTGGGAACCCATGAATTAGGGGTTTGATTTTGTTAATTCAATGTTGTCCTTAAGCTTCAGTGAGCTCAAACAAATTTTCTGAATCCTTAATTTGAATCCTAATGTAATCCTAACTTTGTGCTAACTCAAGTGTTGAAGAATGACTCCTTGTCATCCCAGAAGGAAGCTAGGCACATCAGAATTTCGATTCGAGAGCCTCGTAACCAAGGTGAGTGTAGTCATGTCAAGGGATTGGCACGGAGCCATCTCGTTGCATTTGTTTTGGGTTACGATTGCATTTGTGTTTAAGGGCTCAAGCAGAGCATGCATATGTGGACTCTAACGGTAAGCATGGTAAGTCCTTACATTACTTTGATATGACTATGAGTACATGTGTGATATCCGATATGTTATGATTATGATAAGATATGATTCTGATGTGATATGATCATACTATGATATGTTATGGAGCTAAGGCTCAATTTCAATTCTGATACGTTATGGCCTACAGGCATAAAGGTAAGTAATATAATGAAATATGTGTAACCTTGGACATTTGTGAGTTTTGGATACAATTGGCATGCCATAGGATTATTTGAGCTCGTATAAGTAAGGGTTGGACTACGGTCAGGGGCTATGGCCTATATGTGGGGGAGATAAGGATGGATTGTGTAAGGGACTTATCCGGAGCTACGGCTCAAGGCTATGGCCTATTTTCTGGTATATGTGTTGGTGTAAAATGGAATTCATGTATCCATTTGTTACTATGTCGAAGGGATTGGCATGTGTTAAACTTTGCTATGTTTATGTGAAAATGGGATAAATGACTTAAGCGTGAGACTTATGTGATTAATAGTGTAATTATGATATTTAAGTATGACAATATGTTGTTCATAATCATAGTATGCTATTCATGTCACTTGATCACTTTACGCTTGTTATGACTACCTCACTAGGCTAAATAAGCCTAACATATGTGTGTGTCTCATACATTTCAGGACCTTGAAGCATTCCGAGCTTCGATCGTGTAATCTACGGTTGCAAGTCACCTCCGTTACCATATGTATGTTTACTTTCGTTTTCGAACTCCTAGTAAGGTGTCATAAAGTCTAAACGTGTTGAAATGACCTATTTTGATATGTTTGTATAAGCCTAAAAGAGCCTAAGTAATGTATGTGATGAGTAGTACGTCTTGAAGTGGTAAGATAGGTTGATATGGTTGTTAAGGCCCTAATTGGTAAAATGTTAGTAAATGGATTCGAAATGCTCTAAAACTTGACATCCGATTAGAAATACTAATTTTAAGATTCTGGTAAAGTTTGATAAAATTTGAATAACGTTTGGTTGGGTAATTTGAATGAAAACCAATAAAATCCTGTCATCACAGGTTAATGAAGCAGGGCGTATCGATATAGATTTTGGTCACTGGAATTTGGTTTGGAAAATAGTATCGAGAGCATATCGGTACGGGGTCAACTGGTATCGATACGAGCTTAGCTATATCGGTACGGGTTTGTCAACCTGTAAATCTGAAAATCTAAAATTAGGCTTAGCGTATCGATACGGTACTTAGGGTATCGATACGGTGTTATTTAAATATGTTATAAGGCTTAAAAACAGAATTTGGATAGTTTACAAATTGGTCACTAATAACTCTACGGTCTAATCAATCAGGTTAATGATATCTGATAATAACAAAACTTCACAGATTAATAATTAGTAAGTTTAATTACAAGTTGGTAATAAAGAATCTGGATTAGGGTTGCTAATTTGTAAAGTTTATGATTTAGTACCTAAGTTGAAAAAGGTTAAAATTGACCTTGATTCTAAAACAACTAGTAACGAATAGGTTCGATAAGCTTTGAGAATGACTAATAAAATATTCTGAACAACTACCGAACTATGATTCCGTCTTCCAACCTCTGAATAAGTTTCCAGTAACACTATCCGACCTGGTTCTCTACCAGATCGGGAAGGGGGTGTTACATGTTTCACGTAGGAGGGGCAAGCTAGGTGGTGATTCATCACCTATTCCCTTTTATCTTTCATTTGTCACTTTCAAAAAAGATTTGAACAAAGGACCGAATCCATACCCTATTAACCATATCGATACGGTTAACCCTAGACAAGTAAGTTAGTTGAAAACCGTTATACCGTACCGATACGGTACCTACCGTATTGATACCCTTGACTCAGATTCAACATTTGACTTTCCCATAAGGTCCCCAATTCAAAGATTAGACTCAATCAAGGTTCAACATTAAGAAAATGGATCATATAGTCAACATTGGTGCAAAATTTAAACTTCCCGGAGTAAGATTTTCGTTCGTCGAGCCCAATTCCGACTAGACCAATTTTTGGGATGTTACAGAATATATTTGTTAAATAACTTAATCACATAGTATTAATTAATTGCTAGAGCCTTTAGTACTTTAGGTTCTCAAATTAAGAATCAAAAATTAAATAGGTGGGATAATTATAGCAAATTAGTGGATATTAAATGGAAAGCTTTGAGTTCAAATTTGGGTAGTGGCCCAATGCAATGGGGTGTTATTCCGACATGGCTCTAAAGTGCAACATTTAATATTCATTGCAACATTATAATTGGATGAATAATTTAGTTAATTAGTTAGAGTCATAGTCTTTAGGGTTCTTTAATTAGAATTCAACAATTAATTAAGGAGATAATTGTAGCAAATTTTAAATGGAAAACTTTGAAGTTCAAATTTGGGTAGTGTCCCACCGCAATGGGGTGTTATTCCAACATGACTTTTAAGAAGAACATTTAATATTCACTATAACCTTATAATTTGATAAATAACTTAGTTAGTTAATTAAAGCCTTAATTAAGATCATCACTTTAAATAATTAGAATGAAAAAATCAATTAGTGAATATTATCTAAAATTTAGGGGTTTTGATATGGATGGCATTCAAACAATTGGTGCTATCTCATAAAAGCCTTTAAATTTAATAATATTCATAATCTTAAATAATTTAATTAATTAGAGCCTGCTATAAGTCATAACTTAAAATTAACAAGACAATACTTAATCATGCATAAAAAACCTTTTATGTTTGAAATATATTTTTAAATATGAATAGGGATGTCCTAACGTATTTGAACACTTTTAATCTCGTATTCGGGTAAAAATATATTTCCTTATAAAAGGATATCTCCATTTGGAACTTAAATTCAGTTAATAATTATGGGTTAAATTATATTTGAATTATTATTTTCAAAATGCCAAAATGACACGTAAAATTAAAAGGTGCCGATAACGGGCGTTTGTGGGGGTGCTAATCCTTCCCCACATGTAACCGATTCCTGAATCCAATTTAACATAAAAACCTAATTTTTCAAGATTAAATAAATAAAAGGAAAAACCCTAATTTCAAACTTAATCGTCAAGCTATTTTTACACCCAGGTAAAAAATGGTCACGACAATTCAATTTTAAAAAAGTTTGAGAGCCAAAAGAGAAGAAAATTTAAGAACTAAAATATATATTACATTATGTTCATGTGTGGTTATTCTCCGCTATAAGGGGTCGTATACTCCCGAATCAATGTCTTGTTGTCGCAGTAGACAATAACGACAGTTCGGGTACCCAGAGTCTAAAACAAAAATCACATGCTGTAATCTAGAAGCCTACCCCATTAGAGCCATACAGGAACCTAGGACAGGGTGCTGCTAATTTAAATACGCTTCTCTGGTTATTCTCTCGGCATAATATAACCTTCTTTATTGTGTATTTAAATTGTTGCCTTCAATATTATTTCACAAATATGACACATTTCTTTTGTTTGTGTTTTTATTTTCTTTTGTGTTGCACTTTTGCATTCTTGCATTGCATCATTTAAACATATCATTTTTTCAAATGACGTCATTTTTAAAATAACATTGCATTTTTTCAAACAACATCATTTTTTTTAAATATCATTGCATTTTTTTCAAAATAACATTAGAAGCTAAAACCACTAATCTGAGAAATGTGGGCAATAGGCTTGTTAGGATTAGGCAATCTCATAAGGTTTTTGAGGATCGCTTGGGTAGCATGGAGCAAAGGATTGATTAGTCCCAAAACAGGTTTGTAATTTGAACTACCACTTTGCTTGGAATTAGGAAAGCCAAAAAGAATGTTTCAAATTAAAATTCTGATATTGATGAGCGAGGAGGTATCACATCACATGAGGGCTCAACCTGAAATGATTCTTTCTACAAAAAAAGACAAAGGACAAAAAAATCAAAAAGTCAAAAAAACGAAAAAGACAAAATAAAGTTCGGGGCATCTGCAGGAAATCCAATAGAATTGAGTTTGA
The DNA here is from genome assembly GCA_019671005.1 of Hibiscus mutabilis. Taxonomy (NCBI): domain Eukaryota; kingdom Viridiplantae; phylum Streptophyta; class Magnoliopsida; order Malvales; family Malvaceae; genus Hibiscus; species Hibiscus mutabilis. Next base: position 33,928,510 of record CM033714.1, read on the forward strand.
GTTACGAAGGGAACAATAAAGTGCTTGACTTTCATGCACTGATGAATTTTGAAGATGTTGAGACGAAGATAGTCTAGTAGACAGCTATGGAAGGATTGAATAAAACTAAATTCTAGTGTTTCTGGCAAAAATCTTGTTGATCAATAGTTCAGTGACAGTTAGAGGTCATGAAGATTTTAGCAAAGTTGAGGGACTGCAGAACCTTTCTCTAAAGTGATGAAAGCTCAGGATTCAGTTGAAGATCAAAATTTTCTCACAAAGGAATTGACTACAAGAGAAGCAGAGAGCATAGAAACACGAGGTAGAGAGATTGGATGGTTTAATAAGAAAAGGGGAGACGATTATTCCTGTTCCAATGCCATATTCAGATTTGTTGCCCTACCTTGTGCAGAATCACCTTGTGGATGGTAGTGCCTCGAAGTTTTATAAGTCTTTTCATGACATAGTTTTGAAACACAGAGTCGGTGATCTCATCAGAACTGGACATTTATGTTTTGAGAATGGAGAACCCCGATTCTGCAAAAGGAAATTAAGATAAAAGAGAAGGGGCAGAACTTACAGTAGGCTTTATGGGTAATCCGTTATAGTTTAGGGTCTACCAGAATCAAAGTAATATTTGAACATCTACCTCTTCAAAATTTTCTCTACTGAAGAATAATTCAAAGTCAGATGCTCAAAGTGCTCATGTCAGTGGAAAATCAAAGACTAAACTGGATCTCATTCATGTTTCCTATCGCGAGCTATACTTCAAATTGCTCGAAGCTTAGCCGTATCAATTGAAACCTTCAAAGCCCCGTCATCCAAGTTGTTGCAACATTTGTGAGTATCATAATAGAGATCATGATCATGACATTGAAGACTGTTATACTTTCAAACGGCAAGTTCAAAACTTTCTGAACCAGGGGATTTTAGAAGTCGACATTGAAAGTCGGTCCATTAAGATTTGTAACTCAAGAGGTGATCACCTAATTGGTGCCAATGCAACTGGATTGTCCAGAAATTAAGTGTCAAAAGACGTCAAGGAAAGAAAAAGAGGGAAGAGTAGGGTGAAACAAATTGAGAATCATTAATCGTCAAAGAAGAAACCTCGAATTGGTGTGCCGTTAAAAGCTTCAACCCATCCAGCCACCATCTTGAAAAGTATATTTCATATAGACACCAGCTAGAAGATGCAGTTAATTTCCACATGCAAATGATTGAACATTCTATGGAAAAGAGTAAGCAATTGATTGAAGAAACAAGAAGACTCGTAGACAAGATGATCTTAATTCAAGGCTCTATGAGAACACATGGCATAAATAAGAAGGGGCATGTCTTTGTGCTGGCAAATGAAAGTAAAGAATTGTTGAGACTGAAATTCACTCAAGTTTTCCTTGAATAAAGATTGAAAATTAGACCACAAGAGATCTATCTGCAGTTTTAGGACTGTTACAAAATAATACCCTAAACCATCTCAATCGCTTTTGCCCGCGAGCATTAGGGGTCCTTTGTATGGGAGGTTATTCGGTTTATTTGTATTCGATGCTTGTTTCTTATATAATTTTTCTCAAATGGAAAACATGCATCCCTAGAATATTTATTCTTTTCAAATATATGTACATATTCTCATTTTCTTTGCAGTGCCCCTACTATTAACTGTTTGAATGAATCATACTCAAATCCTGACATAGAGTTGTCCATATGATTGATGGAGGTAAACGAATGCGAAGATGAAGAGAAAATTGATGTCCCTAAGGAATTGTCAAGGCTGATCAGAAATGAGGAAAACATATTCTACTTTGCAAACAAGAAATTGAGATTCTGAATTTGGGGACTCGAGATGAAAAGTAAAAAGTAAAGATCCGTTCAACTTCCTCAGCAAAAACCAAGTGTGATTTGATTGAATTGCAACAAGAATTCAAAGACATCTTTGCATGGTCATATCAGGATATATCGGGGGTTAGATCTCAACAATGTTATGCACAAGTTACTCATGAGGCCTAAATGCAAGACTGTTCAACGAAAGCTTAGAAGAATGGATCTAGAAATGTTGCAAGAGCAATTTGATGATGAATTCCTCAAAATGGCTGGGATCTTAATAAAGTGGGCCTAAAAGACAATATTCTTTTGATTCGAACGAGGTAGAGAAAAAAATTTACAATTATTTGAGACTCATTACACTACAAGCTAATACCATTTGGATTAAAAGTATTGGACAACATACCAGAAGACCATGCTGACTGAAATAAAGATGGGTGCAAACTTCAAGAATGATTCTCCAAGGATTCAGGAAGTATCAGTTGAGGTACAATTCGTCAAAGCATACCTTTGGAAGCCACATTTAGGAAACTCGTGGATCATCAAAAGTGGAACTAAAATTAACCCTGTCAAAGTGGAAGCTATTCAGAATTTTCTCCCTCTGGGCAAAAAGAAATGAAATAAAAGAAAGGAAAAAGCAAGGAATAAAGCAAGCAAAAAAAAGAAAAAACAAAACAAAAGATAAAATAAAGCAAGGAAAAAATAATAAAAAAAGAAAGGAAAAGAAAAAACAAAAAAGAAAAAGAAAGAAGCCCGGAGAGATTGAATTATTCATCGTGATGAACAGACAAAACATGATCTAGCGTTCAAGTTGTTGACAAAGATCGATCCAAGAGTATGGGATGAACAATGCTAGTAAGCCCTAGAAAGATCAAGAAACATTTATCAAGTGCACAATTCTGATGGCACTGGTTCTAGATTGGTCATTGATTCTTTAACGGTCTATGAAAACTCAATAGGGTGTACTAGGCCAACATGATTAAATAGGAAGAAAAGAGCCATTTATTATCTAAGCAAAGATTCATCGATTACAAACTATAGTACCCACCAATTCAAAAGCTTTGTTGTTCTTTGGTTTGGGTAGCTTGAAGGATCAGACAATGTTTGTTGTATTATTCCGTTTATCTGATCTTGAGAATAGATCCTTTGAAATTCTTGATGGAAACACTAATGTTAAGTAGTGAATGGCTCATTGGCAAATGTTATTATCAAAGTTTGATATGGCCAAAAAGCAATGACGGGTTTCTTGGTGAAATGTGCTTCAGATGATCATGAGTCCTTGAATTTTTAATCTCCCAAATGATAATTTGATGTGCATAACAGAAGGTAAAAGGAAACAAATCCCTGGAAGCTTATGTTTGAGAGAGCATACAATGCCTTTTGCTGTATAAGGCAGATTTATCCAAACTCCTCCAATAGACACCATATTTTCCTGGTCGTGATTGATTACTTTACTAAGTTGACAGAAGTTGCTTCTTATGCCAACTTTACAAGAAGAATAACTTGCAAGATGCTGAAGTGAGATTATTTGTCGATATGGTTTGCCAGAGAGAATCGTCGTTGATTAGGCCTCTAATCTGAACAACAAGATGATATTATAAGTTTGGTGAGTAGTTGAAGACAAAGGCATCATAATTTTGTGACTAACCGCTCATAGATGAATGGGGCAGTAGAGTAGGCAAACATAAACGTCAAAAGATATCTCAAAGACTTGCAAAGACTGACATGAGAAACCACCGTTGGCCTTGTATGTATTTCGATCCACAGTGTGCACATCAACAAGGGCAACATTATATTCTTTGGTCTATGGGATGGAAGCAGTATAACTAATTGAGGTTCAAATTCTATTGTTGGGTTGACATATTTGAAATTGGATGACACAGAATGAGTATAAGCTCGATAAGGTCAGTTGAATCTCATTGAATATGGGAGACTAGAAGTAATTTTCCATGGTTAGATGTACAAAGAGAAAACGATGCGAGCTTACAAAAATGAAAGTTCGTCTAAAAGAAATTCGAGAAGGGGATTTAGTACTTAAAGAGATTTTGCCAGTTCATAAAGATTTCCATGGGAAATGGATGCCTAATTGGAAATAGCTATACATCTTCAAGGAGGCCTCTTTCCGGAGGAGCGTTGATTTTAATGGTGATGATCAGAAATGAGTTAAGCAATATAATGGACTCAGACTCAATCAAGAATTGTTGCGCTCGAAGAATGAAAAAAGGAAAACAAAGAAAAAATAGAGTAAAACCCCAAAAAAGGGCGCTTCACAAAATAAAAATATCGAGGTGAAAACCCCAAAAGGGAACCTTAGATATCAAAAAAATCAATCAAAAAAAGAAAAAGAGAGAAAAAGAAAAAAATCAAACGAAACTGGGGGTTCAAGATGAAAATCCGCAAATGGTGTCTTGAAAACAAAGGAGGATTTGAGCTGAAAACCTGAAATGGCAGTTCAAAAGCATTTTGAGATTAGGCATCCGGTAAGAAGCCTTCTCAAGAATCTGCAGTTTTAAGGAATTTCAAGATTGGAAGCTCTATTTCGGGTGATAGGATCTCGCTTCCTTCATAGCATTGAATTTATCATGCCATGACTTATCAAATTATTCAATTTTTCTCAAATTTAGTAAAATAATATTTTGAGTTTTTCACTTATCGTTTCAACAAGCATCTTGCATATAAATTGATTAGATGCAAGAAAAGCAAAGGATTTCTTGGGTATTATTATGATGTATTAATCCTTTAAGTGCAGGCAGAAAGTGAGGTGGCATCAGTACTTGGTTAATGATGAAAAGTATGTCGATGAAAAGACACAACACTAAGTGCTAGAAACATTCAAACAAGCTGCATGAAAGTGACACAAACAACTCTAAGGTAAAGAGAAAACATGAACCATCTTTTGGGGAAAAAGCTGCAGCAAGATCAGCCTGTTAAAGCTTCACACTATTCAAAAAATAGAGATCACTACTTCTGGGGCATTGCAAGACAAGAAAGCCTTGTGAAAATGAGAAAAGATAATAGCTAAATTCAAGAGTGGAGCAAATGAAACAAAAGAACATTACAGAAGAGTATGTTTTATTCTGGTAAATAGAGCTCACAAACTGGAACAACATAAGTGGTGATTTCTTTTGGAACCATGAGAAAGAATGTTGTCAAAGAAGCTGAATGAAGACGTAGCAAGAATGGCTTCACTAGAAAGAAGTTGTCCTCGATACTCGAGTTTTTTCCAACGTGAAGTGCATGGTAAGACATGGAAAGATGAGTTTATGTGATGAATTAGTGAAAATACAGGTACGAGTTCCATCAGAATTGAAATTAGCCTTGTTTGGAACAAAAGAAAAACAAAAAAAACAAAAACAAAAAGAAAGAAAGGAAGAAAGAAAGGAAGAAAAACAAGGTGAAAACTCGAAAGGGTGTCTTGAAAAAAAGAAAGAAAAAGAAAAAAAATTGAGGTGAAAACTCGAAAGGCGCCTGAGAAAGAAAAAAGAAAAAGCCAAAGTAAAAACTCGAAAGGCCGCTTTGAGAAAAGTAGTCTAAAGTAAAAACCTAAAAGGGTGCTTTAGAACAAAAAATGCAGAGATCTTGAATATTGAACCTGAGTGTGAAATGGGTTATTTTGGCAGCAAAAAAGAGTTTTTGAAAAATGAAACAAAGAAATTTTGAGCTTCCCTGAAGATGATAGCTCACCCAAGTGGTCCTCAATTGACATCATATATGCATCATACATAGTCATACATCCATAAGATAGGAGCATGCTAACTCATACATTCAAAGTATATTTTGCATAATTTGGCAGGAATTTACAAGATCATCAAAGGACAAGCAAAGATTTTAATCTACAACCTTGAGATTGGAGAAGTAGATCCAGTGAAGATTAGCAAAGATTTCAATCACATTTTTGTGAAGCAAAGACGTCAACCCGTTTGAAGAAGTGGATCTCAGCAAAGATTTTCTAATTGTTTGCACAATACAGAAAGTGCATTACAATCCTAAAACCTTTGGGTATGATGTTAAGTCCTTCGGGCCATCATCTTCGAGTGTGATGAGAACATTTGATTGTCTGCACAAGACAGAAAGTGCAATACAACTCTAAATCCTTCAGGTCATCAATAAGTCCCTCGGGCATGATGTCAAGTCCTTCAGATCGACACCTCTATAAATGATGAAAACATTTTGGATGGTGTCACAGCAAGATAGTGAGGGCATGGTATCGACAAAGATATTAACCTTTTGGACCATCAGTTCTAAGAAAGAATGAAGTTCAAGTTACCAATTCGGAAAGCAAGATAGATCAACTTCGAGCTCAAATGAGGAAGATTCACAGTTTAATTGGTCTGAAGATTCAGCATCTCTCGTTGAAGAACTTGAAGTTTCTTAATAATTTACCCAAATTGTACATTTACCCTACAATTAATGTTGAAAGATTAATGACATATTTGACTTTTGCAGGTCACATATACGTTCCATGCATAAAAAGAGATTAATCAACAGAGAAGGAGAAACAAGTGAACTTGTGCAAGTTTTAAACTGAAAGATCGAGACACCTTAGGCAGAAAGAGCAGTGACACTAAAGATCTCAGTTCTTCAAGTAAGAAATTGAAGATATTCCATATGGCTTCAAGTTAAACTTTTATTAATTGATGATATTTCTTTTTGCAGGTTCAGTTTTTCCCTAGAGGAGGAGGTGGATCAATATTCCTAACAAAGAATACATAACTCCAAATTGGAAGAGTTCGAAAACAAAGAATACAGAGCTCCGAATGTTAAGAGTTCGTTTAGCGAAGAATACATAACTCCTAATTGAAAGAGATCGACAACAAAGAATACAGAGCTCATAATGGGAAGAGTTCGCAAAGTAAAGAATACAGAGCTCCTAATTAGAAGAGTTTTCACAACAAAGAATGAAGAGCTCCTAATGTGAAGAGTTCGCCCAACAAAGACAGAGCTTCTAATGGGAAGAGTTCACTCAGCAAAGAATGAAGAGCTTCTAAGGGGAAGAGTTCGCTCAGCAAAGAATGAAGAGCTCCTAATGGGAAGAGTTCGCTCAACAAAGAATGAGGAATTCCTAATGAGAAAAATGGATCAACATTTCAAATACATTTACCAGCAAAGAATCTAGAGTTTCAAATAAGAAGATCTCGCTTGTTCAACACATTTATAGAAGGGTGGATCAACATTTCAGAATAATGAAGAACGTGTTCTGCTCTAGGCTTTGTAGTGTTTCAAAAGAATGGATAGTTCAACCTTTTCAGACTTCATCAATATTTCGAACAGTGAATGAGGATCAACTTTTTGCAGAGAAAAGTGGATCAACATTACAGAAAAACTTTCTTGTTCAAAGCCTTTGCAAAGGGATGGATCGGCATTTCCAAAAAATATTGAGGAAAAGTTCATTTTTTCGACATCTTTACAGAGAGGTTGATCAATAGTTTCAACAGTAGATGAGGATCAACTTTTTTGTAGAGAAAAGTGGATCAGTATTTTTCAGAAGAATGAGTTCAGACTTCAATTGAGCCTTGACAAAAGGATTGGGAAGTTCATAATAAGAAGAACTTGTTCAAGCTTTCTAAAGGGAAAAATGAGTGAAAGTTCGTAATAAGAAGATCTTGCAGCTTAGAGTAACAGTACGCAAGTTTGGATAAAATTCGTGTCTTTTTAGTCTTTGCCCTATTATTGTTCCACGTCAATGAGCAAAAAGGGGCAGCTATAGTACCCAAATTTTACCCGCGTATAGGTATCTATATAAATACATATTTATCTTTGCAAATAAAAATAAATAGATAGATATAATAAAACCCAAAAATAATAAAATAGACAAAAATCTATTTTATAATGTCCATTTACATGGATATATGTCTATTCTCAGTCCCAAGCCCAAAAATAACTCAAAGGCCCAATTCTCAATTGTTTCCTGCTTTTTTTATTAAATATAGCCAAACAAACACACTTTAGTCTAAAATTCAAATTCTCGCTCAAACAAGAGACACGTGGCAGTGTTTCATTGGCCCGAATGAGTTCACATGGATCATGGTTTTCTCCTCTCTTAGTTGTCACTAGCTGGATGATGACGTCATCAATACGACATCATCCTTGATGTCATTGGTCAGACCCTATAAATACCCAAGAGAGAATCTGTCAGAATTAATTACTAATCAATAGTCGTTATTAAACTAATAATAATAATAATAGATATAATAAATATAAAAGAGGAGATAGAAGGGACTTACCTCGGGAGTTGAATCGTTGAAAGCTAAACGGCCTGAGTAGCTGAATTGCCGCGAGACTTGCCGCTGGAGGACGCAAACAGATGCTTGAGTTCGCTGGGGAAGATGATCGGCGTCATCATTTTTCCGCAGTAAATGTATCATTCCACTTTGCTTTTCATTTCCTGTAAAGTCAGAAACCAAAACATTAGATTAGAAAAATAAAAATATAAAATAAAGCCTAAAAAAGAGTTCGATGTTTTAATCTTTGTGGTGGCCGAGAGGGTTTAGGAGCGGTGGCCGGATTAGTTTACCATGGTGGAGTCGAAGAGCTTGGTTATGAGTAGACTAGATCTTAGGTGGTCGGAGATAGGTGGCTCTATCGAGCCGGGTTTATATCTAGGTTTAGGTGAAAAATCAAAAATTTTGGAGGTATTTTAGTTCAAAACGGTGGAGGAGCGCGGCGGTCGGCGCGGTGGCCGGGAATCACCTTGGTGGTCGGTGAACAACCTTAGGTGATCGGAGAGCGGTGGTTGAGGATTCAAGGGTAGAGCTCATGGCGGCTTTAAGTTAGAGTTCATCGTGTTCATCCAATTTTGGATAAACACGGAAGAATATTCATCCAAAAGGCTTTGGTTTTGATCTATTTGAGAGTTATTTCTTGGGTTGGTATGTGTTAGTGGTTAGAGCGTTTAAGAGAGAGTAGAGAGGGAGCAGAAGTATATAACTGAGTTGGCTCGGTTTTGGAGCTTAAATAGCCGAGCCAAAAGGATGCCGCTTTGGCACCATGTTAAAAAGGGATCCACGCATTTTTTATACAGGTTGGGTAGGATCCGTACAATTTTAAGGGTTTAGGGTTAATTGAAGTTTTGGTCCTTGAAAGTTTGAACTGTGATTCAATTTGATCCTTTTTGTAATAAAATCAGTTTTAAAGTTTGTGTTTTCTTTCGATTTAGTCATGTTTTAATTGTTTGATTTAATTGCTTTAAATTATAATGTGTGTTTAAAATTAAGCATGTAGTGTATATTTGTTAAATAACTTAATCACATAATATTAACTAATTTCTAGAGCCTTTAGTTCTTTAGGTTCTCAAATTAAGAATCAATAATTAAATAGGTGAGATAATTATAGCAAATTACTCGGTATTAAATGGAAAGCTTTGGAGTTCAAATTTGGGTAGTGTCCCAATGCAATGGGGTGTTATTCCAACATGACTCTAATATGGAATATTTAATATTCATTGCAACATTATAATTGGATGAATAATTTAGTTAATTAGTTAGAGCCATAGTCTTTAGGGTTTTTTAATTAGAATTCAACGATTAATTAAAAATATAATTGTAGCAAATTAGTGAATGTTAAATGGAAAACTTAGAAGTTCAAATTTGGGTAGTGTTCCACCGCAATGTGGTGTTATTCCAACATGACTTTTAAGAAGAACATCTAATATTTACTATAACCTTATAATTTGATAAATAACTTAGTTAGCTAATTAGAGCCTTAAATAAGACTATCACTTTAATGACAAAATCAATTAGTGAATATTATCTAAAATTTAGGGGTTTTAATTTGGATGACATTCAAGCAATCGATGCTATCTCATAAAAGCCTTTAAATTTAATAATATTCATAATCTTAAATAATTTAATTAATTAGAGCAATTTTATAAATCATAACTTAAAATTAACAAGACAATAATTAATCATGCATAAAAAACCTTTTATGTTGGAAATATATTTTTGAATACGAATAGGGGTGTCGTAACGTATTTGGGTGCTTTTAATATCGTATTCGGGTAAAAATATATTTTCTTATAAAAGGATATCTTCATTTGGAACTTAAATCCAGTTAATAATTATGAGTTAAATTAAATTCGAATTATTATTCTCAAAATGTCAAAATGCCACGTAAAATTAAAAGGTACCGATAACGGGCGTATGTGGGGGTGCTAATCTTTCCCTACACATAACCGACTCCCGAACCTAATTTCTGAAGAATGAATCTTTGGTTGTTTTTATGGTGTTCGGTCTACCAAAGTGACCGGTGGCGACTCCAAAATGTTTTCAAGATTAAATAAAAGAAAATTCCAATTTAACATGAAAAACCTAATTTTTCAAGATTAAATAAATAAAAGGCAAAATCCTAATTTTCAAACTTAATCGTCAAGCTATTTTTACACCCGGATAAAAAAATGGTCACGATAGTTCAATTTTAAATAAAAGTTTGAGAGCCAAAAAAAATTAAGAACTAAAATATATATTACATTGTGTTCATGTGTTTTTTTTATGGTGTTTTATTTTTTTCATCTAATTTTCTAAAGCGTTGTGAATAATAAATTTATTAATCTACAATTTATTTTTCTTTTTTCTTCTTTGGTTAGGAGAAGAAAGGTGAAGTATACGAATAGTCACTGAATTATGAAAAATGATCGTTTTGGTCACTAGCCTTTCAAAAGTTATAAAGTGGTTATTGAATTTATTAAATTATTATAAAACGGTCATTGGATGTTATAAAATAGCACAACAAATTACTTAATTTAATGACCGTTTTGTAACAGTCGGTAAAATTTAATGATTGTTTTTATAAAAGTTGAATAATTTAATAATCATTATATAACTTTTGAAAGGTCAAAGTATAGTGACTACTAATGTAGTTTACCCAAAAAGAAATGAGAACAACCTTGATTGACCTGGTAAATGGTTATACAATCTACTTTGGAATTGCTTATTGTGGATGTGGTAGGCCAACTGTTCCAACAGTTCCACTCCTGCTAAGGAATATGGGTTTAATTAATTTTAATGATTGATTTATTAATCTTTTTAATCATTAAGTGGATTAAGTGGTTATTATTATTATAGGTAAAACTTTGATACAAAGGCTGTGTAAAATTAATTTTACACAAGCATGTATATTTACATTATAAAAACTCAAATCCTAAATTTTTAACTCTAACCCTAAAAAACTAAACCCCACACTCTAAACCCTAAATTCTAAACACTAACCTTAAATTCTAAACCCCTAAACTAAAACCCCTAAACCCTAAACTAAAACCCTAACCCCTAAAACTAAAAGGCACGTATAAACTAAAGTTTACACGGCCTGTGTATCAAAGTTTTTTCCTATTATTATTATTATTATTATTATTATTATTATTATTATTATTATTATTATTATTATTATTATTATTATTATTATGAAGCGTTTGCGTTGAAGCTTTGATATCAAGGATTTGTTGTTACATCTTCCAATGGGTCCATGCTTTATTCTAAAGGAACTATAAATAAAAATATTCATAAATTATATTAAAAATCTTTCAAGACTCTTTATATAAATTAGCACTTAGACTTTATATAAATATTATCAAAGTTTGATGTATATTGAACCGATACAAGAGGTGATTGATTTCATCAGATAGTTTTATTAACGACACTTAAACATGTTTAAAGATCGAATTATTTGTCTAAATATGAAGTCTCGTTTAAAATTTAGGAGGTTTGGTCCAAATAAAATTAGACCTACAAAATGGACTTTGACAAAAAAAATTAGGTTCATTTAAAATATGAGTTACGTCGGGTTTTAGTATTTAAGAGCCGAGCCCAATCCGACCCATTTCTAAGTTTATAATATATGAAACTTTTAGAAAGCTCATGTTTATAAGAAAATTCCCATAATGGATCTTGGCCTAATAGTTTGCCATGAAAGTTCATGTTTTCAAAAAAAGTGAAGGTCTATTTAATTTTTTTAAATGAAGGGGTTTAATGAAATTAAAAAAATGGGGTTTAATTTAAAATTCTAAAAATTTTGGAAAGCTTAATGAAACTTTCAAATTTTTTAGAGAATATGATTAAAAATATTTAAAAAATTTAGTGCCTGATATGAGTTTAAAAAAATTGAGGGACATTAAAATTTTCAAAATTTTGAAGGACTTCTTGTAAATTTTCCAATTTTTTTATTACGCTCCACACCTAACCCTAAAATTTAACACCACTCAAATCTAACCCAACTCGACATTTTATGATGTTCCACCAATCCAAACTCGACCCAACCCGGCTCAACATGCAACAAAATTTATTAGAGGCTGCACTAGACAATGATTCAAATAACAGTTCGCTAATGTAATAGTGGCAAATCTAAAACCGTTATTGCTGAAAATAATGATCCACAATAATCACAATAGCATATGTTATATCCTCAACCATGATAAAATACCGCGACCAAAAACACGACTGCAACTACAAAAGCATCAAGTATATCTATTGCCAAAAGCATGAAGAATTAGATAGTGTGCAAATGAAAGCATCAAGTATACATATGCCACAAGCCTGCAGGAAAATCTGGCCAATTACAGACAACAAGAAACCCAGAAATCTCCACCAAATCTGGGTTTTCAATCTCAGTATCTACAAATCCCTGCTATTCGTGAACCATCGAAGAACACATAATTTATATTACAACATTACTTATGAATTCCAACATACAAAACTGGATCAATAAGCAGCTATTTTCATTTGATTTTTTTCGTGGTTGTTTGATTCTTTTTTGTCGATATATTTGTTCATTTCATAACTGTGTTGCCGGCTGTGACCGGCAGTTTGCCTTCCGGTTAATAATTTTTAGTAGCGGAGTTTAAACTCTTACTTGCTCCTCTTTTAGCCTTAAAACTGCTGGTACCTGGACGTTTTTTCCAAAATCCATCTCTCGAAGCAGAGAATGCTTCTCAGAGACCACGTCATGTTGTTTCGGCGGAGGCAAACTGTTGTTAACTGTATTGTGGCTGCTGTTTCTGGCCGCTGGGACATTGTGATTGTGTTTCCCCTCGTATGTTGTTATGACAGCTTTGGGATCGGACGAAGCTCTTTCCACATGCTTCCGAACGTTGCATCCTGCACTTGTGCATTTGTAATAGCTCCTGTTGGAATAACATATATGCATCAGAAATAATCCCCAATGAAGAAAAAGGTAAACGAGCAATTGCGTGTACAGCAGCTCGAAAGCAAAACGAATATAACTAGAAGGATGATGAAGTGGATCACTGAGCATATGAAATAACTAGACCGGACATACTCGATCGATTCCTAATACCACAGGTAACAATGATTCAAAAGAGTTTCTCTCCACAATGAAAACCAATCATTGAGAATTTTTACCAATAATAGTTGTTGGCCCGATGATTGGAATGATCCAAGAAATTATTTTCTGAGGGTCAATTCCAGAGATATATCAATCAGTTTGCATAATAAAGCACTCGGAAGTTTATACCAGCAGTAAAAGAGCATCATATGTAGGATTTAGTTTATCTTCAAATGGTTGAAGAGTTCAAGATTGCCGATACAATGGTTTTCCGGGAGAAAATTGCTTTAAGAACAAACAAGAAGACGATGAACAGAGAGGCAACTGTAACTTAAATAAATTGAGAATATGTTCAACAGGGGAATTCATGCCATATATGTGATTATTCGAACCGTAGAAAAATTAACACACATTGTCCATAGTACCTTGGATGTGGGTTCCCTTTGACAACTTTCTGCCCGTATTTGCGCCACCGATAGCCATCATCTAAAAGGTCAACTTCACTTCTTGTTTGCACTATAATTTTTGCGTCCGTGACTGTCTTGTGTGACAACACCACTGCAGCATCCCCTGCAGTATTCCTGCAATCAAAAAGCACAAAACTCTCAAAACTACAAAGATTGAAGAGGTAAAAGTTTTGAAGACCAGTTACAAATAGATTCGAAACTTGCCTTCTTTTCGGATTTGGTTCATCATCATCTCTTTCTTCTCGACTGTCTTCATCACATCCTTCCTCACCATCAGTTAATCCAGATAATTCCACAGCTTGAGTAGATTCATGATTTTTCCCATGTATGGAATGAGCCGGTACAATTGCACTTAAGTTGTTCGAATTTCCAGCTACACCCTGAGAACCTAGTTCCAGATTAGTCTGTGAATTTGTGTTTCCATCACCTCCACCCTTTGCTTGCTTATTTGGTTGAGGCTTTTCGTGATTGTGTACGCTTTTGTAAATAATTTCAGTTATTTGGCCCTCAGCAGATCGCTCGACTATCTTTTTGACAGGACAATTCGGATGTGTACATTTATAGTAGCTTCGTGGATACTCACAGCCTTTAATATGCTTCTGCCCATACTTACGCCAGTTGTAGCCATCTTCAGCTGGTTTATCAACAGCAATAGAAGGCTGATTTTTTTTATCGAATTGAGAAGCTTCTGCGTATTCCATTGCCGAACTTTGAGGGTCAGAGGCCAGAAGAGGCATCTGCTGCGAAGTTTCTTCAGTATTAATGGATGGATGAGGATTCGATGGTTTCGAAGGAGCTGCTACTGATAAAGTTTGATATTCCGGTTGTGTATGCACATGAGATTGGGCCAGGGCAACTTGCGCTGTAACTTGTGCCAATGCTTGCTGGTGCGATATTCCGAAAGGACTCTGCACATATTATCAAACAAAAAGGTTCGAGTAACCAATCGTCGCCAGAAGTATACAAATACAGTTATGAATTATGATAGATCGTTAGCGATCAACACAGAAACGAATCACAAAGTAAACTATGATTGTAATGAAAACCATCCCTTTTTTAAGCTTCTGGTTTCAATAGCTATGTTTGACATAACACTATGAGTTCTACATAGAACACCAAAGCAAAAGGAGATACTGACATCCAAGGATCGGCGATTCAAATCCAAATTTAGACCATACACATGAAATGGTAATCAATCCGAACAAGTTACAATGAATGAATATAAGATTCAGTATTAATATCTCAAGCAACATTCGATCCAACTAAGGAATTCACATTTCTCAACCTTTCAACATGTAATCTAGATGCAGGCCATAACAATTCATCATAAAACAAGATCATGCCTATATTACTTGGATTCGTGTTTGACTATCGAATACAAATATATGTCAGGTATGGATATGTCCTCAAAGGTCATGCCCCCGTGCACACATCCAAAAACATGTCGGATTCGGGTGTCGAACACAAACAATGAAAGAGAATAATCATAAGCAATCATTGAGCAACATAAGATTATAACATAAAAAAGCTAACACATCATTGACCAAAACAGATCAAAACATGCTCAGCAGATCAATTTTCAATTCAATAATTGAAAGAGCATAATCATTTATAAAAACCAAAACTAAAGAAACAAAAACCCCCATGATTAAAACATCAAAAAGCAAACTCAAATCACCTGAGGAGAAAGGCAAAAGAAGCCAGGAGAGTTAAGCAAACCAGAAGGGCTTAACCCAGGAGGCACAGTGAACAAGGGCGAATTACCAACAGCCAAATTCAAAGATCTATTTTGCTTAAACCCAGAGTTTCTTTCACCTCCATTTTCAAAACCCACCTCCATAAATGAGCCTTCCATTGAATTGTAAGGCAGTTTAGCCCCAGGTGAAGCCATGGCACCTGCTAAAAGCTGAGAAAAAGAAGACCTGCTCGTTGAGTCAGGGTCGGAGAAAAAAGCTGAAACCAGAGTCATGGGACCTGGACTCAGCCCTGAACCGGCTTGAAACAGCCCATCAATGGCTGGTCTTGGTGGTAGAGTTATTGTGGGGTATGTTGGAGCTGAAAGCTTTGATCTTTTCCCCTGTTCTGCCATTTTCCCTGTGTCTTTTTCCCCTTGTTTTTGCCGTTTATAAATCAAGGGGAAAGTTTTGTAATTTCGCTTTTGTAAAAAGTGGTTGGTTCTTCTGATAGTTTCGTGTTATCTTCATCTTTGAGTGCAGAAAATCTAAAGAGGAGAATGGAAAATGACATTTTTTTTGAATAATTAATAAATTAATATGTAATTATTTTTCTTGTGCTATGTTGCATTTGCATATGCTTTAACGATCACCTCATGTTTCATTTTCTTCCAAAGTTAAATTTGGTTTAAGAATTTGATTAAAGTCAATGGAATGATTAACGATTAGATTAATAATTAAAATATATTAGAAATTAAATTTGCATACAATGAAATTTTTAAAAAAAAACACTAGGGTGTAAGATCAGGTAGGTATGCGGTGCGACATAGTCACGACGCGATTAAGGTGTGGCACCAACCGAAAATGCTACAAAATTGCGAAACTTAAAGCTAAAATTGTTACAATTTTTTATAATATTTTAGGTTGATATCTCGCGACAGTATTAATATTTAAAGACAACGTTCGATACTTACAAAAACCTAAAATACTATCAGAAGTAATAAGTATCAATAGTCGAAGCTAAATTTCAATACTTAACCACCAACCTAAAATATTATCAAAAAGTATAACATTTTCGGTTTTAAGTTATGTGTCTTGTAACATTTTCGGTCGGTGTCGCACTGCGCCTATGCCTTATGTTAAACTAGTCTATGTAAGATCACCTCATGTGTAAAGTTGAAATATTGTGACACAGTGTACTGCACCCACAAATTAAAAAACATTCAAGAATTAGTGGTAAAAAAATCAATTAATTTTATTCCTTTATTCAAAGGCTTAATTGATCTAATTTTTTAATTTAAAGATTTAATTGAGTGAAAAAATTATGGGCTTAATTGATTTTTAATTTCAAAAGTTCAAGACCTTCTTAACTTGAATCAATAGCACTTTTATGATATATCGAACCTAAAACATGGATAATTGCAACCCTTCTCTCGATAAGTTTTTAACATGCATTTTTTGCAATTCATGTCCATTTTACGATTTACGTTTGGGACTTGTGGCTCCCTCTTAATAATGTCATTTTCAAATTTTGAATCTAATAAATTAAATTAGAAATACAATGTGCATTGTCATTACACCTAATATTTATTGATATTTAACATGTATTTTGATATAATCCCTATACTACTTGAGCTTTTTTTAATTTATAGTTCCGAAAATATTAAACATTTAAGTATATAATCTTTACATGCTCTTGTATATTATACCGGTAATAATGTTAACAACAAATTTTAAAATTTTTTCCATTATATAATTAAGACATTAAAACCAATACATAAAATCATGTTGTCATGTCATAAAGCATTAGCCATTATATATAATTATACATATATATTCTTCAAAATAATTTTGGGTCTTTACAATATTTTACTACAAAATTGGATGTGCAAATTTGTATTGGAGTGTCAAATACATGAATCAATTAATTATAATAATGACAATTCAGCAACATTTGTCCACTTGGACACTCAATTGTGGTAGGGGCGGGGGTCATAACTCTTTAATCTGTTAAATTTATACTTAAAAAGATATTGTATAAAGCATAAAATAATATTTTTTATAATAATTAATATTTAATTTATAGGTTGACTAATTCATATTGAATATTATAAATATTTATTATAAGACAACTCTCTTAATCTAGTTGGTCCATTCATATCGTCAAAATTCAAACATTAATTTTATTTAAGATATATTTTGTCTCATTTTGTATACCAACTAGTTGTTGGTAAAAAATATTTTGTATTTATATAAATTTTAGTATATTATTAATTCATTTTATTTATTTATGCATATTATGTGTTTGTGTAGTATTTTTAACTTTTTATAATATATTTTTTGAACATATTCTACTTATGGGAGGGAAAATGGTGGATTACTCCTATTAGGACTAGAACTTAAGACCTAAGAGAAAAAATTGGTGTCAACAAAAGTCTTTAACTATATGCTCCAAGTTATGTTAACAACTTTTAATAATATTTTGTATTATAGGATATTTAACTATTTTATATTTTTCATATAATATGATATTCGATATTATGAGTTATATTAAAAAATAAATTTGGAAAGTTCATATTTGTGTCATAATTGTATTTGTTATTATTTTTAAATATACTGGTGTAATTATAAGGCGGTGTCTGTTTATTTTTCTTATCCCTTTAATAAGGCATGCACACCGTGCACACATAGTGCTCGAACCCAGGTCACCTAAATGAAATACATCATCCTTTACCACTGAGACCACTCCACGAGTTCTATAATTGTATTTATAATATTTTATATTAATACAAATATTAATATTTTATGGTATATAAGTTTTAATATTGTATTATGTTTATTTTTCCACCGTGTTTTTTTTAAATCAAAAATGTCGATTGAGTAAAGTTCGTTTGACATTATTGTTGGTACAATATATAATATATAAGAAGACGTACAAGCTTAAACACTCAATATCTTCTAATTTATGGGTGAGAAAAAGTCTGAAGAGTATAGACATTGTACATTGAATGTTTAAAATGAAACCAAAAACGTTCATAGGTCAGGCCAAGTTAAGCTCAAGCCCAAGTATAATCTGATCCGTCTAAATTTTTCATTTTTATCCAAAAATAATATATAAAAATTTTAATTTATTTAATTATATAAACAAAATATAGTATTATTTAATTATATATTATTTAAACAAATTTAAACAAAATATATTATTTAATTATATATAAACCGAATTAAATCAAATCAAATCTAATCAATCGGATCAAATTTGCAAATGTAGTTGTAATGTGGAAAGGCAGCCAAGAGAAAGCTAACTTTATAATGGACTTGTTGCCCTCCAAGACCGGCATTTATAGTCTTTTCTTTTATTATTATTAATAAGAAGATGTTAAATGTCAACCACTTGTTGCCAATTTGTATACGCATTAGGTTGTGTTTGTGACTTTTTTTATTTAAATGCATTTTATGTCTTTTATCAATAAATCATATGATTATTAATAAGAACAAAATTAGGATCGAACATTAGAAAGAGTTAAAATATTAAATTTCAAAAAACAAGGACTTATTGAGTATTTAAATTTAAATTCAAAAAATAATGTTTAGTTTGTCTAATATTTAAATTTATAGGGACCTAAATTATTATTAAACAAAAAAATTTAGGGGACACAAGCCCATCCTCCATTAATTCACGGCATCTATTTGATTAAATATTTAATTAGTTCTTATATTTTTAATTTAAATATTTATTTTTTACAGTGACCAAATTATGATCAATAAAAAACTTATGATTTATAACAATTAACAGGGGCCTAGACCCTTTGGACCCCAAGGGAGCTCCTCCCTTGATTTTTAATATAACGTGTTTAAAATTATCAAATCTAATTGTTTTAGGGTAATTATTCCATATACAAGTGCTTGTGTAAATAAGTTTTCACAAGCGCCTTAGTTGTAGGGTTTAAGGACTTAGTTTAGTGTTTAAGGTTTATGGCTTTAAGCGTAGTAGTTTTGAATTTAGGGTTTGTTGATAGAATTTTGGGTTTATGGTTACAATTTAGGGTTTATAGGTTAAAACCTAGATCCATAACCAAATTACCCTAAAACCTAAACCCTAATCCTAAGCCCTAAATTCTAACCATAAACCTTAAAATCTAATAATAAACCCTAAATTCTAAACCCATACACTAAATCCCTAAACTATAAATCCTAAAATAAAATGCTAAACCCTACAAATAAGGCGCTTGTGGAAACAACAATTTTTTACCGCTTGTGTATAGGATAATAATCATTGTTTTAATATACTTGTATACAAAAGATCGTAGGTAAATATAATTATAAATATCAATATTCAAATTAAAATCATGTTGTATTTTTAAAGATAATTAGTTATGTAACGGTCGAGATTTTCGAATTAATATTCGAATCAATTAGTGAGTGCAATGGGACTTTTGAGACATGTTTGGGTTATATTGTATAAGGTTTGGCCTAATTCAAGCTAAAAACGTGGGTTTTGAATAAGGGACAAAGTTGGAAGGACTTATGAAACAATTAATTCAACTAAGGAAAATGGTGACATGTGTGATATTTGATGTTGTTAATATGTCCAATACTGTGTGTTTATGGAGTCTTAAAAGAGTAATATGGTCGTTTGGGGGTAGGATTGGAGTTGTTCTCATAGTTCTTTTTCCGTAAGGTTAAAAAATATTTTTAATGTTTGATTGAATAGTTATTTTAGTCCATATTTTATTTTAAATAATTTAACCCTTTAATGTTTTATTTTGGGTCAAAATAATCTATTTGTGGTTGAAAATTGTTAGTCAACTAACAATAAATAGCTTAAAATAATTTGACAGATGTAATCACTCATTTTTATCTGGTCTGTAAATACATATTAGTATAATTATTAGTATATTAGTGTTGCATGTATACATTGTATTATATTATATTATATGTTTATTATGTGCATGAGTGTTATTAATATATGTGTGGATGTATATTATAAACTATGTATGTATACGTATTAACGGTATGTGTATCACGTATGTATCTATAGTTAGTACGAGCGTATTTGTTTTTACGGATAATGTGTGTAGATGTTATGTTAATTATGTGTATGATTATATATATATATGTATGCTAGTATGTTATATTAATTAACGTTTGCATAGGTATATACATATGTATTGTTGTATGTGTATTGTTGTTATAACTAATATTAATGTTAATATTATTGGGCTAATATAAAATGAAATCCAAAAAAAACATATTAAATCCCAAATAAATAAATTGCCAGTCCAAGTCCATTACAAGTCCAATATTATTACAAGGCCCGGTTGGCCCAAACCCAAACCCTATTTAATTCTAATTATTTTGGTGCAGATAACTATGGGCCGTTGGATCAAGATCTGATCCAACGGTCACGATCAAGCAGTGATAAAATATCTGGCCAGCCGCGTGCGTTACACGTCTGGACGGTTCGAGTGCCACGCGCGTGTGCGGTCCACGCGAGGACTCTTCGATATCCCACGCGTGCGTGAGTCCCACGCGCTATAACTCCTCGACTGCTGAGCCACACGTGTCACGATCTGGAGCCGTTTCACCAATCGAGGCTTCATCTGGGCCGTCCATCCTTCAAGCCAGCCCGACCGTTAGATCAGATCTAATCCAACGGCCGAGAACGCCTCGGCGAAGACAACCCCACACCGCCACCACCATACTTCCACCATGCCGGTCTCCAACCACCGCGCTCAGACACAAGAAAAGAAAGATTATGTCAGTAATCAGTCCAGATCTGAAAATAGATATTATATTACTTGTACCAAACCAAAAGACAGGCATATATGTATGAAACAAACATTTTGTAAAGGCAGCCAAGTTGTAATCGAAAGAAAAAATACAAAAAAAACCAGTCTTCAGTGGTAATACTCTTATCTTTTTTTTACTTTGTTGCATGCATACAAAAAAATATATACGTAGTAAATAAAAAAGGGGAAAGGTTTAGAGTCGTTACCATCGTCGTCTGTGGATTTCCCCTCACCAGTGATAAGCCTCTTCGGCTTTCCCAAGCCGAATATGGTGAACTGAAAGGAGTGGGAGGCCCTTTTCGTTTTGCTTTGGGTTGAAAATAAAAAAGAAGGGTTTTTTCGTTTCGTATTTCTTAGATCTAGGACGAATAGAAGCTTTTTCTCCGAATCCAAGTTTGGATTCGTGTCGAGGGTAAGGTAAAGGTCATTTTGGGTGTTTTTTCGGGGTTCGCCGGCGCCGGCTAACGGCGGCCGGCGGCGGAGAAGACGGCGGTCGGCCGCCGAATTCTGGGTTCTTCAGGGGTGAGTTGAGAGAAAATACGAGAGAATGGCTGGTTATAAAAACTGAAAAATGAAACGAAATGAGGAAAATTTGATTCGGGCCAAAAAAATGCGTTTTATAGGTGTTATTATTTTGTGAAATGAGTAAATTACGTAATAAATCCCCCCGCGTTTTCAATATTTTCGTTTCTGTCTCACCGCATGGTATATTTACAATTCCAGTCCCCCTTATATTTCAAAATCTTGCAACCCAGTCCCTAAATTACATTGAATCATTTTTTAAATGGTAAAATCACCCCTTTAACCATCCCGCGTTTTTGAATTTTTCATTTCGGGTCTGCCCCTTGGTCTAATTACAGTTTCAGTCCTTTAAAGTTCGGCCCTGTTTGTATTTTCGTCCTTAAATTGCATATTATTGTCCTTTAATTTCTGCCACTGATGTTTATTTCTTTTCATTTCAGTCCTGTTTCCATGTAAATATTCATGTTCGTATTATAATCGTATATGTTGATGTAGTCTTTTGCCTTATTATATATCCCTCGTATATGCCTTGTATTTTATGTTTACATGTATATGTGTGTTAAGTTTATGATGATTATGTATCTTTATGTATTTGCTCGGTTATTTGTATTACGCATATTATGTTCTAGTCGGCTCGTACGCAACATGTTTTGTATTTTAGTACGTATTGTATGTTTTCTTGGCTTTTAGGTTACGTGTTAGTATATTTTCTTTTTATGTATAATATATTGCTCTATGTTTGTTGAAATGTGTTTTATTTCTGATATGTATGTCTTCTTGAAATATATGTTTTTGTCCATACATGTATTTATTCATGCCTTGTTATTGTGACATGCTAAATTTGTTTTTATCTACTATTAAGCTTGATATGTATATGTGTGTTTTAATTACGTATTTTATTTATGTTAGATTAGTATTCTGTTATGTGAATATTTACTGTCTTTAAATTATCTGCCATGTTTTATATTTTGCTCACTAAGGTTGCATAATGATATATAAATTGTCAATGCGGTGTCCTTTTATCCGAGCGTAAACGGGGCCAGTATCAGGCGTAGTGATAGTGGTTGGGCGTTTACTCTCGGATAACGGGGCCCTTAAAATTTATTCGCAATTATGACCGAATTTTAAACTAATTGTCACTTTAATCCGAAAAATCTAATATTAATAAAGCGGTAATTATTAAAGTACCAATTTTGGGCGGTGTGGGGGTGCTAATCCTTCCCTATCCGTAACCGACTACCGAACTCAAAGTTTTTTTGAATCTCTAGTTTTATGGTGTCTGGCCTACCTAAGTGGCCGGTGGCGACTCCAATTTTTAATAAAATGCGGTTTTTTACAAAAAAAAACCCATACGGAGTAAATATTTTATATCTGAAAAATCACAAACACGTCGAAAACCTCGTTTTTTAGCGACAAAAAAGGACATCGCTACAGATGGCGACTCCACTGGGGACAATTTTTTTTGTTTTTCGAAAACAAGAAGAGAATCAAGCTTTTTAAAATAATTACCGCTTTATTAATATTAGAAATTCCGGGTTAAAGTGACTATTAAATTAACATTCGGTTATAATTGCGCGTTTATTTTAACGCATTTAAAATTTGGCATATAAACCCGTTTTTTTTAAGTGGGGGGAAAACGCTAATGCTTTCGTGGAGATATCGTTCTCCCGTGTAGGCCTAGCAAGTACCTTCGGGGCTCGAGTACCTTATGCTTTCGTAAGGATATCGTTCCTTCGTGCAGGCATAAGCGAATGAGTCCCCTTGAATTGAACCCGGTTGAAAGGAGCCTATAATGGGTGATGATCGGGGGCCTTGCTACTCTTAGTAGAGTACAACAAGGACAATTCGGGTACCTCTTAGCACCAACACTGCATGTAGAGAACATAGAGAAACCCACCCCTTTAGAGCCATGCGGATAACCTTAGGTGTTTTAGACGGGATAAATAGGTTTCTTTGTTTTTGTTTGTTTACCTTATTTAATTTGTCCTTTTATTTGTGTATTTATTAATTCTATCCAGTACTGACTTGTTTCCTTTTTTGGCTATTT
This sequence comes from Hibiscus mutabilis, assembly GCA_019671005.1. NCBI lineage: Eukaryota > Viridiplantae > Streptophyta > Magnoliopsida > Malvales > Malvaceae > Hibiscus > Hibiscus mutabilis. The sequence continues at coordinate 33,952,079 of CM033714.1, forward strand.
TTTTATGCATTATTACATTCGCATTACATAAAGGTACTGGATCAAGTGGTTTACCCGATCAGAAAGTCTTTCACCATGGAAAAAAGGTGTCTTAGAAAAGAGGAACTCAACTTGTCTGTTAGACATTGGTCAGAAGTCAGCCAGAAGGCCCAAGGGGACAGTTTACCAAGTGAACGCGTGATAGCCGGGTACACCTATGTGAGTCTTCAACAGAACAACTTAGGGGATCTTCAAAGTATCTGGGAAGAATGGGACCAGAGATTACAAGATAGATTCCGTGATAGTTATGGTGACATTGCACAGTTGATGTACATTCGGGTCAACCAGCCCTTACTCCGAGCCATTTTTCAGTTATGGAATCCTGCATTTTGCTGCTTCACCTTCAATGGACAGGACATGATGCCCACAGTAGAAGAATACACCGCTCTTCTTAATCATAAAAATGTTCAGGAAGATTGGATCTACGCAAAACCTCCGAGGAATCAGAATTACACTTCCAAGCTCAAAACCTTTACCGGAATGAACGACGATTGGGTTAATGGCTTGATCCGACTTCGAGGAGATAGTACAGTATTTGCATGGGAAAACATTCGAGACATCCTACCTACACATCCGGATGAGGAGAAAAAGTTAGACATGCTTGCCTTGGGAATATATGGATTGGTGATCTTCCCAAGAATTCTGGGAAACATTGATGTGGCTATTCTAGATTTGTTTGAGCGGATAAAACGGCGAGCAAACCCAGTACCAGCTATTTTGGTCGAGACCTTTATTTCTCTAAATGCCAGTCGGAAGCACGAAGAAGGGCATTTTCGAGGATGCGCACAACTGTTACAGGTATGGATTCAGAGCCACATGTGGAAGACACCAACGAGGGTTCTGCCGGGAATATCCTTCCGAGGTTTTTCGCCTTTACGGGAATACTTAACAAAAGAGTGGCGAGAGGACTTGAAAACAAGAAAATGGGCCGGTTTCTTCAGGAATATCCAAGGCGAGGACATAGTATGGAGGGTCCCGTGGCTCGGTAGAGTTAATTACTTTTTATATAGTTGTGGTGATTTCAATTGGCTGATGATGTTGGGACTACATGGAGGGATTGCTTGTGCCCCACTTCTGGTGTCCCGATAATTCGGATCGCGACAGTTTATTCCCAACACCGCCGGGTTAAGCCGAACTGAATTTCTTTTCAAAGGGGAGTTCAAAGAGAAAGTTCAGACTATCATGAGGGCTTGGGACCATTGTTACCGGATTAGGGTGGAAGGAGACACCGAGTACATGACCACCCAGACTACGATCTTTGGAGACGTTTGAGGGTAAACGATATGATTCCCGAATCTGATTAAGGACCAGCAGTGTCACTCGAAGAGCTTACAAGGGTGGTACCGTCTGAAGCTGACATCTTACGGAATGAACTCGAAGAAATTAAAAAGAAAATGGACATCCAACAGACTCAACATGCGAGTGAGCTCTATAAGGCAAGCTTAGAGGTTGACGAGCGGGACGAGATCATTAGGCAGTTGAAGAAATTAAATGCAGATTTGAGCGACAAGAACACTCTTTATCAAAAAGATGCCCTTCTACTACAAGCAAAAATACAGAAGGCCGACCGGAGTCAATTCATAGCTGTGGAAAGAGAAAGAATGAATGGCATCCGTTTGGTGGAAGAAGAACGAGAAATCAACAAGAGAGCGATCGAGAAAGAGATAGAAAGCTGCCGGTTGGCTATGGAGGAAGAAAAACGGTCCTCCAAGAAGGCCATTGATCAAGAAAAGGAAAGATTCAGGCAAGAAATCGATAAGGGAAAACAAGTTGTCCATCATGAGAGAGAAAACGTCGCCGTATGGAAAAGAAAGTCCATGAGTAGTCGGAATAGACTGTTAGAGATGCAAAAATTGTACGATGACACCATTCAAAGTCTGGAGCAAAGCCAAAGTCAGAATGGCGAATTAAAAGGAAAGGTGGCGGAAGTTGAACACTCCCTTCGAATGTACTGCCAGAGAAATGGCTTCACTGAGCTACAAGAAAGAGAGCGCGAAGTAAGCATGTTACGAGCACGAATTAAGTCCTTCGAAGCAACTGTTGAGGATTACAAGGAAAAAATTAGTGTGTTCGAGGAGGCTGCAGCCGGAGGGGACACTTATTGGCAAAAGAGACTGCGTGACGCTGCCCGGATGGTACAGGATAGGGACCAGTATTACGCAAACTTGATGGTGGACATACAGCGAGTCGCCAGGCATGTGAATGACTTGGCTGTCGAGGCCGAAACACTCCGACCTTTCATAGTCCCAGAAATGGAAGAAGCTCCCAGATTCCTCAAGTTACTCAGGGCAATTGGAAAATTAGGAGATAGAGCTAGGGCTTATCTATAGGGCTTTGTGTTGTATTTAGCTCTTTTGTATTAGAAATCTTCATTTTGTAATACGAACTCTATTGTAATTTAGACCCTTTAATTCCCGTGGAAGTAGTTCAAAAGGGTGATTACCAGCGGAATCAGTACCTTATCTGCATACATTCTCGCATTTGCATCATGACATTCGCATCATTATACATGCTTTTATCTTTCTTGCAACCATATTAATGTTGTGAATATTGTTTCAGAGTGTGTGTGTGAAAATAGAAGCTAACCCGCAATCATTCATCACCCATACCTTACCCGATTTCAAAGCAAGCTCATGGAAGACAGGATAATCAGTCTAGAAAAGGGACAAAAAGAGCTCGAGGCTAGGCTTGAAGAGACTCAAAGAAGCCTCAGTGACCAGATTGCGCAGTCGCAAGCATCTATAGTATCCGACATAACCGTATTGTTGGCTAAGAGTCTTGGAAAAAGAGTGGAAGGAGAAACCGTTCAAGAACCAGAGGGTACCCCAGTTCACTACAAGGTTCAACCAACTGCACCAAACCCAGCTAGAAAGGTGTATATCGATCCTGAAGGAATGTCATCTAGTTTTCAAATCGGGGTACCTGAAACTCAACCCCTCGACGCTGAAGCACTCTATGAAGAGGAGGTGCCAGACCTGAACATGGTTGAAGGGATCAGGACCGAGGTAGAGAAAAAGTGGGAGGAGAGGTTTCGCCTCATGGAGGAAAAAATTAAAACGTTACAATCTATGGAAGAATCAGGAAATGACGCTAGGGACTTAAGCCTGGTGTCCGATCTTGTCCTACCGCCAAAATTTAAAACGCCAGAGTTCGACAAATACGATGGAACCACGCGTCCTTCCGCACACATAACAATGTACTGCCGAAAGATGGCGGCCTACCTTAAGGACGAAAAACTACTGATCCATTGTTTCGGGACAACCTAATCGAGCAAATAAGTTACGGTGGTATACCCAATTGAGCAAGGCAAATGTTAAGACATGGAAGGATCATCAAGAGCATTTATCGAGCAATATAAGCATGTAAATGATATGACCCTAGTAGAATTATGTTGGAAAATATGGGGCAAAAGTCCAACGAAAGCTGCGACAATACGCCCAAAGGTGGCGGGAAGTGGCCGCCCAAATTCAGCCACCCCTCCCGAACATGAAATTACACCGTTATTTGTTAATACTCAAAAGGGGCACTCTTTGATTGCCTCATTAATAACACAACGCAGTGCTTTGTCGACTTAATCGGGATCGGGAGTCCTCGAATTGGCAATTAAGAGTGGTAGAATTGATGGCGGGAAGGGTCTCAAAATATAGCAAGAGGAATGAAGTAAACGCCACCAAAGACTTATACCACCCCAAGAACTTCACAGCCTCACAGCCACAAGCACCTGGGGAAAAACACAACACTCGAATCAAAGAGATGAGAGAATCCCGAAAAGAGAAAGAGAGAAGAACTTTCACTCCCCTACCTGTTTCGTACTCGAACTTTATTCCCGGTTGTATGAAAGCGGACTGGTCGATCCATACATCGTTACTCTGTCAATCCGCCCTTCCCTTCTTGGTATAATCCGAACGCGCATTGCGACTATCACACGGGTACCCTGGACATCCCACCGAGAACGCCTTGCTTTCAAAAAAACTTGTGCAGAATTTAATCGATTCTGGGATATTGAAGTTTGAAGAACCGAATGTAGCCAATAACCCCCTGCCTAATCATGGGAGCAGAGGAGTAAATGTTATTGAAGAATACTTTACCAGGAGGATTAAGGATGATGTATCAGAAATTAAATCTCCTTTACGGTGGGTATTTCAACAGTTATGCATGGCCCGTGTGATCAACAAAGGCATGATAACAAGGTAGAAGGGATGTGGAGTGTATTGCGAATTCCACCAGACTGAAGGACATGATATCCAAGAGTGCGATGAGTTTAAGAGATTGGTACAGCAATTAATGAACGAAAAGCAAATAGAATTCTTCGAGGAGCCCATGGGGAAGAAGGGGTCGGACGTACATATGACGGATAGCCCCAAATCTAAATACGGGAAGGATAGACCTTTTATCATCTCTCCCAGGCCAGGGAATACAGGTGCCTCCCAAGGAGAAACCAACAAGATGAGTCCCAGGATCATCATTTCAGCACCATCCCCATTCCCATTCAAAGATATGCGGCAAACCCCCTGGAATTATGCTATAAATATGACCACGCCAGAAAAACTAGAACATGGTTAGGTAAAAGAGCCTACGCTGAAAGACCAACAAAGCCAGAGCGATGTAAACGTTGGTGAGGCCGACCATTTCACAAGGAGCGGTAGATGTTATTCCTCCGAGGCTTTGAAAGCAGCTGAAAAAGATAAGGGGAAGAATACAACAGTCAGCCCCACGCAGATATTTGGAGAAGAACCTCCCCCAAAGATGAATGAGCTGGTAACTGAGGCCCAGGCCAAAGAATTTCTGAAGTTCTTAAGACATAGCGAGTACAACGTAGTGGAACAACTACGAAAGCAACCGGCCAGGATCACAGTACTGGAATTACTATTAATTTTAGAAAAGCATCGGGAGACGCTATTAAAAGTACTAAATCAAACTTTTGTGCCCCAGGATATTTCTGTGACAAATCTGGACAGGATAGTGGGGCATATCACTGCCCATAATCATATAACGTTCAGTGATGATGAGATCCCTGACGAAGGAATAGGGTCCACCAAAGCCCTTAACATCACAACCCACTACAAAGGGTATGTAGTACCTGGCGTGCTGATTGACAACGGGTCAGCATTAAACGTCTTGCCAATGGTGACCCTGCAAAAACTACCAATAGATGGTTCTCACCTAAAGCCCTACCACAATTCGGTAAGAGCCTTTGATGGTACGCAAAGAGGAACAATGGGGAAAATTGAGGTGCCCCTATTGATCGGACCGACTGAATATGTGATCAATTTTGTGGTGATGGACATAAAACCATCTTACAACTGCTTATTGGGAAGACCATGGATCCACTCCGCAGGAGTTGTCCCCTCATCGTTACATCAGAAATTAAAATTTGTAGTCGAAGGTAAATTGGTCACAGTAGAGGCAGAGCAGGAAATTGTTGCTTCTGTGACATCAGACGCCCCCTATATTCAAAATGATGAAAATGCTGCAGAATGCTCGTTCCGAGCATTAGAACTAGTGAATGCCACATTCGTTTCGGAGGGAAGTTGGATCCCCTACCCCAGGTTATCTAATTGTACCAAGAAAACCGTCGCAGAAACTTTAGGCCGAGGAGCCAAAGTAGGAAAGGGGCTGGGGAAGAAATTACAAGGAAACCTAAGAGCCAAAAAGATGATAACCAAGAAGGATTGTTTTGGGCTGGGTTACCAACCAAGTGTACAACAGAGAAAAGAGGAATACAAGAGAAATGAAGAGCAAAGAAAAGCCAGATTTAAAGGAGAAGACATTCAGTGGAGACCAATGTCCTTTCCTAGTTTAAAAACCACTTTTATCTCCGGAGGATTCTACCAGCCAGGTCAAGAGGTTGAAGAGGCAATTGAGGAAAACGACGTACTCAACCAGGAGGAGATACTCAATGAATCATTTGAAGGGATGTACATCAACATGATAGCTGAAAAAGACCGAGGCAGCAAAATGTTGACCAACATCCGCCCTTGCCATCCCGGGGAAACACTCGATAACTGGAGTTGCATTGATCTACCTGTGGTTTTTAGAAATAGATCAGAGTAATGCTCCGAATCAACCTTTTTTTTTGCCCGTGAACAATGGGGATCTCTTGTATAGGGCACCTATGTTAACTTTTTGATTGAAATGAAAATATCCCCACTTTCCTAAATGACCAAAGTTTCATTTATTTCATTCATGCATTCTTCATGTTCATTCCCTTCATATAAAGCTGTCTCCTTCCCAATACAATTCATTCTCATTTAATGCAGGTCGCTCATGATTGACAATATGAATGATACCGGGTCCAATCCTGGAGTGAATTTTGAATGCCCTGAGGTCTCAGAGGGAATTGAGGAAGGATATGATGAGATAGAAGGTGAGGTCCCGGAAGAGTTAAAGAGAATGGTGGCTAACGAAGAAAGGCAGATCATGCCCCACCAAGAAGAAACAGAAGTTGTAAACTTAGGGACTGAAGAAGAGAGAAAGGAAATAAAAGTAGGAACGACGATTTCCTCAAAAACCAGGCACGAACTGATAACCCTACTTCAGAAATTCAAGGATGTTTTCGCCTGGACTTATCAAGATATGCCAGGGTTGAATACCGACATAGTGGTGCACAAATTGCCAACAAAATCGGAGTGCAAACCAATACAGCAAAAACTTCGGAGAATGAGACCAGATATGTTGTTAAAGATCCGAGAGGAAGTAAAAAAACAGTTTGATGCTGGGTTCTTGGAGGTAGCCAAATACCCCGAATGGGTTGCAAACATTGTACCGGTACCAAAGAAAGACAGGAAAGTTCGTATGTGTGTAGATTATAGGGATCTAAACCGAGCTAGCCCTAAAGACAACTTCCCCTTACCACATATTAGCACGCTGATTGACAACACTGCATGACACTCATGGTTTTCATTCATGGACGGCTTCTCAGGGTACAACCAGATAAAGATGGACCCTAACCACATGGATAAAACTACGTTCATAACCATGTGGGGCACTTTTTGTTATCGAGTGATGACGTTTGGGCTAAAGAACGCAGGGGCAACATACCAAAGAGCAATTGTGACTCTTTTCCATGACATGATGCACAAAGAAATAGAAGTATATGTGGACGACATGATTGCCAAATCCCGAACAGAGGAAGGGCACCTACAGAACTTGAGAAAACTATTCCAAAGACTACGGAAGTACCAACTGAGGCTCAATCCTGCCAAGTGTACCTTCGCCGTTACTTCTGGAAAACTCCTAGGGTTCGTGGTAAGCAGAAGAGGGATTGAAATCGATCCAGATAAAGTGAAAGCCATCCAGGATCTCTCACCACCCCACACTCAGAAGGAAGTTTGCGGTTTCCTAGGGAGGTTGAATTATATCTCTCGTTTCATTTCCCAATTAACCGATCAATGTGACCCGGTCTTCAGACTTCTTAGAAAAAATAATCCTGGTGTGTGGGACGAGGAATGTCAAAGAGCCCTAGAAAAGATCAAAAAGTACTTGACAAATACTCCAATTTTAGTCGCACCAGTACCAGATCGACCATTAATTCTCTACCTGGCAGTTTTTGAGAATTCAATGGGATGCGTATTGGGGCAACACGATGAGTCAAGAAAAAGGGAGCAAGCCATCTATTACCTAAGCAGGAAATTCAATGATTGCGAAACGCGGTACCCGCCAGTGCAGAAGCTATGTTGTGCTCTAGTTTGGGCTACCAAGCGGCTTAGACAGTATATGCTGTACCATACTACTTGGTTGATATCCAAGCTAGACCCATTGAAGTTCTTAATGGAAGCGCCAGCACTAACGGGAAGGATGGCCCGATGGCAGATGCTCTTATCCGAATTCGATATTGTATACGTTAACCAGAAAGCCGTAAAGGGGAGTGCCGTAGCAGATTTCCTAGCTAGTCATGCTTCGGATGACTATGAGGCATTGAACTTTAATTTCCCAGATGAAGATTTTATGTGCATTACAATCGAGGAAGAGGTTTCAGATGATAAATCATGGAAACTTTACTTCGATGGAGCCTCTAACGCCCTCAGACATGGGATAGGAGCAGTGCTAATTTCTCCTGAGGACGTCTATTATCCTTTCACCAGCAGATTGGAACTCTTCTGCACTAACAATATAGCTGAATACGAAGCTTGCGTTATGGGACTGAACTCAGCTATTGAGAGAAAGGTTAAGGAACTTCGAGTGTTCGGAGATTCATCCTTAGTAATTTACCAATTGCGCGGGGAATGGGAAACCAGGGACCCGAAGTTGGTTAAATATTACGAATTGATCCTAGAGCTCACCAAAGAGTTCCAAAAGGTCAGCTTCAATTACCTTCCCCGAGAGGAAAATCAGATGGCAGACGCCTTGGCAACCTTGGCATCCATGTTTAAAACAAACACCGGGGCAGAAATGAAGCCCATTGAGATGCGAACGTTTGAAAAGCCTGCTCATTGTTGTAACGTACAGGAAGAGATTGATGGAAACCCATGGTACTATGATATCTTGCAATATGTCAAGCTTTGAAAATATCCAGAAGGGGTAAACGACAATGACAGAAAGACACTCAGAAAAATGGCAACAAGATATGTCCTAGATGGGGAAATCCTATATAGGAGAAGTCATGATCAGACATTGCTGAGATGTGTGGATGCCCGGGAGGCGAAGGAGATCTTAGCCGAAGTACATGACGGGCTCTGTGGAACGCACGCCAACGGGCTGTCTATAGCCCAGAAAATTATGAGATATGGTTATTTCTGGTTGACCATGGAGGGAGATTGCATCGATTACTCCAGGAAATGCCACAAATACCAAATCTACGCTGACAAAATTCACGCACCCCCATCACCTTTACACACCATGAATTCTCCGTGGCCTTTCGCGGCGTGGGGCATAGACGTCATCGGGCAGATTCATCCGAAAGCTTCCAATGGACACCATTTCATTTTGGTCGCCATAGACTATTTCACTAAATGGGTAGAGGCAGCGTCTTACGCCAACATCACAAGGACTACAGTATGTAAGTTCTTAAAGAAGGAGATTATTTATCGATACGGATTGCCAGAAAGGGTCATCACCGACAACGCTTCCAATCTGAATAACAAAATGATGACGGACGTGTGCACTCAATTCAAGATAACACACCATAATTCCACAGTCTATCGCCCTAAAATGAATAGAGCAGTGGAAGCAGCAAACAAGAACATAAAGAAGATCATAGCAAAGACGACTGATACCTACAGGGATTGGCATGAGAAGTTGTCGTTTGCCCTTTTCGCCTATAGGACGTCCATTCGCACATCAACAGGGGCAACACCCTACTCCTTGGTGTATGGTACCGAAGCAGTACTCCCCATCGAGGTAAAGATCCCGTCTCTTCGGGTCTTAAACGAAGTAAAATTGGAAGAAGCCGAATGGGTGCAGGCCAGACTCGACCAGCTAAATCTCATTGATGAAAAGAGACTAAAGGCCATTTTTCATGGTCAGATATACCAAAAGCGGATGATGCATGCATACAACAAAAAGGTGCGCCCAAGAGAATTCAAAGAAGGGGATCTGGTGCTCAAGAAAATCCTCCCGATCCAGAAAGATTCTCGAGGAAAGTGGATGCCCAACTGGGAATGACCGTACGTCGTAAAAAAGGCCTTCTCAAGAGGAGCCCTGATCCTAACAGAAATGGATGGAGACGAGCTGAAAAACCCCGTAAATTCTGATGCTGTTAAGAAATACTATCCTTAAAAAAAAGAGAAAAAAGAAAGAAAATAATAAAAAAGGAGAACAAAAATGGAGAGCTCAGGGCGAAAACCCGAAACCGGGCATCTTGAAGCAGAGGGAGGACCCGAGTTGAAAACCCGTAAAGGGCGGCTCGGGTAAATTAAAAAGTTGAATATCTGAAGAGAAGGGTATCCCCATGAACATCATGAAGAGGAAGCTTCAGGTAAAAAAAAAAAATTCTACGCCGGTTGACAGGATCATGTATCATTCATATCGAAGATAATGAGGGATCTTGTATTTCATACTTAACTTTTCTCCTTTCTCATGTGTGTCATACCTCTTTTAAGATATCCCAAGCCTTTAATCGTAATAAAATCGTGTTTTTGAGCATCCATTCCTTGCCTTCTTGTTAATTTCAGGCAAATAAGTTAACACAGGCTTATAGTAAAATAAGAGATTTCTGAGCATTATTGTGATCTAACCTTAAAAATGCAGGTGATTAAAGAAAATGATGTTAACTCCGCCCTCTAGCTCCCTACATAATGGCTGTTGATAGGGAAGGCGGAAAGCTGCAAACAACCTGATAGGATGACCAATGGCGTATGTCCTGTCTATTCAAGGAAAGCATGCGAGATAACAAGAGAGATCTCTTGGGTGAAAACCCAGAAGGGCACCCTTCAAAAAAAAAAAACTCTCTAAAGTGAAAACCCGAAAGGGCACTTTAGAATTCCAAGTCATAAATGGAGAAAAAGAAAGGTTGGAATGGTTGAACCTGAAAGTGAAGTGGGGTATCGACGCCCGTGAGAAAGGAGAAAGTGAACAACGAGATCGAATAAGGACCAAAACAAGCCCACCAAGATATTGACACTCATGCATCATGAATAGTCAGACATCACTAGGATTAGGAGCATGTCAATTCATTTGTCATAGCATTTTGTTTTATCTTAGACAGGTATCTGCGGATTCAAAGAGACATCGATGGCCATCTTGGTGTGAATCCCAAATGAGAAGACAGTGGTTTTACATACAAAAGGCATATGTTTCCAAGCGCCTGCAGAGAGAGGTTCTATATAGGAAGAATCCTCCGCTCAGAGGCTTGAAAGCTGAAAGTTCTATATAGGAAGGACTTACAGCTCGGGGTGAAGACTAGCAGTTCTATATAGGAAGAACTCCCAGTCGAAGGAATTCACCCATGACACACAAGGTTATATAGGAAATCCTGCTGTGTCGAAAGCGAAGAGTTTTATATAGGAAGGGCTCCGAGCTTCAATGTCTTAGAGTAAAAGATTATATATAGGAAGAATCCGTAGCTCCAAGATTTCAGACGCCAAAAGTTCTATATAGGAAGGACCGACGGCTCCAGGGTGAAGACTAGCAGTTCTATATAGGAAGAACTCCCAGTCGAAGAAATTCACCCATGATACACAAGGTTTTATATAGGGAAAACCTGTTGTGTCGAAAGAGAAGAGTTCTATATAGGAAGGGCTCTGAGCTTTACTGTCTTAGAGTGAAAGGTTATATATAGGAAGAACCTGTAGCTCTGAGATTTCAGATGCCAAAAGTTCTATATAGGAAGGACTGACGGCTCCAGGGTTTGAAGACTAGCAGTTTTATATAGGATGAACTCCCAGTCGGAAGAATCCATCAGCGACGCAAAAGGTTTTATATAGGAGAAACCAGCTTTGAAGGCGAAGAGTTCTATATAGGAAGGACTCCAAGCTTTACGGTCTCGAAGTGAAAAGTTCTATATAGGAGGGACTCATAACTCGAGGCTTCAGAGCGAAGGGTTCTATATAGGAAGAGCCTGTAGCTCCAAGATCGAAAGGTGACGAAGCTCTATATAGGAAGAACTTACGAGCCTGAAGATTCAGCTAAGGAAGAGCGGAGAGTTCCAAAAGAACACGTGTTTCCAAAGCTACAAACAGGGAAGTCTGATAAAAATGAGTGCTTCTTCTTCGCAATAGTTTAGTGAGAAAATAATACTTGTCATGAATTGTTTTTGTGATTAAAATAATATTTGTTATAAAATATTTTTGTGACTAAATAAATATTTGTCATGACTTATTTTTGTGACAAATTTATTTTTGTGACTAAAATAATATTTGTCATAAGCTGTTTTGTGACTAAATAAATATTTGTCATAAATAGTTTAGTGACAAATTTATTTTTGTGACTAAAATAATATTTGTCATAATTTTTTCTGTGACTAGATAACTTTGTTACAATTTGTTAATGTGAAAGAATATTAATTGTCATAATTTTTTATATTGAAAAATTAATATTTGTTAAATATTTTTATTATGACTAAATAAATTTGTCATAATTTATTATTTTAAGAAAATATTGTGACTAAATAAACTTGTCATAATTTGTTAATGTCACAAAATAATTTTGTCATATTTTACTTTCGTAACTAAATTAATTGTTATAATTTGTTAATGTTACAAAGTAGCATTTGTTAGAATTTGTTACAATAACTAAAATAATTGGTTATAATAACTATAAATATATTTAAAAAAACTTATAATGGCAAAAACAATATTAAATATCATTTAAATAAACATAAAATGTTTAAAAAGAAAATTTGCTAAAAACATAAAGTGACTCCCTAGAAATAAAAATAAATTGAAATCTACCATGACGATCCATAAATCTTTTGATACTGCATTTAAAAATGAAATTATATTAATTTATTAATAAATATTTAAAATAAAATATAAAATATATTTTATTAAAAATTAAATTATAATATTACCTTGAATATTCAAGGTGAAGTGTTTCCTCCAAATCTTGCAAGCAATTGTTGAATTTGACTTTGGAGAACATTTTGGTTTTCCTTCAACTCATTGATTGTTGCATTCTAGTCAATAATTTTTTTTTTCCATTTTGGCTTTGTAGTTGAACTGGTAATTCTTGGGTTCGTTTATCATTCTCAACTCTTTCAGCATCTAATGCAGATTCCAATTCTAATTCTTTGGAACTACTTGACTTTAGTCCGTAATCAAGTCCACGAGTGTAACCGTATTTTGAATTTAAAACTTTCTCTAAAATTTGACGCCTATTCACCGCAATGCCCTGTTCAATTTCTTCATTTAAGATTGTTCTCATTTTTTTCTGCAAATATAAGTGAAATAAATCAAAAATTGAAATATTTAATAAACAAAGATTATATTTTAGACTAAAACAAGCTTACATAGTTCTCTTTTGCTTGTTGGTTAACTCATGTCCCATCTTTTCTATGATGTGTATCATAACACAATTTCATTTCAGTAGGTTCAGCAGGTTTAGCAAGCTCAACAAGCTCGGGATTTGACTCTTCTGAATAATTTTCAATATTTTCTTGGATATTCTCCTAAATTTAGAAAATTCAAACAAATCAAACTTAAATATAAAATTAAAGATAAAAGTAACTTATTAATTGATCTTATTCTAAATAAAATACAAAAAATAAAATAAATTCAAAACATACCGATTCATAAATTCGTTGGGCAAATAATTTTAAACCTAAAGTATGCGAAATTCTCATTTTTCCCTATTGTTCTTGTTTGCTTTGCTTTTACCCTGTATATGAAATATTTATATGTTTATTTTATTTCATAAATAACACAAAATATTAATCAAAAGAAAAAGGATATATTACCTGAAATTTGTCACTTTCAAAATGCTTACATATGTTCTTCCAATCATCTATCTTCACATCGCTAGGAGGATTAGCTTGTACTTCTTCTGAAGAAGTAAATTTCTTGAAATGTTTATGGCATTTGTGTTTAAAGGTCGTCAAACGCCTTGCCATCATTTTAATTATTATTTTTTTGCATGTGGATCATCCAAAGATATGTCAAATTCATCCTACAAAATATTTATTACAAATTTAGTATTTTAAGAATATAAAAATTAACAAGTATAAACATAATTACATTAATAAAAATTAGAAAGTAATATTTATTAATATATCTAACCTGAATTTTTTGGAACATAGGTACTTTATCCTCGTCCTTCTCATCCTTCCAATAAAATGCATTAGCTGGTCAAAGTTTCGAGTGGTAATTCTTACCCATTTTAAGTAGATGTTCATCCTCACCAACCGATAAATACAATATTTTTTCTATCTTTACACCTTTAATTTTACCATTTTGTTTTAATCTCTTTTTAACCTCAGAAACCTCTAGCCACTTCACGACCTCTTTTTGTTGTAACTATAAATATGTAACATATAAATGTAAATATATGATTATTAGAAAATTAATATATAGGAGAAAATACAAGAAAATGTACATGAATCTATTTGGTTGAAAATAACTTAATTTAATTATTCAATGATTCGATTGGCGTTGCCTCACTTGGCACATTCTGCAAGTTGATTGTTTTGAACTTTGCGGGGACAACATGTCAATGTTTTGATTGTTGGGACTAACATTTTCTGAACCTATCAAAATTATAGCAAATAAGTGTTATTAAAGATAATAAATTGATAATAATGCTAACAAATGTGGACTATATAGGTATTTGAGGGGATATATCTCCATATTTTTAACAAAGTCAAACTTATTATTAAATTAGGACTGATACAAAGTACCACAAATCCAAAAAACTGAATCCTTAAAAGAAAAAGGGGCTACAGAGACGAACATTGAAGATTTACCTTTCTAAAGTAGACTAATAGCAAATACAAAGTAAAGCCTACCACTTTGACACCTAAAAACTTACTAGCAATTTTGACAATCACTATATACAAAATAAAGAAAATAAAAGACTAAAATAATATTAGAGTAAAACCAAGCAACAAGAGAAACAACATTGTGACTCCACCTAGAGACTTGTAAGCGAAACAATTCTAATCACAATTAGACTTGTAAACGAAACATCTAAAACAAAGAATAAACTCCCATTCAAATATTTATAATCACTGGCTCCAGTTAATTGATACACATTCAAACTAATTAATTATTGTTTGCAGGCTATTGTACCTTGATTGTTCATCGACTCATTATGTGTATTAGATTTTGATTGCTTTTGTCGATTAGGATCAACCAGAGATAATGAGGAAACTCTCACTCTTTTGTTTTTATGCATGATTGCCTAGAAAGAATACAAGTTTAGATTATAAACCAAGAATTATAGATCGTATTACATTAGATAAGATATAATATAAAAGAAAAAAAACTTGTAGTTTTGTTTTTCTCTTCAAAGTGAAAGAAGAAAGACGATGTTGAGTTAATAACTTGAGACGTAAGAATAATAATAATAATAGTAGTAAATTTTAAATATCTAATCAGACGTAAGAATAATAATAAATTTCAAATACCTAACAATAATAGTTTAAGAATATTTATCAAAAATACACTTTTATTTTTAAGAAATCTTTTGGATTTTTATTACAATTGGCGATTGAATTGAAACTGTTACACGTTAAGGACATAATATTTCTTATGTTTATGGCAAACGAATTGATGGGGTAAATTTTTTGAAAGGATGCAAGTGAACTTATAGATAATATGGAAAAATGTTAATTTTAAATTATTAGGCCTATGTGTATAGATGACATAGAAAAATAAGCTTGTGTGGCACAAAAGTATTGGTTGGGATCATATCTTACATGGCGGAAAGAGTCCATCTAATATTTTCTCTTCTTATATATATAATTCACATCTCGTATATTGTTGCTACCATTATAACAATTTGAGTCAGCTCATAAATCATATCAATTTGGTTCGAATTATTTCGGGTTCGGATCAGATTGTGTTAGGGCCGTACTAATATCAGATCTAGTTGAGTTCGGTTCATTACGTGCATTGTATCAGTTAAAATTATATGTGTCTTACACGTATTCGCAATGTCTTCGAGTGACATGTTTTTAAGTGTGTCTATTCGTGTCTTACACGCGTAAATTCGTGTATGGTACATGTAAGACATGAAACACAAACTTGGTATTCACTCGACACACATAAACCCGAAACAAGAATTTCTTAAACCCATATATAAAAAACGTGTGTTGTGTTAGTGTCGTATGTGGTTGCTTGTATTTCTAGCCTATTTTTTGTGGTAAGAACATTATATAAAAATTAAATTCTAAATTAGTAAACCTAAACCCTAAACTCTAATCCTAAATTATAAACCCTAAATTCTAAACCCTATAACATAAACTCTAAACCCTAAATCTAACACTATAACTTAATAATTTTATTATTAATAGGTATCCTAAAAAGGGTAAAAAGAACATCTCAATTGTAACATCCCCACCAGGCCTAGAAGAAAACCGGGTCAGAGAACGTTACCGGTGAACGAAACGGTAATCGGCACACTAAATTTTTGATCAATAATCAATAATTAAACGATATCATGCTTTATAAACATTACCAAAATAAGCATTAGTCCAATTTATCCAATGTGCAATAGTAATTCATCAATTAGGACTAATTTATAACTTTTACAAGTTTTAGGGACTAATATATAAATTTAGTAATTTAGGGGTCCTTTCATGCAATTGACTAAACAACCATGAAATTCAATATAATAACAGTAAGTCTGCAAATTTTCACGTAGTTCCGGTATCATTTACCCCACCAATTAGACTATACAATATTTAGTGACCATTTCGTAAGCTTCTTAAAACTGGTTTCTATGTTTTTTAACAGAATTAACTAACTCCGTAACGATACCCTTGGGGCCGTTTCGGTACGCTAAGCTAAATCTTCAAGTTTTCAGGTTGAAGGATAACAACCCGTATCGATACACCTAAGCTCGTATCGATACGCGTTGACAAAGGTTGACCCGTTTTGGTACGGCCTAGGGCTGTATTGATACAATTTATTTTTCAGACCTTACTATCAAAATTCGTTCTGATACACCCCTCTGCATATCGATACGCCCTGTTTCACTTGGCCCAATTGTGCAAGGCCGTATCGATACGCCATCACCCGTACCAATACCCTGCCCTATAATGACAAAATTTTGCCAGTTTTTATTCGAATTAACCTACCATCTATTGTCCAAACATTACCAAATTTTACTAGAAACCTTTAAACACTAAAATCTAATGGTATGCAAAATTTCATGACCAAATGAATCCGTTTACCATGTTTTCACCAGTTAGGCCAAAAATGCATATTTGATGCTTCTTACCAAAGTACTAACATGACCATTATGAACATTTGGGCTTCTTTAACATAGAGGGCAATACATACATGCAAAATGGGACTAAACTAATTTTTCTAAACCCTACGCCACCGTTCTAGGAGTTCAAGGACTAGATTACGTTACATAGAAGGTTGTGACTTGCTTCAAAAACGCCCTTGCTCCGATCCTCGATCCAACTAAGATTTAACCTGGAAATGCGTGGAAATGAGATGCATTAGGCTTACTTAGCCTAGTGAGGAAGTCAAAGACAATTGTATGAACATCAATGAAGATTATATCATGTAAAACGATGAAAGTGCATTTCAAAATATATTTTAACAATACTTGCAACGCTTATTCACATATACTTTTCCTTGGATTGACATATAGTGGATACGCGAATTCTCAACCAACATCACCAAAAAAGAATGGTCAATATATGCCAACATCGCCAACAGGACCAACACAATCACATCCTGCTAACATCACCATTGAGAGCCTTAGCTCAAGGACCGTAGTCCACCCCTTACCAATGAGCTCATGAATTCTATGGCATGCCAATTGTATTCCATGTCCATTCATGTCCAAGGATTCAATACTTATCAATACCAATAACAATAGCATTAACAATAACTATGACGATATCAATAGCAACATCAATACGATATCAATGGTAATGATTTGTGATTTGTCTAACATGGCTTATTTCGACCCTATTATAATATCAATGATCATGTAATGACTCCATATTAAACCTATAATGTAACAAGCTTACCGATGATGCCTTCTACAAGGCTCGAATACAAATGTACCTTGGTCAATGATGGAAATGCAATAATTCAACGTTAACGAAATCGGGAAGGCACCTAGCCAATCCCTTGACTCCAACTACACTTACCAATGATTCTGAGGCTTTCAAGGCTCCCGGATGACAAATCCCTTGTTCTTGAACTTGGTGGAATTTAGAGGGTTTGGTGACTCTTCACCTTGGTTGTCTTGAGCTACACAAAATCGAGATTACGAGGTTTTCAATATTGATAACGAAATCTATGATCAATAAACTTAAGGAAATCAACAAAGGAAAGCTACTTACCCGATTGATAGCTACAATCTATGATCAATAAACTTAAGGAAATCAAAGCTTGCTTTCACATTCAGTGGAGCTGTGTGCTTGGGAGAAGATGAAGTGAGGTGCTTGCTTAACAATCCACCGGGTAAGTCTTTCTTTTCTTTTTACTCTCAATTTCAATTGAGCTTTCCTTCAATTGAAGGAACTCAATTTCTTAATCTTATGGTGATTAAGCTTGAGGAGGGGCTAATCGTAACATTAGTCCCTCAACTTTTTATTATCTATACTTTTATCACCCTAACTTTCAATTTTCTCAATTTGGTCACTAAACCATGTTTCAAAATTCACAATATAATCCTAAATAGTATCAATGCTTAATTGGGGACTCAATAATTCAATAATTGACCACTCGGTCAAAAGCCAGCTCTATAATTTGACTTTCTAATGTGAGATTTCTGGTCACCGAAATCAAATTCTGTCTAGGTCCAGTTTTGGGATGTTACAACTCTCCCTCCTAAGAAAAATTCATCCTCAATTTTTTTTACCTGAATCAAAGAGATGTGGGTAATGACTTCTCATTCTTTCCTCTAGTTCTCATGTAGCTTCTTCAACCTTGTGACCTCTCCACAATACTTTAACCAACAGGATGTTCTGATTTCGAAGCCTCTTAACTTCCCTTGTCAATATTTGCACCGGTTCTTCTTCGTATGACAGATTAGGTTAGAGTTCTATAGATTCGGGCTCTATAACATGTGATGTATCATATCTATACTTGCAAAGCATGGATTCATGGAACATGTCGTGGATCTTACTCAACCCTTGGGGTAAGGCTAACCGATAAACTACAAGGCCAACTCTTTCAATCACCTCGAATAGTCCGATAAATTAGGGACTTAATTTCCCCTTCTTACCAAAACTTAGAATCTTCTTCCACGTGGAGACTTTTAAGAATGCTTTCTCACCAACGTCAAACTGTACATCCTTCCTCTTGAGGTCAGCATAGGCCTTTTTTCAATCGAAGGCGACCTTTAAACGATTATGAATGATGGTTACCCATTCTTCAGTTTCCTGGAGTAAGTCAGGGCCCAAAACCTTACCTTCACCGAGTTCAGACCAGCATAGCGGTGTTCTACACTTCTTGCCATACAATGCCTCATACGGTGCCATGCCAATAGATGATTGGTAGCTGTTATTATAAGCAAATTCAACAAGAGGTAGGGGCCTCTCCCAAGATCCTTCAAAGTCAATAACACAAGCACGAAGCATATCTTCTAATATCTGAATTACCTTTTCCAATTGACCATCAGATTGGGGGTGAAAAGCTGTGCTAAGATCGACTCTGGTGCCCAAAGCTCCTTGCAATGACTTCTAGAATCGAGATGTAAACCGTAGATCTTGATCGGAGACGATAGATTGTGTCACACCATAGAGTTGAATAATTTCCTTAATATACAAGTCAGTCAGTCTCGAAAGACTATAATCCACTCTAACCGGTATAAAGTGTGCCGACTTAGTAAAGCGGTCTACGATAACCCAAATAGTATCATGTTTGGCTGGGGTCAAGGTTAAACCACTAACAAAGTCCATAGTTATCTTTTCCCATTTCTACTAAGGGAATTCAATGGGCTGCAACAATCCGGTAGGGTTATGATGCTCAGTTTTAACTCGTTGACATGTGAGACACTTTGAAACAAAATCTAAAATAGCTTCTTTCATGCCAGGCCACCAATACAATTCTTGTAGGTCTTTATACATCTTTATTGCTCATGGGTGAATTGAGTAAGGGCTGCAATGGTAGAATAAACTTGGAGTTCGGCTATAAAACCACAATGCTTTTAAAGTCGAAAATGAGTATTGATAGCCTGAAGGGTAGGCAAGAGCCTACGGCTGAGCGCATTTGCTACTATGTTGGCCTTGCCCGGATGATAATCAATGACGAAATCATAATCTTTGAGAAGTTCCATCCATCTCTTTTGGTGTAGATTGAGCTCTTTTTAGGTTAACAAATACTTAAGGCTCTTGTGGTCGGTGCATAGGTAATATTTTTCTCCGTAGAGGTAATGTCTCCATATTTTAAATGCAAAACGACCGCAACCAATTCAAGGTCATGAGCAGGGTAGTTCATTTCATGTTGTTTGAGCTGCCTTCTTGCATCAGTACACACCCCAACCCTTTGTGCGAAGCATCATTATACACAATGTAGTCCTTCCCAGATTCAGGTTGAATCGAAATCAATGAATGAGTCAATACCTGCTTGAGTTGGTCAAAACTTCTTTTTTACTTCTTAGTCCATTCAGAGAAAGCATCATTCTGTAGAAGTTTAGTTAACGAAGCTGCCATTATAGAGAATCCTTTAACGAATCTCCTATAATAACCAACAAGACCGAGAAAGCTACAAATTTCACCTACATTCTTCGGTGGTCTCCAATCAACTATGGCTTGGATATTATTTGGGTCTACTTAAATACCTTCAGCAGAGATCACATGACCCACAAATGAGACTTGGGTGAGCCAGAACTCGCACTTGCTGAACTTGGCATACAATTGCTTCTCCCGAAGGGTTTGAAGCACAATACAAAGATGTTCACGATGTTTAGCTTGGCTTTTAGAGTAGATCAGGATATCATCAATAAACACCACTACAAACTTATCAAGATAGGGTCTGAAAACCTGATTCATAAGATCCATGAAGGCAGCAGGTGCCTTGGTTAACCCAAAGGGCATAACCAAGAATCCGTAATGGCCATATCTTGTACGGAAATCCGTCTTGGGCACATCGCACTCCTTCACTTTCATCTGGTAGTATCCAGACCTCAAATCGATCTTAAAAAAGACTGTTTCATCTTTCAGTTGATCAAACAAGTCATCGATCCTTGGCAAGGGATACTTATTCTTGATTGTGAGCTTGTTCAAGTGTCGATAGTCAGTACAAAGACGCATTGATCCATCTTTCTTCTTAATAAAGAGGACCAGAACTCCCCAAGGTGAGGAACTCGATCAAATGAAACCCTTGTCTAACAAGTTCCGAATTTTCACTTTAAGCTCGGTGAGTTCTATTGGTGCCATCCTATAAGGTGCAATGGAAATCGGGGTGGTTCCAGGTTTCACTTTAATCCCAAATTCAACCTTACAGGTAGGTGGTAAACTTGGAAGCTCATTGGGAAACACATCAGAAAACTCTTGCACGATGTCTATATCTTGCAACTGTGCTTCTTCCTTGCTTACAGTGGCATATAGCAATGAGATCTTACCTCTACATTCCATGAGAGTCACAGACCTCAAAGATACAACTTCTTCCTTGAACAGTCTACCCAAGCTTGATGCTCCCCGAGCCAATCAAGCCCCAAAATAACATCAAACTCATATATAGGGAGGGCTATTAGGTTGGCCGAAAAAGGTATCCCTTGTATCACAAGGGGACAATTCTTGCATACTAGCCTAATTACAACACTATCCCTTAAAGGGTTGGTCATAGTGAGCTTGGAAGCTATAGGCTCAGATGTTAACTTAAATCTCTTAATCAACACAATACTTATAAAGGAATGAGTGGATCCAGGATCAATCAATGCATAAACAAGATGAGTATATAGTTCAACAATACTTGCGATGACATCAGGATCCTCGTCCTCCTCTCGGCTCCTTACATGATAAACTTGGGCCAAAGATTTAGAATCTTGTCTATTAGGGGCCCTTGTAGAACCACTAGGTCCTCTGAAAGTTCTCAATACATCTTGTCTCAGTCCTCTACCCTTAAAGGACTGAGCAGGGGATGTCGAAACTACTGGTGCAGGGGGTTTATTAGTATTCATCAGGCAGTCTTTAATATTCATCAGGCAGTCTTTAATATAATGGCCTTGTTCTCCACAGAAGAAACATACGCCTGATTGCTTGCGGCACTGTCCTAAAGGATGTATTCTCTGACAGAAGTTGTAAACCGGGTACTGAGGCTCCCGTCCAGACCCTCCAGTACTCTCAATGAAGGCAGTTCTTGCAGCTGACTGAGACATAACTTGTGGCTTCAGATAATGACCTGATCGAAAGTACTACTACTAGTACGATGACTTGTATCCTTGCTGCTGCTTGCTTTTCTTCTATGGTAGAGGGGGTTGAGAATCATCTCGCGGCCTCTTCTCAAACCAGCTTAGCCTATTAAACTTGTGCGACCTCTGAGCAGCTTCAGTGGAGATCGCTCGATTCACCAGCTCGTAGAAGTCCTTGATCCCTAGAGCAGTAAACAAAGGCCATAGTTCATCACTCAAACCTGCAATGAACATTCTACATTTCTCTTCTTCTTTCTAGATGTATTCAGCCCCATATTTGCAATACTTGCAGAAGTCATGGATATACTATTCCACCAGTCTCCCATTTTGTTTCAGATGTAGGAAGATATCTCGTCTCTTAGCTAGGTAATGCTCACTAATATATTTCTTCTTTAAATCTCGCAGAAAGAACTCCTAGGTTACAACTTCCTCAGGAGAGGTGAGAGTCGTGGTTTCCCACCAACTTAAAGTTTCATCGGTCAATAAGGCTAGAGCACACTCGAGCTTATGCTCATCCGAGCACTGTAATTGTTTGGTCAAGATTCTTATTATGCTATCTAACCTGTGCTCTACTACTTCAGGGTCTTGCTCGGCCTTACCCGAGAAAGTAGTAGCTCGATGTTGAGCTAACTTATCAATAGGGGATCGATTTACGGGAATGGCAGCCGCGGAAGATTGTACAGACTGCTCGACTTGAGGGTAGCAATGAACTATTTGAACATCTCAGTCATGTTCTTATAGGGGTGCTTGCAGATTAGAAGGATTCTCCCACTTTTCTCCTCGCCATTTGTTGAGGAGCCAATCGTGTGCTCAACTTCTTCGCGAGCCTTATGGGAGTCAGACATCTTTACACTATAAAGGAAGGAGGATCAGATTAGTCGCAAGTCACAATATATCAAATTAAACGCCTAGGTGGTGTATGCAATATAATAACCATGCAACGAACTCCAGTTTAGTCCTAAAATCGACTAAACTCTAGCTCTGATACCAAAATTATAACATCCCCACCCAGCCTAGAAGAAAACCGGGTCGGAGAATGCTACCGGTGAACGAAACGGTAATCAGTGCACTAAATTTTCAATCAATAATCAATAATTAAATGATATCATGCTTTATAAACGTTACCAGAATAAGCATTAGTCCAATTTATCCAATGTGCAATAGTAATTCGTCAATTAGGACTAATTTATAACTTTTACAAGTTTTAGGGACTAATCTATAAATTTAGTAATTTAGGGGGTTCTTTCATGCAATTGACTAAACAACCATGAAATTAAATACAATAACAGTAAGTTTACAAATTTTCATGTCGTTCTGGTATCATTTACCCAACCAATTAGACTATACAATATTCAGTGACCATTTCACAAACTTCTTAAAACTGGTTTCTATGTCTTTTAACAGAATTAACTAACTCCGTACTGATACCCTTGGGGCCGTATCGGTACGCTAAGCTAAATCTTCAAGTTTTCAGGTTCAAGGATAACAACCCGTATCGATACACCTAAGCTCGTATAAATGCGCGTTGACTAACGTTAACCCGTTTCGGTACGACCTAGGGCTGTATCGATATCATTTATTTTTCAGACCTTACTACCAAATTCATACCGATACACCCCCTTTACGTATCGATATTCTCTGTTTCACTTGGCCCAATTGTGCAAGGCCGTATCGATACGCCATCACCCGTACCGATCCGCCTGTCTTGTAATGAAAGATTTTTGATGGTTTTTATTCGAATTAACCTACCATTTGTTGTCCAAACATTACCAAATTTTACTAGCAAACTTTAAACACTAAAATCTAATCGTATGCAAAATTTCATGATCAAATGAATCCGTTTACCATGTTTTCGCTAGTTAGGCCAAAAATACATATTTGATGCTTCTTACCAAAGTACTAACATGACCATTCTGAACATTTAGGCTTTTTTAACATATAGGGCAACAATACATACATGCAAAATGGGACTAAACTAACTTTTCTAAACCCTACACCACCGTTCTAGGAGTTCAAGGACTAAATTACGTTACATAGAAGGTTGTGACTTGCTTCAAAAACGCCTCTTACTCCGATCCTCGATCCAACTAAGCTTTAACCTGAAAATGCATGAAAATGAGATGCATTAGGATTACTTAGCCTAGTGAGGTAGTCAAAGACAATTGTATGAACATCAATGAACATCATATCATGTAAAATGATGAAAGTGCATTTCAAAACATGTTTTAATAATACTTGCAACACTTATTCACATATACTTTTCCTTGGATTGACATATATTGGATACCTGAATTCCCAACCAACATCACCAACAAAGAATGGTCAACATCTGCCAACATCGCCAATAGGACCAACACAATTATATCCCACCAACATCACCAATGAGAGCCTTAGCTCAAGGACTGTAGTCCACCCCTTACCAATGAGCTCATGAATTCTATGGCATGCCAATTATATCCCATGTCCATTCATGTCCAAGGATCCAATACTTATCAATAGCAATAAAAATAAAATTAACAATAACTATGACGATATCAATAGCAACAACAATACGATATCAATGGTAATGATTTGTGATTTGTCTAACATGGCTTATTTCGACCCTATCATAATATCAATGATCATGTAATGACTCCGTATTCAACCTATAATGTAACAAGCTTACCAAAGCTTACTGATGATGCCTCCTACAAGGCTCGAATACAAACGTACCTTGGTCAATGATGGAAATGCAATAATTCAACGTTAATGAAGTCGGGAAGGCACCTAGCCAATCCCTTGACTCCGAGTACTGATAAGTGTTCAAAAGTACTATTTTTCGTACCCTTTTTACTCATATTATTGTTAGACTTAGGCTCATATTAGTTGCATAATTAGCCATTCATGCATTAATCCATGTTTCCTTCCATCGTTGAGCTTGATTACATAACTTGGTAGTTTTTGTGGGAAAAGATACTGCTTTGGTGTGTTTTGTGTGTATGTACAGGATCACTTGCCAAAACAAGGCTAGAGCTAGTTGCCAGGGCAATGCATGAAGGAGACGCCGAGCCAGTTGCCAGGGCAATTGTCGACAAAGAACAAGGTGATATGGTAGTCGAAATTGATGACTTGACAAGCCCAAGATGACGTGGAGCAAAGCTAAATCCCAAAGGAATTTGATTTCCATGAAAAGATTAAAGAAGAATTAAATTCCAAGAAGATAGGAGAAGTTCTAGAAGGAATATAATTATAATAAAGAATTATATTCTTTAAATATAATTTAATTCCAACTTAACTTCCTCCTCAAAGAAGGACTTTGACCTAGCCCTATAAATTAGAGAGGAATTTCGACAACTCCAAGAGAGAGCAAGAGGAGAGAATTTTCGACAAGCAACTAGGGCAAGAAGATTTCGACAAGCTTCATTCTTCATCTTTTTCTTTCTTGTTCAATTAGGTTCATGCAAGGGATTATTTATCTTGTGTTTCTTTGGAACCTAGCCATGAACTAAATCTATTTGGCTATGGTTATTGTGTCTTGTGGTTGTGAGAAACTATTGGATTTTGTTTAGGTAATAAGAGTTTGCACTTTTCTATTCAAGGTTTATTCATTCTTGGTTCTTAGTCTTGTTTGCGAGTGAATTGGGAGAGGATCTCGTAACTTCATATATTTATCTAATATAGGGAGAGTTAGATTCAAGAAACGAATGAATATGATCTTTATTCAATCTATTGATAGTGAAGATTAATCTGGCTTAGGAATAAGTCAAGGATTTCAACGGCTAAGAGGAGCGCAAGATTGGTTGTTGTTCACCCTTGATTCACGTAGGGATGTATTATCAAGGCATGCACAAGTAGCTAGAGTTTTGACTTAGGGATAAGAAGAAACCATTGAAGAACGCTCTGCCGAACCTTGAAGGTTGCTGCCCAGACGCCCAAGTAGTTGCCCAACTAGTCGCCCAGGCAACCATTGATTAGTTGCCAAGGCAACCCCGTTGTGCAAGTTGCCACGACAACTGAGTTGCTCGTGCACTCTTTTACCAAGACGATACAATCGGCTATCACACCTCAACTCACGATAACCTGGCCTATCTCTCTCATTTAATTGCATCACCTTTTATTTATTTGCTTTCTAGATTAGTTATTAGTTAAAACTCCTATAATCCTTTACTTGTGTTTTCTTTTACTTTTTACAGTGCAAGAGACTAGATTCTTGAAGTGGCACCAATCCTTGTGGAGATGATATCTTTTATACTATAACTTGCAACATGTATACTTGCACAATTGCGTAGCACTTATTCCGCGCAACAAGTTTTTGGCGCCGTTGCCGGGGATTGGCAATAACAACTTTGTTTTTATTTTCTTGCACTTTCTTTTTACTTTTCTGGTTTAAGATTCAAAGGGCTAACAAACTTTGGTTTTGCATTGGTATATGACCAGGGCGAGACCGATTACACCAGAATATCCCTTTGATCCAGAAATCGAACGAACCTTACATAGACTTAGACGAAGGATAAGAGTAGCAATGGCTAATCAAGACGAAAATATGAATCAAGATGTTCCAGTAGGAGGAGGAGTGATTCTTGCACGAAACAGAACTATTCGAGACTATCTTGAAGAAGATCTTGATGGACTTAATCCAAGAGTTGTCACACCTGAAATTGAAGCCGACCACTTTCAGTTGAAACTGATAATGTTTAATATGATCAACAAAATTGGTCAATTTGGCGGCTCAGCAACTGAAGATGCACGGCAACATCTTAAATCTTTCCTCGAGATTTGCAACTCGTTCAAAATACACGGAGTCACCCTCGATGTCTTACGATTAAGATTGTTCCCCTATTCACTGAGGGATAGGGCGAAAGCATGGTTGAATATCATTCCTGCCGGATCAATAGCATCTTGGACCAATCTTTGTCGTGATTTCCTTGCTCGGTTTAATCCTACAAATTTGACTGATAAGCTTCGTAACGACTTTACTTCTTTTCGGCAGGCAGATGATGAATCCATGTACGAGGCTTGGGAGCGATATAGAAAACTTCTACACAAATGCCCCATACACGGATTACCGGTGTGGACTCAGGTAACAATGTTTTACAACACCGTGAATACACCAACAAGGATGATGCTAGATGCCTCGGCAAACGACATACTCCTAGATAAGTCGCCGGAGGAAGCAATGCAAATTCTAAACAGGCTGGCCAAGAATGATTATCAATTCCCCTCTACTAGAAGAGGATGAGTTAGACGCCAAGCCACAATACATGAACTAGGATCATCAGATTCAATTTCGGCACAATTGGCTACTTTAACCAAGATGGTCCAGAACATGCAAAAACCAAACAACACACATGAGGTCAAGGTAATGGATTCTTTTTGTGAGTTATGTGGTGATAACCATGATTCTTCTGAATGTATGTAGAATCCGAATCCAACTTCTATGTGGGGAATTACAATCAGAACAACAATGTGATGTTCAATACATACAATCCAGCTTGGAAGAAGCACCCGAATTTTTCATGGAGTAATCCCAACAATGCTCTAAACCAGAACAATCAGAATGCACAAGCATCGGGATTCCAGCAGAATATGCCACGGCAACAGTTGCCGCAACAACAACCGACAACATCTAGTTCTTTGGAAAATTCTCTAAATGCTTTTATGATGAAAACTGAATCTTATATGGCCGAGAATAGTAATTTCATAAAAAGAACTGATGCTTTTATTAACAGGACCGAGATGAGATTGCAAAACCAAGAGGCGGCAATCAAATCATTAGAAAATCAAGTCGGACAGTTTGCTCAAAACTTGAATACTATACCACAAGGAGGTTTACCTAGCGATACTGAAGTTGCAAGAGGAACTGGCCATGAGCAATGTAAGGCGATCACCACTAGAAGTGGTCAACAACTTAAAGAGGCTCAATCCCGCTCAGCAAACAAAACTCCACAAAAAGATCAAGATGAACCTAGCGGCAAAGCCTCAGATGCTGAACCAAGAATTGCAGCGGCAACCGACAATAAGTATGCCTCGGTAACCGACAATAAGGATGCTTCAGCAACTTGTGATAACCATGCCTCGGCAACCCCAATTGATAATGCCTCGACAACACCAGTTGTCCCGGTAATGCCGTCAATTAGGTTCCAAACCAATGAAAGGATCGAAGATATCCGACTTCCACCACCATTCCCACAAACGTTGAAGCGACAAAAGCAAGAATATCAATTCAAGAAGTTTCTTGATATCCTAAAGCAAGTCCACATCAACTTGCCATTGGTGGAAGCAATTTAACAAATGCCAAACTATGCCAAGTTTCTTAAAGACATTATGTCCAAGAGAACAAGGATAAGAGAGTTTGAAACAGTTTCCGCAACAGAGGGATGCATGGCCATGTTGCACAATCGTATGCCACCTAAGTTGAAGGATCCCGGAAGTTACACAATACCCTGTTCCATTGTAAACCACTATGTCGGGAAAACATTATGCGACCTTGGGGCTAGCATAAACTTGATGCCTAAATTGATTTTCCAAAAACTAGAAATCGGGAAGGCAAGACCTACAACAGTTATGCTACAGCTAGCCGACAGATCCTATGTGCATCCAGAGGAAAAAATCGAGGACATACTGGTAAAAGTTGATAAATTTATTTTTCCCGCTGACTTTATTGTTTTGGATTGTGAAGTAGATGAGCATGCACCTATAATTCTCGGGAGACCATTCTTAACAACATGGAGAACCTTGATCGATGTTGAAAAAGGAGAACTCACAATGAGGGTGAATGACCAGCAAGTTAAACTAAATGTGTTCCAAACACTAAGGCATGCCGATGATCCAGAAGAATGCCAACTTCTTCATGCCACGACAGAGTTTAACTTCGACGAGGAATTTAGTTACCTCGGCAACTACATTGCCGATCAAGAGGAACCTGAGGAGTATGAAGAACCGGTCGATGAGGAACAACAAGAAGAGGCAAACTGGCTAGTCAATCGACCAGGTACATACTTTGAACCACTGGATTACTCAGGTAAGGAAGGTAAGCTCGAAAAGCCCTCTATTGAACAACCACCGATTCTTGAGTTGAAACAATTGCCAGAGCAACTAAAATATGCATACTTAGGAACCGATAATACATTGCCTGTAATTATTTCTTCTAAGTTACAGCCTGAGTAGGAAAAGAAGCTGATCAAAATGTTGAAGGTACACAAAAAGGCAATAGGGTGGACAATTACCGACTTGAAGGGAATTAGCCCGGTAGTGTGCATGCAGAAGATTTTGTTGGAAGATGATCACAAACCTTCAATTGAGGCCCAGATGAGACTGAATCATGCCATGAAAGGGGTTGTAATAAAAGAAATCAACAAGTGGCTTGACGCCAGCATTATATACCCTATCTCTGATAGTACATGGGTAAGTCCGGTACAATGTGTACCGAAAAAGGGAGGTATAACGGTGGTAAGTAATGAAAACAATGAACTCATTCCAACCAAGACTGTGACCGGTTAGAGGGTTTGTATGGATTATCGAAAGCTAAACAAAGCCACTAGGAAGGATCACTTCCCATTACCCTTTATTGATCAAATGCTTGACCGTCTTGCAGGTAAACCTTTTTATTGTTTTCTTGATGGTTATTCAGGTTACAATCAAATTGCCATAGAACTAGAAGATCAAGAAAAGACAACCTTCACATGCCCATACGGTACTTATGCTTTCCGAAGGATGCCTTTCGGATTGTGTAACGCCCAGGCAACCTTCCAAAGATGCATGATGGCACTCTTTTCAGACATGGTCGAAGACTTCCTTGAGATCTTCATGGATGATTTTTCTGTTTTTGGTAATGACTTTGACAGCTGTCTCGGCAATTTAGAGAGGGTGTTGGCAAGATGTGAAGAAACTGATTTAGTCCTCAATTTGGATAAGTGCCATTTCATGGTAGATGAAGGAATAGTGCTCGACCACAAGATTTCATCCAAGGGAATTGAAGTAGACAAAGCCAAGGTGGACGTGATCGAGAGATTACCCCCACCAAGTTCGGTTAAAGGAATTCAAAGCTTTCGTGGACATGCAGGTTTTTACAGGAGGTTCATTCATAATTTTTCTAAAATCACTAAACCCTTGTGCAATTTGCTTGAACAGGATAAAGTCTTTGATTTTGATGATTCTTGCACCCAAGCATTCGAAACCCTAAAGGAAAAGCTTGCCTCGGCACCCATTATCGTTCCACCAGATTGGACGCTACCTTTTGAGCTCATGTGTGATGCAAGTGATTTCGCAGTAGGAGCAATCCTAGGCCAACGCACAGGTAAGACCTTCCATGTGATATACTACGCTAGTAAGTCTCTTAATAGTGCTCAAGTGAATTAAACAACAACGGAGAAAGAGTTACTAGCTGTAGTTTTCGCATTTGACAAGTTCCGATCCTATTTGATTGGTACAAAGGTAATTGTTCATACGGACCATTCGGTAATCAAATATCTATTTGCTAAAAAGGATGCCAAACCTCGTTTGATTCATTGGATATTACTTTTATAAGAATTTGATATTGAAATTAAGGACAGGAAAGGAACAGAAAATCAAGTGGCCGATCACTTATCACGTTTAGAACACAATAGGGAGGAGGAAGTGGATCTAGAGATATACGATGCATTCCGGGATGAACAAATTTTAGTTGCCTCGGCAACCATGGACGCGCATGCCTCGGCAACCATGGACGCACACGCCTCGGCAACTCTCGATGCCGTAGCAGCCCTTGACGCGCACGCCTCGGCAACCATGGATGCACATGCCTTGGCAACTCTTGATGTCGCAGCAGCCTTTGACGCACACGCCTCGGCAATTTTGGGAGCAGTCGCCACGGCAGCACATGCCTCGACAATACCCTAGTACGCGGATTTAGTTAATTTCCGTGTTTGTGGTATTTTACCTTCTGGCCTTACTCACCAAGGGAAGAAGTGGTTCCGCCATGATGCTAAGCATTACTTTTGGGACGAGCCTCTTTTGTTTAAACAATGTGCAGATCAGGTTATACGCCGATGTGTCCCTGAAGAAGAGCAACAGAATGTACTCCGGCAATGCCATTCTTCACCCTATGGAGGACATTTTGGAGGAACTCGTACCGCGGCCAAAGTTTTACAATCCGGTTTGTATTGGCCAACATTGTACAAAGATGCCCAAAACTTTTACAAGCAATGTGATCGTTGCCAGAGGACGGGCAATATCTCTAGACGACATGAGATGCCGCTCCAGAACATCATCGAGGTGGAATTGTTCGATGTATGGGGGGATCGATTTTTTGGGACCTTTCCCATCTTCTTTCGGCAACTTCTACATTCTACTTGCCGTCGACTACGTGTCTAAATGGGTTGAGGCAGCTGCAGTTCCCAACAACGATTCCAAGACCGTGCAACTATTCTTGCAGAAAAACATATTTACACGGTTTGGGATGCCGAGAGCAATTATCAGTGACGAAGGCAAGCATTTTGACAACAAACTAATTGCCAAGATGTTGCAACGCTTCGGCATATCACACAAGATCGCCATGGCATATCACCCACAAACCAACGGGCAAGCAGAAATTTCCAACCGGGAATTGAAGGGTATACTCGAGAAAGTTGTAAATCCCTCTAGGAAGGATTGGTCATTAAGACTAGATGACGTACTTTGGGCATATCACACTGCATTCAAAACACCCTTAGGTATGTCCCCATTCCGACTTGTCTATGGCAAAACATGGCATCTACCGGTGGAAATCGAACACAAGACATACTGGGCAATCAAGACCGTGAATATGGATTGGGAAAGTGCCAGACAAAAGCGTTTGTTGGACCTCAACGAGATAGAAAAATTTCGTGCACTCGCCTATAACAATGCACGAATCTACAAGGAGAAACCAAAGCAATGGCATGACAAGAAACTTTTGCCGCGGTAATTCATACAAGGGCAACTAGTTCTCTTATTCAATTCTCGGCTAAAACTTTTCCCGAGAAAGCTGAAATTAAGATGGTCGGGACCATTCGAAGTTGTCAAACTATTCTCCCATGGTGCTGTGATAATCAAGTCCATCACTGACAAACATGAATTCAAAGTTAATGGACAAATATTGAAACACTACAATGGTGCCCATGTGGAACGTAACAAAAAAGTGGTCACTTTAGGAGATGTATGAGCATGCTCTCCTTTCAATATTTTCTTTTTCTTTTTATTTTCATTTTTATTTTTAGGAGATATTTTATTTTTCTTCATTATCTTTAGTTTCCAGGTTTTCTTTGTTTTCTTTTCCACAACAAGACTCACAACCACCATGCTAAGGAAATTCACTATCGACTACTTGCCACGGTAAGCACAACAGCAGATGCCACGGTAACCAACCCTGAAGATGCCACGACAACCAAAGCTAAAGATATCCCGGCAACCACTGCAAAAGCCAAAGGTAAAGCACCTATGCCCGAATCAACTCCTACGGAATCATTGTTTGATTTTTCAGATTCGGACGAGTCCTCCATTGCACCAACAAAGACCGCACCAATTGAATCCTCCAAGCGAAAAGCCAATGACATTGATGAAGAGGACGATGAGGACACCCCCGTACGAGGATCGATTCCACCACCGACAACAAGAAAACAACCATCGCGTTCAAGCAAGAGAATCAAGACACCGACGAAAAGGAAACTAATCATCCACGATGACGAACTCTTGGAGTAAGTCCTCGTTTGCATTTTATTTTTTGTTATTTTTATTTTTCTTCAATGCATGCATTGAGGACAATGACTCACTCGAGTTTGGGGGGGATTGTTATTAGTAGTTACCATGTTTAGTTACATTCATCTTAAGTATTACATTTAGGATACATAAATTGCTTGCCATGCCTTTAGTTGGAACAAGAATTGCCTAGATTTGATGAATATCCGATGATGACTTTGCCAATGCACTTAATTGATAGAATTTTTATTCTAGGATAACCATGGAAAAACTTAGAATTTTACTATGATGCTAAATTTGATGAAACACTATTGTGGTTTGATTGATTTAAGGAAGTCTAGTGAACTTAGGTTGATAATTAACAAATTGGGGGATTAGAGTAAAAATTGGATGAATGCTAGAGGTGCCCGAAATTGGCTCTAGCATGTACTAAAAAAATTGATCACTAGAGGTGCCCGAAACTGGCTCTAGTATGTGCTAAAAAAATGATCGCTAGAGGTGCCCGAAACCGGTTCTAGTCGAATAAATTAACTTAATAAAACTAAAAATAAAACACTAGAGGTGCCCAAAACCGGCTCTAGTTAAAACATGTTAAAAAGAACCCAATGAAGTAATTTGAAAACCTCTTGTTTGCAAAGAATCTGAAAAATCAACTTGCACACAACTCCGCACACACTCACAAGCATTATAGTTTGATTTCGAGTAACTCCTAAGTTTTCCGAAAAATGAAAAGCCAATCATACTTTGTCCCCCAGTTTTGAGAATTGAAATCAAGTTCAAAGCTAAGTTTGTGAAAATTGAAGTCTTGGCAGGTAATTATTAGTTTGCATTGCTTGAGGACAAGCAATAGTTCAAGTTTGGGGGTGTGATAAGTGTTCAAAAGTACTATTTTTCTTACCCTTTTTACTCATATTATTGTTAGACTTAGGATCATATTAGTTGCATAATTAGCCATTCATGCATTAATCCATGTTTCCTTCCATCGTTGAGCTTGATTACATAACTTGGTAGTTTTTGTGGGAAAAGATGCTGCTTTGGTGTGTTTTGTGTGTATTTACAGGATCACTTGCCAAAGCAAGGCTAGAGCTAGTTGCCAGGGCAATACATGAAGGAGATGCCGAGCTAGTTGCCAGGGCAATGCATGAAGGAGACGCCGAGCCAGTTGCCAGGGCAATTGTCGACAAAGAACAAGGTGATATGGTAGTCAAAATTGATGACTAGACAAGCCCAAGATGAAGTGGAGCAAAGCTAAATCCTAAAGGAATTTGATTTCCATGAAAAGATTAAAGAAGAATTAAATTCCAAGATGATAGGAGAAGTTTTAGAAGGAATATAATTATAATAAAGAATTATATTCTTTAAAGATAATTTAATTCCAACTTAACTTCCTCCTCAAAGAAGGACTTTGACCTAGCCCTATAAATTAGAGAGGAATTTCGACAACTCCAAGAGAGAGCAAGAGGAGAGAATTTTCGACAAGCATCTAGGGCAAGGAGATTTCGACAAGCTTCATTCTTCATCTTTTTCTTTCTTGTTCAATTAGGTTCATGCTAGGGATTATTTATCTTGTGTTTCTTTGGAACCTAGCCATGAACTAAATCTATTTGGCTATGGTTATTGTGTCTTGTGGTTATGAGAAACTATTGGATTTTGTTTAGGTAATAAGAGTTTGCACTTTTCTATTCAAGGTTTATTCATTCTTGGTTCTTATTCTTGTTTGCGAGTGAATTGGGAGAGGATCTCATAACTTCATCTATTTATCTAATATCGGGAGAGTTAGATACAAGAAACGAATGAATAAGATCTTTATTCAATCTATTGATGGTGAAGTTTAATCCGACTTAGGAATAAGTCAAGGATTTCAATGGCTAAGAGGAGCGCAAGATTGGTTGTTGTTCACCCTTGATTCATGCAGGGATGTATTATCAAGGCAAGCACAAGTAGCTAGAGTTTTGACTTAGGGATAAGAAGAAACCATTGAAGAACGCTCTGCTGAACCTTGAAGGCTACTGCTAGACGCCCAAGTAGTTGCCCAACTAGTCGCCCAAGCAACCATCGATTAGTTGCCAAGGCAACCCCGTTGTGCAAGTTGCCACGGCAACTGAGTTGTCCTTGCACTCTTTTACCAAGACGATCCAATCAGCTATCACACCTCAACTCACGATAACCTGGCCTATCTCTCTCATTTAATTGCATCACCTTTTACTTATTTGCTTTCTAGATTAGTTATTAGTTAAAACTCCTATAATCCTTTACTTGTGTTTTATTTTACTTTTTACAGTGCAAGAGACTAGATTCTTGAAGTTGCACCAATCTCTGTGGAGACGATATCTTTTATACTATAACTTGCAACGTGTATACTTGCACAATTGAGTAGCACTTATTACGCGCAACAAGTACACTCACTGATGATTCTGAGGCTTTCAAGGCTCCCAAATGACAACTCCCTTCTTCTTGAACTTGGCAGAATTGAGAGGATTTGGTGACTCTTCACCTTGGTTGTCTTGAGCTACACAAAATTGAGATTACGAGGTTTTCAATATCGATAACAGAATCGTAGTAACTCAATAACTATAATAAACGATAATAAGCAAGCCTTAACATCCCCAAGGAATCTCGAGGGTTTAACCTAACCCTTATACTCAAGATTAAACATGATTAACCTATGGATTCGATAAACCGAAGAAGGAAAGCTACTTACCCGATTGATAGCTACAATCTATGATCAAGAAACTTAAGGAAATCAAAGCTTGCTTTCACCTTCAATGGAGCTGTGTGCTTGGGAGAAGATGAAGTGATGTGCTTGCTTAACAATCCACCGGGTAAGTCTTTCTTTTCTTTTTACTATTAATTTCAATTGAGCTTTCCTTCAATTGAAGAAACTCAATTTCTTAATCCCGCATATGTGGTGATCAAGGTTGAGGAGGGGCTAATCGCAAGATTAGTCCCTCAACTTTTTATTGTCTATACTTTTACCACTCTAACTTTCAATTTTCTTAATTTGGTCACTAAACCATGTTTCAAACTTCACAATATAATCCTTAACAGTATTAATGCTTAATTGGGGACTCAATAAATCAGTAATTGACCACTCGATCGAAAGTCAGCTCTATAATTTGACTTTCTGATGTGAGATTTTCAGTCACCGGAATAAAATTTCATCTAGGCCCGATTTTGGGATGTTACATCAATACTATTAATCACCAAAAGCACAACAAATAATAGTATTAAATATGGAAACTTAGCCTTTCATTAAAAGTAAAACTCTGCATTTTATAATGTTATTTCTTGGTTGAGCAAAACTCTCCATGGTAACAAATATAAGACTGCATTTTTATGGAAAGCTTATATCTTCTTCTCCTTTATTGTCACGGAGGTCATAAATAACATAGAAAAAGGAGGGAACTGGTCTCTTGTTTTCCATTGCTTCATTTTGATTCTTCTATTTTTTGGTACGTATGTGTTGCGTGTTTTGAGTGCTACGCAAATGGTGTAAGTATACACGTTGCAAGTTATAGTATAGTATAGATATCGTCTCCATAGGGATTGGTGCTACTTTGAGAATCTAACTTCTCGTACTAAAAGTAAAAACACAAGTAGGTGATAGTAGGAGTTCTAGTTAACAAGAAAATAAAAGAGCAATTAAATAAAAAGAAATATGTAATTGAATAAGAGAGAGTAGCCCGAGTTATCGTGAGTCATGGTGTGATAATCGAATGAACTGTCGTGGTAATTGAGTGCTAGAGTAGTTCAATCGCTTCAGCAATTGAATCCATTCGGATTGTCTGGGCAATTCTGCGATTGCCTGGGCAGTTCTGTGATTGCCTGGGCAATTAGGACTAAAGCGATTGCCTGGGCAACTGGGCGACAACCTTCAAAGTTTGGCGAAGCGTTCTTCAATGGTTTCTTGTTATCCCTAACTCGAAACACTATAACTGTGCATGCCTTGATAATACATCCCTACGTGAACCAAGGGTGGACAACAACACATCTTCCGCTCCTTTTAGCCATTGAAATTTGCAACCCATCCCTAAGTCGAATTAGTCTTCACCATCAATTGATTGAATAAAGACCATGCTCATTCGTTTCTTGAATCTAACTCTCCCGATATTAGATAAATAGATGAATTCACGAGATCCTCTCCCAATTCACTCACAAAATTTAAGAACCAAGAATGAACAAACTTTGAAGTAAAGTTGCAAACTCAATACCTAAACAAATCCAATCATTTTCATAACCACAAAAACACAACAACCTAAGCCAAATAAGTTTAGTTCATGGATGGACACAAAATAAACTCAAGAATAAAATCCTTAAACATGAATCTAATGGAAGCAAAAGAAAGAAGAAGAAATCGAAACAGTCCCCAAGGCTTTCTCTCCCAATCCTACACCCCTTTGAAGTAGGCGGCTAGGTCTCTTATTTATAGGAGTTGGCTAGGTCAAAGTATTTCTCAAGGAAGAAGTTAAGTTGGAAATAAATAGAATAAAAGAAATAGATCTCTTTTATTATATATTAATTCCTCCAAAAACGTTTCCTAAAACTCTTGGAATTTAATCTCCCTTTGATCTCCAATAACTCCTCATAAATCTGAATTTAAATCTTCATTAAAAGCTTCATGGAAATCCAAATCTTTGGGATTTATCTCTTGCTATTCGTGCTTATCCCTAATGAGGTGGATTTGTCTCGACATGCTTCAGCAATCTGCTCAACATGGCATTTAGAAGACAGCTTCGTTTTTCTTGGTAGACCCTTTAGTTTGGCATTTGGAAAACAACTTCGATTGCCTTGGCAGATCCTTCAGTTTCCTTCCTTAGTTGCCACGGTAGTCTTCTATTTGCTTGTGCAATTAGGTCCCGCACACACAAAAACACACACCAACAATACCTTTTTCCACAAAATCAACTAAATTATGAAATCAAGCATGACAGTGAAGGAAATCATGAAAACATGCATGAATGCCTAATAATGCAACTAAAATGAGCCTAAATCTAACAATAATATGAGTAAAAAGGGTTATAAAAATAGTACTTTTGAACACTGAACGCACCCCCAAACTCGAACTATTGCTTGTCCTCAAGCAATGTAAATCTAATAGTTACCTGCCAAGACTTTATTCATCAAAGACATGCTTTAAATTTGCCTTCAAACCTCAAAACCGTGGCACAAAGTATCATCACCTTTTGAATTTTTTGGATGGCACAAAAATTTCCTGGAACCAAACTATAATGCTCATGACAATGTGTGTGCGTAGTTGTGTACAAGTTGATTTTCAAGATTCTATGTGAACAATAGGCTTTTATCAAGTTAATTACCAGGGCATTTATTCACCTTTTTACTAGAGCCAAATTCGGGCACCTCTAGTAAAGTAAGTAATTTCTTATTTTAATTAATTTTTTGTTTTTTTGTTGACTAGAGCTAATTTCGGGCACCTCTAGCGATATCTGTAATGTGCAACTACTAGAGCCGGTTTCGGCCACCTCTAACAAGAAATTAACTTTTAATTTTCAATTTACCCAAATTTTAAGCAACCTAAGTTCACCAAGTTTCTTTCAATCAACAAGCCACAACAATGTAATAAAAATTTCAGCATCACAGTAAAATTCTAAGTTCTTTTCATGCAATCCTAAAATTTAAAGGTTCTTTCAATTAAGTGCAATGGCAAAAATTCATCATTGGATATTCATCAAGTTCAAGCAATTAAATCCAATCAAAGGCATGACAAGTAACATATGCAAATTATATGCTATTACTAAAGATGAATGCAACTAAACATGAATTTAACTAGAAACAACTACCCCCCCAAACTTGAGAGAAGCATTGTCCTCAATGCATGCAAAAATTAAAATAAAATGCAAATGAGTTAGTTGGAAAGGTCGTCACCTTGAATGATGCGTTTCCTTCGTGCCAATTGCTTGGTTCGTTTGCCGATTCGTGATGGTTGAATGTGTATGGCTGGTGTTGCCTCTTGTGCGGCAGTTGCCGTGGCATCCTCAGTTGCCGAAGTAGGGTTCAACTGCCTGGGCATTATGTCTTGCCGAGGCAATTTTGGTTGCCTGGGCAAGCTTCGCTATTGGGGCTTTTTCTGGCACTTCTTGTTCCTTAGCTGGTGAGGAATTGTCTTAATGTTCTTGGTCATGGTGATTGTGGTTGTGGAATCAAAAACAAAGAAAAAAAGAAAATGTGGAAAGATAAAGATAAAAAGAATAAAAATTAAACTAAAAACATAATTTTACCCTAAAAACTGAGTAAAAAAATAATTCAAAAATAAAACTGAAAATGAATAACAAATACTAAAGGAGAGCATGGTTATGCATCTCCTAAAGTAACTACTTCCTTGTCACGCTCAACATGGTTGCCGACATAGCGCTTTAATCTTTATCCGTTAACTTTGAACTCATGTCCGTCAATGGTGGACTTTATTATCACGGCACCATGGGAGAAAGGTTTGACGACTTCAAATGGCCCAGACCATCTCGATTTCAGTTTTCTCGAAAAGAGTTTTAATCGAGAATTGAAGAGAATAACTAATTGCCTAGGCAAAAATTACCGCGACAATAGCTTCTTATCATGTCAACGCTTCATTTTTTCCTGATAGATTCTCGCGTTATTGTAAGCTAAGGCACGAAATTCTTCAATTTCATTAAGGTCCAGTAATCGCTTTTGTTCAACACTCTCTCAATCCATGTTGACAGTTTTGATTGCCTAATATGCCTTGTGTTCGATCTGTACCGGAAGGTGGCAAGTCTTGCCGTAGACAAGTCTGTAAGGTGACATGCCTAAAGGCGTCTTGATTGCTGTTCGATAGGCCTATAGTGCTTCATCAATTATTGCCGACCAATCTTTTTGAGAAGGATTGACCACTTTTTCAAGGATAATCTTCAATTCACGATTGGAAATTTCAGCTTGCTCGTTTGTCTATGGATGATATGCTGTGGCAATTTTGTTCGTCACTCCAAATTGCTCCAGTATTTTGGCAATTAGCATATTGTCAAAGTGTGTGCCACCATCGCTGATAATTGCCCTTGGTGTTCCAAATCATGTGAATATATTTTTTGCAAGAATTTCTGCACGGTCTTTGAATCGTTGCTGGGAACTACAACTGCCTCTACCCATTTGGACACATAGTCCACGACAAGTAGGATGTATACATTGCCGAATGAGGATGGGAAGGGTCCCATGAAGTCGACCCCACACACGTCAAACAACTCGACATCAAGGATATTCTGTAGTGGCATCTCGTGTCGGCATGAAATATTCCCTGTTCGCTGACATCGATCACACCTCTTGTATAAGTCTTGAGCATCTCTGTAAAGTGTTGGCCAATAGAAACCAGATTGAAAGACTTTGGACACAGTGCAAATGCCTCCAAAATGACCTTCATAGGGTGATGAATGGCATTGTATGAGCACGTTTTGCTGCTTTTCCTCGGGGATGCATCGCCTAATAACCTGGTCTGCACATTATTTAAATAAAAGAGGCTCGTCCCAATAATAATGCTTAGCATCATGTCGGAACCGCTTATTTCCCTGGTGAGTAAGATCATGAGGTAAAATGCCATTAACAAGGAAATTCACTAAGTCTGCATACCATGGAATTGCCGAGGCAATTGCTGCTACTGTTACCATGGGTATTGCCGGGGCAGTCCCTACTATAGTTGCCTGGGCATCGATATTTGGGGTTGTTTGGGCAATTAACAATTGCTCATCCGGGAATGCATCATGGATTTCCACGTTTTTGTCATCGTATTTTCTTCATTCTAGGTATGACAAATGGTCAGCGACTTGGTTCTCGGTACCCTTCATGTCCTTAATTTCAATGTCAAACTCTTGTAAAAGTAAAATCCAACGAATTAAATGAGGTTTGGCATCTTTCTTGGCAAAAGGTACTTAATTGCCGAATGGTCAGTATGAACAATTACCTTGGTCCCGATCAAGTATGAACGAAATTATCAAAAGCGAAAACTACAGCTAGTAACTCTTTCTCCGTAGTGGTGTAGTTCACTTGAGCTTCATTAAGAGTTTTACTAGTGTAGTAAATCACATAAAAGATTTTACCTATTCGTTGACCTAGTACTGCTCTTACTGCAAAGACGCTTACGTCACACATAAGTTCAAAGGGTAATGTCCAATCTGATGGTACAACAATAGGTGCTGATGCAAGCTGCTTCTTCAAGGTTTTGAATGCTTGGACACATGAATCATCAAAATTAAAGACTTTGTCCTGTTCAAGCAAGTTACACAAAGGTTTATAGATTTTAGAAAAATTATAAATAAATCTTCTATAAAAACCTGCATGACCGAGAAAGCTTCGAATTCCTTTGACCAAATTTGGTGGTGGTAGTTTTCGGATCACTTCCAGCTTGGCTCTGTCGATTTCAATTCCTTTGGATGAGATCTTGTGATCGAGTACTATGCCTTTATCTACCATAAAGTGGCACTTCCCCCAATTGAGTATTAGATCATATTCTTCACATCTTGTTAGCACTTTCTCCAAATTGCCAAGACAATTGTCAAAGTTGTCGCTGAATATCGAAAAATCATCCAAGAAGATTTCCACAAAATCTTCCACCATGTCAGAGAAAATTGCCATCATACATCTCTGGAAGGTTTCTGGAGCATTACATAATCCAAATGGCATCATTCGAAAAGCGTAGGTACCATACGAGCATGTGAAGGTGGTCTTTGCCTGATCATCTGGTGCTATGGCAATTTGGTTATAACCTGAGTAACAATCAAGAAAACAATAAAAAGATTTACCTGTAAGTCGGTCAAGCATTTGGTCAATAAATGGCAAAGGAAAGTAATCTTTCCTAGTGGCTTTATTTAACTTGCGGTAGTCCATACAAACCCTCCAACCGGTCACAGTCCTAGTTGGGATTAGTTCATTGCTTTCGTTGCTTACCATGGTTATACCTCCCTTTTTCGGTACACATTGTACCAGGCTTACCCATGTACTATCGGAGATAGGATATATGATACCGGCGTCAAGCCATTTGATGATTTCCTTCCTCACGACTTCCTTCATAGAAGGGTTAAGCCTCCTTTGTGCCTCGATTATCGGTTTATGATCATCCTCCAATAGGATTTTGTGCATACACACTGTCAGGCTAATTCCCTTCAAGTCGGTAATTGTTCATCCTATTACTTTCTTGTGCAGTATCAACATGTCGATCATTTCTTTTCCTATTCAGGTTGCAACTTAGAAGAAATAATTACGGGTAATGTATTATTGATTCCTAAGTAAGCATATTTTAATTGCCCTAGGAATGGTTTCAACTCAAGAATGAGAGGTTGTTCAATTGAAAGTTTCTCGAGTTTACCTTCCTTACATGTGTAGTCCAATGGTTCAAAATATGTACCTGGTCGACTTACCATCCAATTGGCTTCCTCAGGTTCGTTATCGTTAAGATCTTCAAACTCCTTAGGTTCAATTGCCTGGGCAGTGTAATGGCCGAGGCAGATCTTGTTGGCAATGTTATTGCCGAGGTAATGTTCTTTTACGTCAAAATCAAATTCGGTTGTAGCGTGGATTAATTGACATTCTTCTAGATCGTCATCATGCTTTAGGGTTTGGAATACATTCATCTTGACTTGCTGGCCATTCACCCTCATCGTGAGTTCTCCCTTTTCAACATCAATCAACATTCTTCCCATAGCTAAAAGGGTCTCCCAAGAATAATCAGGGCGAGCTCATCTACTTCACAATCCAAAACAATAAAGTTAACGAAAAAAATAAATTTATCACCTCTTACCAGTATATCTTCGATTTTTCCCTCTAGGTGAACGTAGGATCTGTCAGCAAGCTGTAGCATGACTGTTGTTGGTCTTGCCTTCTCGATTCCCAATTTCTGGAAAACTGATTTTGGCATCAAGTTTATGCTTGCTCCAAGATCACACAATGCATTCCTGACATAATGGTTTCCGATTGAACATGGTATGGTGAAACTATCAAGATCTTTA
This sequence comes from Hibiscus mutabilis, assembly GCA_019671005.1. Lineage (NCBI taxonomy): Eukaryota > Viridiplantae > Streptophyta > Magnoliopsida > Malvales > Malvaceae > Hibiscus > Hibiscus mutabilis. The sequence goes on from CM033714.1 coordinate 33,994,669, forward strand.
AGCTTGGGTGGCATGCGGTTGTGCAACATGGCCATGCATCCTTTCATTACAGCAATAGTTTCAAATTCTCCTAGCCTTGTTCTCTTAGAGACAATGTCTTTTAGGAACCTAGCATCGTTCGACATTTGCTCTATTGCTTCAACCAATGGCAAGTTGATATGGACTTACTTCAAGATGTCAAGGAACTTCTTGAACTGGGATTCTTGCTTTTGCCATTTCAACCTCTGTGGGAATGGTGGTGGAAGTAGGATGTCCTCAATCCATTTTTTGCATTGGAATTTGATTTGAGGAATTGCCGATGCATCAGGACTTGCCGAGGCATGCTTAGTTGCCGAGGCAATGGCATTGGGTATTGCCGAGGCATGGGTATCTGGTATTGCCTTGGCATCAGGGCTTGCCGAGGCGCGAGCATGTGGAGTTGCCTTGGCAATTTCTGACTCATCATTTTTATTGGTGGTTTTGTTTCTAGATTCATCTGTTTGGATAAAGGGTTGCTCTCCTGGTCGGTTTATTGGCTGGGCAGGTACATCATTAAGCTTTAGTCCACTCCGGGTGGTGATTACTTTACACTGCTCATGGCCTATTCCTTTGGTGACCTCAGTATCGCTAGGTAAACCTCCTAGGGGTTTCATATTCAAGTTCTGAGCGAATTGCCCGACTTGTGTCTCAAGGATTTCAAGGTTGCCTCTTGATTTTGCAATATCATCTCAGTCCTGTTGATAAAGGCATTAGCCTTTTTTCATGAAATTACTATTCTCAGCCATATAAGATTCAGTTTTTTAACATGAAAGTATTGAGAGGATTTTCCAAAGAACTGGATGGTGTCGATGCTGCGGCATCTGTTGTTGTGGCATGTTCTACTGGAATCCCGACGCTTGTGTGTTCTGACTATTCTGATTAATGGCATTGTTTAGGTTGCTCCATGAAAAATTAAGGTGCTTCCTCCAGGCTGGATTGTATGTGTTGGACATCACATTGTTGTTCCAGTTGTAGTTTCAAACGTAAAAGATAGATTCTGGGTTCTGTGAACACTCAGAAGAATCATGGTTACCATTCATAAATCACAAATTGAATTTACTACCTTGATCTCCTATGTGTTACTAGGTCGCTGCATGTTTTTAACCATATTGGTTAAAGTGGCCAATTGTGTAGAAATAGATCCCGATGAATCAAGCTCGTTTATTGTGGCGTTGCGTCTGACTATTCCCCTTCGGGTGGCTGGGAATTGATAGTGGTTCTTGGCAAGACAGTTCAAAAAATCTATTGCTTTTTCAGGTGACTTGTTGAGGAGTATGCCATTTGCTGAGGCATCTAGCATCATCATTGTCGGCGTGTTCACTGAGTTGTAGAACATCATCACTTGCGTCCACAATGGGAATCCCTGCATGTGACATTTTTGTAAAAGCTCTCTGTATCGCTCCCAATCCTCGTACATGGATTCATCATCTGCCTGCCGAAAAGAAGTAATATCATTACGCAACTTATTAGTCATATTCGTAGAGCTAAATCTAGCAATAAAGTCACGACACAATTTTGTCCAAGATCCTACATATCCGGATAGAATACTATTCAGCCACGGTTTTGCCCTATCCCTTAGTGAATAGGGAAAAAATTTCAGCCTTAGGATATTTTCATGGACTCCTTGTAGCTAGAATGAATTGCAATATCCAGGAATGATTTGAGATGTTGTATGGCCTCTTCAGTTGCCGAGCCGCCAAATTGACCAATTGTGTTGATCATATTGAACATCACTGGTTTTAATTCAAAGTGGGTGGCTTCTATCTCAGGTGCGATAACTTCTGGATTGAGACCGTTAAGATCTTCCTCTAAGTAGTCTCGGATAGGTCTATTCTGAACAGGTTGTACGACTGGATATCTTCCTCCTCTTGCTACGACATTCTGGTTACCATTGGCATTCCGATTACCGACTGGGTTATCTTGTTGTTTTGCCATTGCTTCTTGTTGTTCTCGTCTTCTTCTATGGAGAACTCGTTTTATCTCAGATTCAAGTGTGTAGTCTTGTGTTTTTGGTATCGCCCTAGTCATATACAGATGCAAAACCAAAGTTGTAAGTCCCTTGAAACCGATTAGAAATAAAACAAAAATAAAAATAAATAAATGTGCAAGAAATTGAAAACAAAGTTGCTATTGCCAATTCCCCGGCAACGGCGCCAAAAACTTATAGCGTGTTTTGAATGCTACACAAACGGTGCAAGTATACACGTTGCAAGTTATAGTATAGTATAGATATCGTTTCCACAGGAATTGGTGCTACTTCGGGAATCAAACTTCTCACACAGAAAGTAAAAACACAAGTAGGTGATAGTATGAGTTCTAATTAACAAGAAAATAAAAGAGCAATTAAATAAAAAGAAAGATGTAATTGAATAAGAGAGAGTAGCCTAGGTTATCATGAATTGTGGTGTGATAATCGAATAGACTGTCGTGGTAATTGAGTGCTAGAGTAGCTCAATCGCTTCAGCAATTGAATCCAGTCAGATTGCTTGGGCAATTATACGCTTGCCTGGGCAGTTCTGCGATTGCCTGGGTAATTGGTACTGGAGTGATTGCCTGGGCAACTGGGCGACAACCTTCAAAGTTCAGCAAAGCGTTCTTCAATGGTTTCTCTTTATCCTTAACTCGAAACACTGTAATTGTGCATGCCTTGATAATACATCCCTGCGTGAACCAAGGGTGGACAACAACCTATCTTGTGCTCCTTTTAGCCGTTGAAATTCGCAACCTATCCCTAAGTCGAATTAGTCTTCACCATCGATTGATTGAATAAAGACCATGCTCATTCGTTTCTTGAATCTAAATCTCCCGATGTTAGATAAATGGATGAATTCACGAGATCCTCTCCCAATTCACTCGCAAAATTTAAGAACCAAGAATGAACAAACTTTGAAGTAAAATTGAAAACTCAATACCTAAACAAATCCAACCATTTTCACAACCACAAAAACACAATAACCCAAGCCAAATAAGTTTAGTTCATGGCTGGGCAAAAAATAAACTCAGGAATAAAATCCCTAAACATGAATCTAATAGAAGCAAAAGAAAGAATAAGAAATCGAAACAGTCCCTAGGGTTTTCTCTCCCAATCGTCACCCCCTTTTAAGTAGGCGGCTAGGTCTCTTATTTATAGGATTTGGCTAGGTCAAAGTCTTTCTTGAGGAGGAAGTTATGTTGGAATTAAATAGAATAAAAGAAATAGATCTATTTTATTATATATTAATTCCTCCAAAATTTTTTCCTAAAACTCTTGTAATTTAATCTCCCTTTGATCTCCAATAACTCAACATAAATCTGAATTTAAATCTTCATTAAATGCTTCATGTAAATCCAAATCTTTGGGATTTATCTCTTACTTTTCGTGCTTATCCCTAATGAGGTGGATTTGTCCCGACATGCTTCAGCAATATGCTCAGCATGGCATTTAGAAGATAGCTTCGTTTTCCTTGACAGATCCTTTAGTTTGGCATTTGGAAAATAGCTTTGATTGCCTTGGTAGATCCTTCAGTTTCCTTATTTAGTTGCCACGACAATCTCCTATTGCTTGGGCAATTAGATCCCGCACACACAAACACACACACCGACAATACCTTTTCCACAAAATCAACTAAATTATGAAATCAAGCATGACGGTGAAGAAAATCATGAAAACATGCATGATGCCTAATAATGCAACTAAAATAAGCCTAAGTCTACCAATAATATGAGTAAAAAGGGTTATAAAAATAGTACTTTTGAACACTTAACAGTATGCGCCGCTTTGATTTGTAATTTTTTGTTTTAAATTATTTCAAAGAAGAATAAAACACATCGTGTGGTAGGAACTCGATTTATTCCCTTTAGGATCTGCATCAATCTGACTTTTCAGAGGCTTCAACGAGCTACTAATTATTTTTTAGGGTCATGGGCTTACTTATTTTGTTGTTTATAACTTATTAATTTACAAGATTTCAAGTTACTGGAAATCTCTAAAGTCCTTTGCTTTCTTTGTTGTTTCTCTTGGTGGCTAAGTAATGTTTTGTCCATTCTTTTGGATTCAGTGATGCAAGGTTTAATTTCCATGAATTAAGTTGAAGCAGCCTTTTTTTCTAATCTAAAAAGTTTGTTGCTTAACAAATTCATGGCTGTTGTGAATTTAATAATAGTTCTGCTATTACTTTGTAATCAAAAGAATTGTTGCCTTCAATAATAGGTTCATTATAGAGTGTGTGATTGATTGAATCTTGAATTCATTGTATCTAATTAGGAAAAAGTACCTAATTCCTATCCTTGATTTCATTCATTATTAAATGAATTACATTCCATTGTCACCGAAAGCATGTTGAATTCATTATAAGTTTGACTGTGTTATAACTAAAACTATGGGTATTTGTGAGGAATTGTTGATGAATTTTTAAAACCAAACAATATGTACGTTGCAGTGGGTCTACTTTTGTATTAATTAATTGATTATAAGTTAAATTATTAATTTATTTACTTTCTATTTTTGTTAATTTATTCATATATGTTTAGGTTGGTACAATGGATAGAGCTTGGATGTCACATAGAAACATATTTAGTATTGGATATCAAGAAAGAGTTCGTGATTTCTTATATCTTGCAAAACAAAACACAAACTCCAGTTATAGGATTCGTTGCCCATGCAAAGATTGTAACAACTGGTTGTTTAAAAATTAGTAGATGTCAAATTTGATTTGTTTCAACATGGATTTGCAGAGGATTATACTCGATGGACACATCACGGTGAGTTTTTTCAACCAAATAGTGATCAATTTTTTGATTTGAATGATAGTGATTACATTAGTGATGAAGTTCAACAAAAACATAATGATATGTTTGAAATGTTACATGACACACAAAATTCAACTTTCATTGAAACTAATGTTAAAAGGTCATCTACAAATACTGAAATGACTGAGTCAGAAGGGGAAATAGAAAAGTTTAGAAAACTGTTAAATGATGCTCAACGAAAATTATTATGAGGATGATCTACAGTAAAATAGTTATCATTTCATTGACACTAATGTTGAAAGGTCATCTACAAATCCTTTGTTGTAAGTACTCGAAGTTATCATTTCTTATAAAGATGATCTACAATAAAACAGTTACAAATTCGAGTATCAAGTCTTTTGATCTGAACTTAAAATTGTTCAAAGCTACTATCTCAAAGGATGAAACACTTCTTGAATCTTATTATAAGGTGGAAAAGCTTTTGCGTAATCTTGGTCTCAGTTACATCAATATTGATGTATGTGTGAATGATTGCATATTATATTGGAAACAATATGAGCATTTTGATCAATTTCCTAATTGTCAAGCTTCAAGGTGGAAAATTAGTTTGGGAAAACCTAAAAAGATTGCTCGTAAAATAGTCAAATATTTTCCTTTGAAACCTAGACTTCAGAGATTATTTATGTCTAAAGATGTTGCTGAAGACATGCGATGGCATAAGGAAAAACGTGTTAATGATGATGTAATAAGACATCCAGCTGATGCATCAACTTTGACAAGAGTTTGATAAAAATGATTGGTTTGCTTTAGATCGACGTAATGTAAGACTTGGGCTTGCTAGCGATGGGTTTAATCCTTTTGGAAATATGAGCACTAGCTATAACATGTAGCTTGTTATTATCTTTCCTTATAATTTGCCACCTTGAAAATGTATGAAAGAGCTTTTTTTGTTTCTGTCCACACTAATATCATGTAAGAATTCTCCTGATAATGACATTGATGTTTACTTACAACCTTTAATAGATGAGTTGAAAGATTTATGGGAGAATGGTGTTGAAACATATGACGCGTACAATAATGAACAGTTTCAACTGCATGTTGCATTGTTATAGACTATAAATGATTATCCTGTATATGGTATGTTATCTTGGTGGAGTAAAAAAGGAAAGTTGGCATATCCTGGTTGCAACAAGTGGACACATTTTGTTACTTTGAAGAATGGACAAAAACAATGTTATATAAGTCATCATAGATACTTAGATAAATCACATCCATGGAGAAAAAAGTAAGAAATTTGATGGTAAGCCAGAGTATAGGGAAAAGCCTCAAGAATTATCTGGAGATGACATAGTTGAACAAACAAAGTGCATTTCTATGAGTTTTGGGAAGTTGCATAATAGTAGAAAGTGAAAACATACATATGATGAGTTGAACTAGACTAAAAGAAACATTTTTTGACCTTTCAAATTGGAAAAACTTAAAATTGCGCCATAATTTGGATGTGATGCATATTGAGAAAAATATTTGTGAAAATATTTTAGGAACATTGATGAATATTGATGGAAAGATAAAGATAATGTGAAGAGTCGTTTGGATTTACAAGAAATGGGCATTCGAAAAGAGTTGCACTTAAAACGTAACGGTAATAGGTTAGTAATGCCTATTGCATGTTATACATTGCCATTGTCTGTTCAAAAAATTTGTGAATGGCTTAGATCAATTAAGTTTCTTGATGGCTATTGTTTAAACCTATCTCGATGTATAAATGTTGATGATGGCAAGTTGTCTGGGATGAAAAGCCATGATTATCATGTTTTTATACGAGTCCTTCCAACAGCAACATATGGTTACCTACGAAAAGATGTTTACACTGTGTTATCTGAGTTGAGTTCTTTTTTTCAAAGATTTTTATTTAAAGACAACTCACAAAGACAATTTATCTAAGTTACAAAATGATATATCACTAATTTTGTGTAAGCTTGAGATCATATATCCTCCGTCATTTTTTGTGGTTATGTTACACTTGTTTATCCACTTACCCCATGAGGTTGAGTTAGGCGGTCCAGTTCACTATCGATGGATGTATTTTGTTGAAAGGTAATATCAAATTTTTACTCTAACATTTTATTTCTCTTCATTCATTATTTTGTATTCACATTTTATTTATTTTAAATAGGTTCTTAGGTACATTGAAAGACTCTGTGCGTAATAAAGCTCTTCATGAAATTTCCATTGCTGAAGCGTATGTGAATAAGGAGTGTCTTAATTTTTGTGCTATGTACTTTCATAGAATTGAAACTACATACAATAGATTGGAAAGAAACTTTGACGGAGATCAAACAATGGTTGGCAATGAGTATTCTATTTTTCACAAGAAGTATGAAGATTTGGAGTTGTAGCACATGATATATTGTCCAATTCTGATTTCAGAATGATTTAATGGTATATACTTAACAATTGTGAAGAGATAGAAAAGTACCTAAAGTGAGTTAATTTTTTCATTTGAGTATATGTAAACTTAAATATTATTATACTGTAATACCCCAAAATTTACTAAGTTGATTAAGGGTCATTTAGTACTAATATAATAGCTTAAAAGTTAACTTAGTGACTAAAATGATAAAAATTCGAAAGTTGGGATTTCTTTAATTATGGGTTTTGGAAAGGAAATTTCTAAGGTTTAAAGGTCTCATGTGATAGATAGTGAATTGAATAAGGTATTCTTAAAGTTTGGTTGAATTCCAAGGAAAATTAGAACGGGGATTGAAGTTTAAAAAGGTAGTGACCAAAATATAAATTTTGAAAATTTTATGCCTAAAGTATAAACATTGGAAAAGTTTGGGGACTAAAGTTATAATTTCCCAAAAGTTAAGGGTTTTTATTTCATAAATAAATAGATCACCTAAGGGTGTGAATCGAATACATAATTATTGGTTCGATCTGATACTTCGATTATTAGGAAAATCGCAATTAAAGTTTAAGTGGAATTCGGATACCCAGATCGAACTGGAGAATTTTGAAAATTTTTCGTATGATAGAGAAAGTTTATAAACGTAATTTCCAAGTGCTGGAAATATTTTTAGTTCGATTCAAGATGAATCCTACAGTTTATTTCTAAGTAAATGATTATTTATCGGTATATTGGATCGAATGGAAATTTTGGAGACTAATCCAAAAGCTATGGAAAAGTCATAAAATTTTATTTTAAGAATATTTTATGATAGTTGGTTGGATTCCAACTAGATTTAGTTGAATTTTTACAAGAATGGCAAACTAGTAAATAAAAACTAGTTAGAGGGCAAATTGGTCATTTTGCCCTAATGGCAATTTTGAAATATTTAAAAAGTTATAAGGGCAATTTTGGAAAGAGAAAATGGAAGATTAAATCTTGGCCCTTGATTGATGATAAAATCAATTTCAACCATTGGATAAAAATGGCAAAATTGTAATTTCACTATTAAATGAATTTAATAGATATATATGTAAAATAATGGTGAAAAGATGAAGATTTTGTCCATCTTTTCCAGCCAAAAACGTGAGGTCTAGGGAAAGAAAGAGAAAAAATTTCTGAGCTTGATTCAAGGCCCGAAACTTGGTTTTCAGGTAATCTCTTCAACTACAAAGTTGTTCTACTCTTCAAGCTCTATCTTTTGATGTCAATAATTCATGGAATCCATGCTTGATTGATGAAAATTTACATGAGAAAGAAATTAGGGTTTATGGATCAAATTGGGGCTTTTGAGATTTTATGATTCCATGATTGAATTCGAGTTGAAATCAAGCTAGCATGATGTTAAAATCATGATATTGAATTAGGATTTAAGTTCTACATGTTTTGATTATTATGAAGATGATTAGGGTTTATGGATTCAAGTTTAATTTAGGGTTTGTAATGTTGAATTAATGATCTAGTAAGCTTGAATTGCTAGTTGGAAGCAAAACCCTAAGCTAAAGGCATAAGGACCATTTCAGCAAGTTTAAAAGTTAGAGGACCAAATCTTATTTTTATGATTTTGGTGTGTATTTATGTTATTAATGATTTTAGAGACATGAAATTGAAGTTAGAATGTTAAATTGATGTTGAACCGAATTAGTGACCATTTTGACAAAATTGTCAAAGTTAATTGACCAAATTGAAATTGAAGTTTTGTATGGGGGCTAAATCTGATTTTTAGTTGTAATGATGGAATTAAGGTAGTAATGTTGAATTTAGGACTAAATTTCAAAGTTAAGAAGCTTGAATTCTTATCTTTGCATTTTAGTGACTATTTCGGTAAATAAGGAAAATTAGGGAGAATTATTGTGAATAATTATTTGGTGAAGGATGTGATGAGTTGGTGTTTTAAAGCTAGTGATTGGACTAAATTGAAAAGTATAGAAATAAGGAGAAGTTAGTATAAAAGTTGAAGCTGTTTATGGAAGCTGTGTAGAAAAACTGGTTTATGGCAGTAACTAATTTTGAAGGTGAATTTTATACCGATGAAAAGATTTGTTCGTCTAGTTTCGTGTCCAACAAACGAAAACTAATTTTGAGTTCCGAGTAAAATGATATGGATTTTTAAGTGGTGAAAGGTCAGAAAACAATATAGCAGGGCAAAATTCCAAATTCAATATTAAATTGATTTTGAAAATTCAAAATAATCGATATTGAATTTGGGCTATTAATTTATATGGTTGAAAGCTTATTAAATCTAGTTTCTTTCAGAACAAACGGAATCAAATTATGAGTTGTAGATTATTTTATAGAAATATTTCTTTGAAGGTAGTGCAATATGCCCGAAAATGAGAATTGATATATTTTGTATCTAAGGTTAATTAGTAAGCTTGAAATAATTAATGGAAGTTCAAATTGGTCACTGAGGACCATAATGAGTTTTAAACAATACAAGGAAGGAAGGAAATTTTGGAAAATTCTGTATATTCAAATGATTAAGTTTGATAGCATATTTAAAATATTGTTAGATTTGAATCTAACAATTGTTATTTATATTTATAAAGTTTGATCCGAATCAAAAGAGGGTTAGGTGGTGTTATGAAGGAAAAGATCGAGTAGAGCTTAGTGAGGCAAGCTAATAAATGGCCTGTGGTGAGTGCAATTGCATACATGTCATACTACATTGATATTTTATACATGATTGGGATGGCTAAAGGTATGAGCCTACCAATTTTTATTGTTATAATATTTATGTCATTGAGCATTTTATGATTTTGATATGTCAAGATGGAATATAAAATGCATTGATCACTTGATTATTTATATTGTTAAGTTGAAATGTTGATATATATATTGATATATTTTGCCATTGATGAAATAAGTTATTTACCATCTTGAATATGAAGGATAAAGGAAAGATAATGAAATTTTTATTGCCAAAGATTTACTTAAGAGTTATTTATATTGGGAAAATTTAGGAAATTTATGTGTGAATATGTTTATCGTTATTTGGTGAACTAGTACTGAGTTGGTGATTTGCCTTATTCTTGGAAATTCTAAATTGTAAAATGAATCAAAGGAAGATAATTAGTATAAAATTTGAAGTTATTTATGGATATAAGATCTAATGTTATCACTTTGAAATTGAAAAGTAGAAAAATTTATGTTAATGCACATTCAAATTGGTCAGAGGATTATATGAGTTATTAATCAATTAAATTGATTTTTGGAAAATTTTGTAAATTCAAATGATTAAGTTTGATAGTATATTTAAAATATTGTTAGATTTGAATCTAACAATTGTTATTTATATTTATAAAGTTTGATTGTCTAATCAAAAGAGGGTTCGTGGTATTATGAAGGAAAAGATCTAGGCAAGCTAATTAATGGCCCATGTGAGTGCAATTGCATACATGTCATACTAGATTAATATTTTATACATGATTAGGATGGCTTGCAAAGAGCCTACATTGAGCATATGATTGACATATACGAATATGTCAAAAGTGGAATATAAAATGCATTGATCACATGATTATTTATTTTGGTAAGTTGAAATGTTGATATATATATTGATATATGTTGCCATTGATGAAATAAGTTATTTACCATCTACGAAGGATATAAGGAAAGATAATGAAATTGATTTATTGCCAAAGATTTACTATAGAGAGTTACAGTATGGTGGCATTCTATAGAGGTCTAGCAGTCAAGGATGTAGCTACACATCGATCTTGGATCTATATGTTTACGACACACTTTATGTGTCTATATGTTTTCACACTTTATGTGTCTATATGTTTATCGTCACTTGACTAGTACTCAAGTATCGATCTCATATACTTAAGTTTCTCTCTATTTAAAATTCTTGGGCTAAATGAGTAAAATGAATCAAAGGAACAGGATAATAAGCTTGAAAGCTTACAGATGGAAATGGCAACGGCATCGGTAAGATCTAATGTTATCACTTTGATATATGCTGTTACATATGAAATTATTTATGTTTATGCACATAAAAAATGGTAAGGTGATTATATGCATTATTAATCATTTAAATTGATATTTATGTCAATATTGCACTCTATTAAGAATTATTGCCTCACTAAGTTTCATACTTAGCGTGTGATTGTTTCACACGTAGGTTAAGTTGGAGCACTTGAAGAGGAGTCGAGCTTGCTGATCAAGCTTCAATCTGCACAACATCAGTAAGATAATTTCTAGTGGGCATGTAATTATTTATCTGCTGGTAGTATATGATGCATTAAATTAGATTAAACGATAGATAATTGATCAGTTCTAAAGATGAATCATATATGGATAAGGCAAGATAAGGTATTAGTAATATGAAAGCATAAACTAAAATAGAAAGGAAGCTTACTTTGTTAATATGAATAATCGATAAGCTTAAAAAGGTAGTAAAACATGTTTAATCAGTTTAAATTTTATTTATCGGTAATCGCATAAAGATTTTAAAATCAAGAAAGGGCCTAAGCAGTGAACCTATTCTTCACCCCAAATTGCATTATCGTTTTAATAACTGACTAATATGTTTTACAAACTAATTCAGGGTCAGAATTAGCCAACTACACATAAGTTATGATTTCAAGAAAATTGAGAAAAGAGTTAAATTAATAAAGACAAGATTTATATGTATAAAAATTATTATAAGTCGGGATTTCTTTAAACGACTCCGTAACATATTTAATGTATATTCGGTCTATGGGTATACGTTAAGGGTGTTACATATACTATAAGATTTACTAATTATAATTTTTCTTTTTGAATATATAGTATGCATATGAAGGAAGTTCAAAAACAAAGGAATGCCAACTTGCAACAAAGACATCAAACTCAATTTCCCTCTTAGTTAAAACAATATGTAAGTGTTTTTCAATTGATATAATATATGTTAATAAAAATAAATTTATTAATTAGACTTTCAAACTTAATTTCATAGGTTATTAAGTTGAATTTGGACGGTTCACTTGAATCAAACAATCATCTATATGCATTAGGTTTGGGTCCTAATACACGTGTCACTCGATATACTAGTATAATTGTGAATAAAGTTATGTTTCATAGTATTGAGCGCAGAGCTAGTCATTGCATTCAAAATAATGGCGTTTTAGTGAAAGGAGTTTATAATTCAAAAGAAATTGATTTCTACGGTTAGTTAACTGATATTATTGAGCTTGATTACTATAACGAGAATAGAGTTTTTATATTTAAGTGTGACTGGTGGATTATTGGTGACAAGAAAAATGGTCTAAGAACAAATGAAGACTTGATAAGTGTGAACGTTAGTCAAAAATGGTATACAAATGATCCTTTTGTCTTGGCTACTCAGGTGGAAAAGGTTTTTTTACATAGATGATGTAAAAAATGGAGATAACTCCCAAACATATATACAATGTTCAGAAATTGAAGAAAATGAAAATGACTCAGCACCTAATCATGAGCCCTATCAGCAATTTGAACTTGATTCTAACGATGTTCATCATATTATTATTGAAAGCAATGAATATTTGAATCAAGAAACTGAAGTTGATGAAATTGATTCTAGTCTTTTATCTTTGAAGAGTAGATCAATGTCAAATGAAAGAACAAGTCATACCAGTTTATTTGATGAAGAAGATGATGATGATACTATTGCTAATTACTTAGATGATGTTGATGATGATGATGATGATGTTGATGGTGGTGATGAAAATGAAGTCAATGATGATCAACATGAAGAAGATGAGGATGAGTTATAATTTCAATTGAAGTATTTACTTTTATTTTTTTAAAAAATGTTATTTATTTCAATTAATTATGATTGTTTGTATGGTTCTAAATGAAACTACTTTTGATTTGTTCAATTGTGCATATTGATAGGTTTTCTAATATTGTAAGCATTGTGGAGTATGTGAGAAATATGGATCGTTTGATCACCATTACAGAGGGAAACATATGTGAAAATATATTTTGTTACTATAATTTAAATATATAACTACAAACATACTTTATCCTAAAGAAGTTGAATCTTATTATTTATTGTGACAATATTTTTGACACTAACTATAACTTATAGTTACAAAAGTTATCACTATATAACTTTTTTTTGCACCAAAAAAAGAAGGAAACATTTGTGACAATATATTTTGTCACCATAATTAAACTATACAACTACATACATAATTTATCACAAAAAACTTGAATTATATTATTTACTGTGACAATATTTGTCTGTAACAATAACTATAACTTATAGTTACAAAACTTATAACTATATAACTTTTTTGACACCAAAAAATAGAAGGAAACATTTGTGACAATATATTTTGTCACCATAATTAAACTATATAACTACATACATAATTTATCACAAAAAAACTTGAATCATATTATTTAGGCTTATATGTCATATTAATACCTAAAGTATATAAACTTTTTTATTTCGGTACCTAAAGTACTTTTTGGTCAAAATAAGTACCTAAAGTATACTTTTTGGTTAAATTAGGTACCTAAAATATACTTTTTGGTAAAAATAGGTACCTAAAGTATTTTTCGTTAAAATAGGCACATAATGTATTTTTTTGTCAAAATAAGTACCTAAAGTATATTTTTCGTTAAAATAGGCACATAATGTATTTTTTAATTAGGGTAATTATTCTACACACAAGTGCTTGTGGAAACTGTTTTACACAAGCGCCTTAGTTTTAGGGGGTAGGGACTCTATTTAGGGTTTAAAGTTTAGGGGTTTAAGTGTAGTAGTTTTGAATTTATGGGTTGTTGATAGAATTTTGGGTTTAGGGTTTATAGGTTAAAACCTAAATCCCTACCCATATTACCCTAAACCCTAAATTCTATACCTAAATTCTAACCATGAACCCTTATACTAAAACCCCTATACTTTAAACCATAAACTATAACCCTAAACCCTATAATTGAGGCGCTTGTGGAAACAAAAAGTTTTCACCGCCAGTGTATAGAATAATAATCCTTTTAATTAATGTTACATGACAATTTTTAGGAACCTATATAAAAAATATGTATACTTTAAGTACCTATTTCGACCTAAAAATACTTTAGATACCTATTTTGACCAAAAATTATACTTTAGGTACCGAGTTTAACCAAAAAGTATACTCTAGGTACTTATTTTGACCAAAAATACTTTAAGTACCAAATTGAAAAAGTTGGTATACTTTAGGTACTAATATGATATATAAGCCTATTATTTATTGTGACAATATTTTCTTGTAACAATAACTATAACTTATACTTACAAAAGTTATAACTATATTGCTTTTTGGCACAAAAAATAGAGGGAAACATTTGTGATAATATATTTTGTCATTATAACAAAATATATAACTACAAACATAATTTTTCACAAAAAACTTGAATCTTATTATTTGGCCTGACAATATTTTTCTGTAACAATAACTATAACTTATAGTTACAAAACTTATCAATATCTATTATTTTTTGGCACCAAAAAATGGAGGAAAACATCTATGACAATAAAGTTTGTCACTATAATTCAAGTATATAACTACAAAAATAATTTGTCACAAAAAACTTGAATATCATTATTTATTGTGACAATTTTTTTGTAACAAAAAATATAACTTATAGTTACAAAACTTGTCATTATATGTTTTTTTTTGGCGCCAAAAAAATGGAAGGAAATATTTGTGACAATAAATTTTGTCACTATAATTCAAATATATAACTACAAAAATAATTTGTCAAAAAAACTTGAATTTCATTATTTATTGTGACAATTTTTTTGTAACAATAACTATAACTTATAGTTACAAATATTGTCACTATATGACTTTTTTGGCACCAAAAAAATGGAGGGAAAAATTTTGTGATATTAAATTTTGTCATTATAACTCAAATATATAAATACAAACATAATTTGTCACAAAAACTTAATTTTCATTATTTGTTGTAACAATTTTTTTTGTAACAATAAATATAACTAATAGTTACAAAACTTGTCACCATATGGCTTTTTTTGACAAAAAAATTAAGGGAAACATTTGTGACAAAAATGGTAACAAAATATATTTTGTCACCATATGTTACACAAGTTTGCTAATTGTGACAAAATAATTGTAACACCCACAATTGATTTCTAGTGGAAATATTAATATTAATATGAATTGTATAGTAAAAAGTTAGGTGACTAGTTTAGTGCTTTTTGTTTGGGACCGAAATGTGAAGCTGAGGGATTAAGGGATTAAATGTAGGTGACCATTGTGTGAACCAACTAGAAATCTAGTTTTGCATGGTAAACATTTAGAAAATTATGGTCATTCCACATGTCTTTCCCTCCTTAACTAATCGACTAAATGAATGAAACAAAAGAGTGACCTTCTCCTTCCTTACATTATACCAAAAATTAGATAGAGAGAGGGGGGGAGCTTTTGAGGGAGAAATCTTGCTTGTAGGAAGAATCGGTTGAAGGAGAGCTAGATGGAATTTAATCCATCTTTATCTTGCAAAGTTAGAGAAGGTAAGTGTATCCTTCTCCTTAAGAACATTGATCGATTGCTTGGTAGCTTTGGATTGTTTGTTTTGGTTGATTATTGTTGTTCGAATTAGTGTATGTTGTGATAACTTGTTGATTGAAGTTTTTAGTTGAAATTTACTAGCTATGTGAACCCCTTAGGAAGTAGTTAGATGATAGAATGAATTGTGGGAGTAGAGATGTGTATGGAATGTTTAAAAATTTAGGTTTTAGATTGAGCAAATCACAAATTGTGGTCACCTAGTTGACTCTAATTAATTCGAATGAAAGGGGATTTGTTAATAGGGAATGGTAAATTGAATTCTTCTAAACAATGTTTATTTTGAGATTGGGTTATGAGCTGGTTGTTGTATATTAAATTTAGGTAGTAAAGGAGCATGATTTTGGTAGTGATTAATCGGGTATATTGAGCCTAATTGTGAATTGTTGTGAAAATGGGAGAAAGGGGGGGCTGCCCTGTTTTTAACAGGGGATTTCGAGACTAATTTGGACTATGAATATGAATGGAAGAATTTATTTAGGATTAAAAAGGGTTAAGGAAAGATGGATACATTAAAATCATGTCAAAAAAGGATTAAGAAAGGTTCAAAGTTGATAATTAAATTGACTGTTTCAAAACAGTCCAATGAGATCAATCAATCGCATGGTTGTATATATTAGATAAATGAGTATGTGAAATTTTATTGGATGCTTAAATGTTGTCTAATGTATATATATGTATATATTTGATTTAGACCCCGAAGAGTTTGATAGAAGGAAAGCCTTAAATGATCAAGCTGATGATAGTCAAAAGGGAATATTGATTCGAGATAAATCCTAGCTTGGAAGAAAACTGTGAGTGTAATTTGTATTTGTTAACATAGAATTGTCATATGATTTTAAGAATTTCGAATTGTTGCTTAAGGCCAAGGTGCCTATGTGTGCTTTTGTTGAGTGAGCTATATAAGGTAAGTACACCAAGGTAAGTGGTGATTGTTTAATAGATTCGAACATAATGTTGATGTGAGTAAATTGGATTGTCGTAGTTAACTAATAGTAACTATGATTGATTGCTTGTATATCTAGAGAATGTAAATAATGAAATAAAAACCTACATTAAGCCTTGATTAGTATTGGTCCTAGCTTGTTTGGCATGCCAAAGTTCCCGAGCTCAGCTTGTTATGGACTACGGTCCCTTGATTGTACTACGGTTCCCTTGAATATAATTTATCTATGAAAATTTCAATGGTAAAGTCTGCCATTGCTTGTGAATTGCTTCGAATAGAATATTGATCCTAGGCTAGTATCTAATCAAGGCTACTAATAACAACAAATAGTTGCTTGAATATAATGAATTGATGTATACTTGATTTGCATGATTTATTCATGATTGAATGAAAGATATATTGATAAGTTCTTCACCATGAAGCTTGTTCTGAATTCGATTCCTTAGAAGTTGAGGAATGCTTGATAATGTCTTGTTATGGTCTAGTGAGCGTCGAAAACATGAGTTGTTTCAAATGTTGTTTTGGCCTTGATAGAATTATCTTGTATAATCAAACTTATGTAAATAAGTGGCTTGTTTAAATAATTTACACTCATATTGTCTAATAAGTTACCAAGGCTGAAATTCTAATAGCTCACCTTGATCTTTTTAGGTAAAGTTGATATCTGAGTTAGCTTTGGGAAGCTGTGCAAGGTCACAAGAAGATATTTGAGAGTATGTTTTGTATTCAAATTATTGACTCCTAGAAGGTGGCACTAGAATGTAAATATAAAGCATGTTATTTTGAGTAATTTTGTATGCTTTTATAAAACCTTTAAGTATTGTATGGGGTATGTTTGATATGTTTGTTTTGTTGAATGTGGATGACCGTAGTAGTAGTTTAGTTAAAGCATGACGGTTTGGGTGTAGCTTAGAACCTTTGGTAGAATGATTGCTATAATCTTGTTTGTATGCTAATCTGTCTAATAGAGTTCTTAATGATCCATGATTTAAGTTTTCTTATTTGAAGAAGTGGGTGGTAAAATGCTTAAGAAGATCGAAATTATGTATGCTTGTATATATATATATATATGTGTGTGTGTGTGTGTGTACATTGTTCTTAAGTCATGTGTTATATGTGAAGTATGTTCATGTAGCTTTAGTAACTAATTCGAATAGCTGCTTGAGTAACCATAGATTATAAGAGGTTTTACACATTCCTATCCCTTAATCTAAATGGAATAACCTTTAAATCTTATGTTGGTTCTTACCTTTGATTGTTTGATCGATGCGTGATGGTCCTCCTCTAGTTCGAATACTAGATTGAATATTAAGCTAGATTGTTTACTTTCATTAGAATGTAATACCTCTTAGGTTCGTGTTGAAGGTATTAAAATAATATGACGATTTTAGTTTTGTCACAATTTTAAATGTTTTTCTAATTTAAAGTGACGTTGATTTATTTGGTCACAATAAAGCTACTAATAGTGACAAAAAATAATTTTTTCAAAATTAAATTTGTCACAACAATAGAGATTTCTTATAGTGGCACAAATGAAGATTCATGGAACATGCATATTACCTTATTTCATCCACTTTTTGTATCCATTCATATGCCTTAGCCTTACCATATAAATAGGGGCTTATTTCACTTTGTAAAAACAACTTTGATTTTAATAGAATTTGAGAGTGTTCTCTTTCTTTGTTCTTAATTGAACTCCAAGTGACTTATCAAGAATATCTTGTGGCGTCAACCCCTTTCTTTCGAACTTATCACTATCCTTAGTGTGGCATTCAACCCCTTTTGATATCGTTAGTTCCTATCTCCTTATAGATAGTGGGTCACGATCCTATTACCCTATTATTAGTTAAGAAACTGTATAAGTCTAGGGTCAACATTACATATAGTTGGTTCTCTCTTGGTTCCCCTTAATAGATTTCAAGCCTACCTACCATCACCATTTCCATAATTCATTTTTCTTTTCAATCATTTCATTATTCCAAGCCCCTTTGCAAACCTCCATCATTATCATTCACCATACTTTGATTTTGATAAGGAAATATAAGCAACTCGAACTTCGCCATACTTTGATTTTGATCAGGAAATATAAGCAACTCAAACTCATACTCGAGGATGAGCATGCACCATTTGTTTTCAAATCTATTTAAATCAAGGTACTTTGTTGTTTATTATTTAATTATCAATTATATTATTTCTTTCTTTTGTAACACCTCTTTCCCAATCTAGTAGAGAACCGGGTTGAAAAGTGTTATCGGAAACCTATTCGGAGATCGAGAGACGGAATCAGAGTTTGGTACTTGTTTAGAATATTTTATTAGTCATTCTCAAGCTTATCTAAACTATTCGTTACAAGCCGTATTAGAGTCGGAGTCAATTTTTAACTTTTATAAACTTATGGACTAAATCGTAAACTTTACAAATTAGCGACCCTAATCCAGATTCTTTATTACCAACTTGTAATTAAACATATCAACTATTAACCTATGAAGTTTCATTACTATCAAATATCTTTAACCTGATTAATTAGACTGTATAGCTATTAGTGACCAAATTGCAAATTGCAAACTGCCTAAAACTTCTCGCTGGGTAACGGCTGGAGATTGTTTAGAAAGGATTCACCAATGTTTATGGTTGATTTCTGATGCCTTTTGTTGGGTTTTTGTTAGAGTGAGTTATGGAGTTAAGTTGCTAGAGGTTTTGATATAGGAATGTGCATTAATCCTCTGTTTTGTTTTTGTTAGAAGGAGGGGAGGTTGATCTAGCAACGTTGGAAGAAGTCTCGGTTGATTTGGAGGCTTGAGATCGCTTTGGCAAAGCAAGCGAAGCATTGTCAGTGAGTGAAACGCTAATCTAAGCTCGAAAGTAGGTATGGAAGATATCGCTCTCTGTATTTCAGTTTTCCTATTATTTTTGTTAATCATGCTCATGTTTTGGAAAGAGATATGTTACCTACTATTTATACATGTTTTATGAATTGTGAGATGATACATGTGATCCTATGAGATTGATTTATGATTTTAAAGAGATTATATCTTGTTGAGAAAATGCTATGCATTGTTCATGCTTTTGAAATGAGATGAGAAATGGTTTATGTTTATGCATTGAAAAATAGTAAGGTAACATGGTTTTAAAGTGTATATTGGCAAGTGTTGAGATTTATATTATTTTTTTGATATAATTGGTCGACCAATATGATTAAAGTGCACTCTAAAATACAAAATTCGTACGTGAGACAAATTCTTCGGTTACACAATAGGGGAAGTGATATTGTGAAGTGATAAGTGTAGTGTCATCAAGGAATCCACATATCCGAACATGAATGGATAGGGGTAGTGCTATCCAAGGATGAAGGTAGTTCCATCTGGGTCACTTGAATGCTAATATATGAGATTACATGTATCATGATTTGTAAGTGGTTTTGTATAATGAGATTTATACATGAGATTCTATTTTGTTATATGCTTTATGAGAAACAAGCATGAGAAGCTTTGGCTTGAGATTTGCATTATGGTTAATGCATGAGATTTATGATACATGTTTTAAATGATTGATGTTTTTACTTTAAAATGGTTTTAAAGCATGAGATATATTTGAGCATGAAGAAAGATGGTTTACACTTGAGAACTGGTTTTAAAATACATTGTTGTTGATTTTTAATCGAGCGACCCTCACAAGGCATTTATGCTTACGCTCTCTTTTCCAACAATGCAGAGGAATAGCTTGAGTGAGGCAGCAAGAAAGCAAGGGGAAATTCCAAGAGGTGTATCATTGCTCAAGTATGGTTTTGCGTTTACTAAATAGTAATGAGTGGCAATGGGAGAGTACCTATATGTTTTGGGAGTATGTGTTTGAACTCCCTAGTTATGTAGCAAGTTTATATTGCCTATTTGGAATCATAAATGGTTTTGTTGTTAGACTATGCTTTGATTTGGGGGCTTTTGGGGAAATGTATGCATTTTCGGTAGAAATCATGCCTATAGGACTTCCTTTGTTGCCGTAATGCCTACGCTCTTACATCATAGTGGTCTTTGGCTGTTATGATGTTTGTATGTTGCTGTGGTATTGATGCTTGAGTCTTAAATGATGTTTGGGGTTATTTCGAATGTGTTTAGGAAGGTTCCGAAGTGTTTCGAACCTGTAGATTTTGTGAACCTACAGACAAGTTTTGAAACCAAGCCCTAGGTTTCGAGACCAGGGGGAAATTTTGTCTACTGGAGCCTAGGTTTCAAAACCACTTGGAGAGGTTTCGATACCTTTCGCGGGGACTCATCTGTTATGTTGAAAAATAGTTTCTAAAGTTATATTTTGGTCCCTGGTTGTTAGGTGTGCAATTGGATGGGTTCGGATGATCATTTTAAGCTAAAATTTGATATGTATGCATGGAAGCTGAGTAATTGAGGATTGGTAAATCAATTTTTAAGTAAGTCTTTATATTTTACTGATTTACATTTTGGTCCCTAAAAATTGGTAATGCTTAATTAATGATGCAAACGAGCTTGGTTTGAGACGAAATTTCACATGTATGTTTTAAATGGACCTAATTAAATATTTGTAAACTCAAAATGGTAGAAGCCCCTCTTATTTTCCATAATAGCAATTTGGTCCCTAAATTGCAATTAAGTGCAATTGGGTGTCGACCCGACTCCCAATTGAGTTGAGTTTTCACTTACTTCCTTATCACTCACCATAGGTTATAATATTGTATCTAGATAAGATAAAAGAAAAAAAATGCTTGTTTATTGAGGTGAACCTTTTTGAGTTTTCTTCGGTAAACCCAATGTAGCTCGCTCGGTTCGATCTTGCGGCTAGACCAGGTCAAGGGGGTTACATTTGTCGGTATCGGAGCCATGTTTATGGAAAGTTAGGAGGTAAGTTGGTTGTTATGATATTGTTTATGTGATTTCTTGATGTTTACTGTGCACGGTGGTTGCGTATGCCATGACTTGATCGTTGATTGATTGGGTGTTATGCACGGTGATTGATAACATGTTGTTTTTGTTAACATGTGTTATGTGGGGGAGAGAATTGGGGTACCCATTGCCATATTACTATTAGTATAAAGAGATTTTTGTTTTTAAAACTCGAGGCTCTTGGATTCTTGCTTCGAGCTAGCCTAACTAGTTTTATTGTTGCATTTCAATGCTATAGATTCATACTGTTTGAAATAGGACTGAGACGAGAGCTTAGAATTAATACCCGTAATGCTAATGAGGAGCGTAATAATGATGTACCACCCCCACCTTCTCCTGGTGGTGGTGCTAGAGTCGGAGGTGCTGGACCTCAAGCAACGCAAGGGCAGGCTGTTGGCAATATGACGCCACTGATCCATGTGATAACTGGAGCTTTTTAGGCAGTGATGGTAGGTGCGCACGTGGCTGCACCATAACCTGCAGCTACTAATATCAGTTTACCTTTGGAGTGTTTGCATAGTCTAGGTGGTACCGAGTTTAGAGGTTTGAGTCCGTAAGCGTATGAGGAGTGGTTTGAGAGCACTCAACATATTCTTGGGCAGATGGAGTGCTCAGATGTACGCAAGTTGGGTTGCATGGTGTCTTTGCTTCAGGGGGATGCTTATACTTGGTGGAAGACCATTATCGCGGGAATAAAACCTGCTGAGGTGACATGGGAATTCTTTTGTGCTGCTTTCAAGAAGAAGTATCTGGATACTCGTTATCAAAATGAGAAGAAATGAGAGTTTATGGCATTAGTGCAAGGAAGTATGTCAGTGTCTGAGTATGAAGTACAGTTTGTTCGGTTGAGCCAGTATGCCCCTAAGCTGGTTCCCGATGAACGCCAATGTTGCGATCGCTTCCGATATGGTTTGGTGAATGAAGTGAAGACATATATGTTGGCTTCTGATTTTACGGATTTCGATGTCTTGGTCACTTAAGCCAAGGATATTGAACAAAATTTGGGCTTGGTTTCTCATTTTGGGAGCTCTAATTCTGGTAAGAGGGCCGATGAGTCTGATGCTGGTAGGGATTGCTTTAAGAGGCAACAGGATAGAAAGTTTTATCTGGATTAGAGGCGAGGTGGTGGTGGTAATGCTGGTCGAGGATAGCAGGGCCATAATGCTTTTGTTCGCATTTCTGAGTGTAACCATTGCGGAAGGTGACATAGAGGGGAATGTTGTGGTAATCATGGTATTTGCTGGAGTTGTGGAGCACAGGGTCATACGTAGCGAGATTGCCCGTAATTAGCTAGGCAAGCTCCTACGCGTGCTTTTGAGCCACAAAGAGGCCATAGGTGCGGTCGTGGTAATTTTTAGTGTAAGAAGGATGGTCAGAGGAATGTTGCTCATGTTGTGGCTGTTCAACCTGAGGGAGGAGGACCGGCAAGGGTGTATGCACACCGTGAGGGAAGGAATGACACCGATCTGATTGCAGGTACCTTTACTTTGCAGTCTTTGTCATTACATTCTTTGATTGATTATGATTCTACACATTCATACATCTTGAGTGAGCATGCTTAGTTGCTTGACATACCTGTTGAGTTTTTAGATGTGGGTATGAGTGTGACTAGTTCTTTTGGGGAGATTATTGTGGTTAGAAGTTGTATAGGTGGAATCCTTTGATAGTGCAAGGTCATGTTTTTGTTGTTTATATGATGGAGTTGCCATTTTATGGTTTTGATGTAATCTTGGGTATGGATTGGTTAGTTGAACATAGAGCTATGGTTGATTTTGAGACCAAGCGAGTTTCGTCAAGACTTGTCGACGATTATGAAGTTGTGGTGGTGGGTGTGAATGTCAAATTCTTATCCAATGTTGTTTCAGCTTTGGAAGCGCGATGGAAGTTAGGTGTCAAGCATACTTGGTGTATGTTATGAACCCGGATATGAAGGAGGCACGTCCCCAAGATATCCACACTGCTTGTGATTTTCCAAGGGTGTTTTCGGAGGAGTTGTCTGGTTTACCGCGATAGGGAGGTAGAGTTTTGCATAGAGACTTATACGAATATGAATCCAGTGTCTATTGCTCTGTATCATATGGCGCCTAAGGAGTTAAAGGAGTTAAAGATGCAACTTCAGGAGTTGTTGGATTGTGGTTTCATTCGTCCTAGTGTTTTGCCTTGGGGAGCACCGGTGTTGTTTGTGAAAAAGAATGATGTAACTATGAGAATGTACATTGATTATCGGCAACTGAACAAGTGGACAATTAAGAATAAGTATCCTTTACCGCAGATTGATGATTTATTCGATCAATTCTGAGGTGCAACGATATTTTTTAAGATTGATTTGAAATCAGGATACTATCAATTGAGGGTGAAGGATATAGATATACACAAGACAGCTTTTTGCACCCGTTACGAGCATTATGAGTTTTTGGCGATGCCATTTGAGTTGACGAATGTGCTTGCTGCTTTCATGGATATGATGAACTGAGTGTTCCATGAGTTTTTGGATCAATTTGTGGTTGTGTTTATTGATGATATCCTTGTGTATTCACGTACAAATGATGATCATGATAAACATTTGTGGATTGTTTTGCAAGATTTGTTGGATAATTAGTTGTATGCTAAGCTAAGCAAGTGTGAGTTTTGGATTAAGGAAGTAGTGTTTTTTGGTCATGTTGTATCGGCTGAAGGGATTCGTGTGGATCCGCAAAAGATTGAGGCGATTGTAAAATTGGAAGCAACCTAAGTTGGTGATGGATGTTCATAGTTTCTTGGGCTTGGCAGGATATTATCGTCATTTTGTGAATGGTTTCTCTAAGGTTGCTGCTTCTTTAACGAAGTTGTTGCAAAAGGATGTCCAGTTTGAGTGGACATAAGCGAGGCAACAAGATTTTGAGAAGTTAAAGGAAGCTTTGACGCAAGCTACGATCTTGATTCAAATTGAATCAAGAAAAGAGTTTGTGATCTATACGATGCATCGTATGTCAGTTTGGGGTGCGTGTTGATGCAATACGGGAGAGTTGTGGCTTATGCATCTAGGCAGTTGAAGATGCACGAGCGCAATTATGCTACGCATGATATTTAGTTGGCCGCAGTCGTGCTTGCTCTAAAGATTTAGAGACATTACCTTTATGGTGAAAAGCGTGTGGTGTACACGGATCATAAGAGTCTAAAATATTTGATGTCACAGAAGGAGCTGAATCTTAGACAACGAAGATGGTTGGAATTGCTTAAGGATTACGACTTGACGATTGAGTATCATCCTGGAAGGACCAGTGTTGTGGCCAATGCTGTAACACCCCTTACCTGGGTTAGGAGTAACCCTGCCAAGGAGTGTTAAAACAAGCAACATAGCAAGCACACAAGTATTCACGCTATTTAAAAATTTCAAACTTATCCCTATTAGATGAGTTACTTGCCTAACAAGAAACCCAAACAAGAAACAAGAACATACTTTTCAAACATTATAGCTTACCAAATATAAACATAGGCCTCCAAGTTTTAATCAAGGAGATATAAACATAGTCAATTATACATGTAGGCAATCGAATATATTCAAGGCAAGATTCAAATTCATTTCAAGTTTATCCATGTATGCGCAGCTTTGTTCCATTTCAAGACAATGTCAAACATGGTTTCAATGTCATATTCATGTCAAGTTAACTAAGCATGATCTTCTAGCATTTTACATTCAAGACAATGATACATATAATGTTGGTTACTAAACATGGTCACAATTGTATTCATTCGAATCATGCCACCATCAACATGCCTTTAAGCAAGCTTAACATCATCTAGAAAACATGACTAACTTATCATGACCTTAATTACTTAAACTAGAAGCAACCTAATCAACCAAGTGATCAATTCGAATAGAGCATTTAGGAGTTAAGAACATAGTGTCCCATTGTTAAGCACATTCGAATATAACTAGATAATGTATCCAAGTACCAGTTTCCACATTCAACAAGTCATGCCTAATTCATTTACATGGCATCTGGGTATCATGGGCATCAAGCATTGCCAACCAAGTCTTTACAAGCTTCTAAAGGTCAAGGCCATATATATACAAACTTCAAAATGAACAAAATGCATGATCTAGCTTAATTATGTACATATCTAGGTGCCACCAACTAGGAGAGTTACAAAATAGATTCGAAGTCATACTTCTAGCTCTGTTTGTGTCTTTCTTCGAGCTCAAGGAAGATAGATTTAAGAACTCTTTAAACCTGTGGTTTGGGAAGGACGAAAACAAGAGTGATAAGTACATAATGTACTTAGTGAGGTAGCAACTATTTACTAGCCAATTATCAAGTTTAGGTAGTCTTTAATCAAGTACAACCTAGCTAAGGTTTGAACATGTGAAGTCAAGTCTAACATAAGGTTTCAAGTATTTCAAGCCAAGTAGGGAGACAAGTAGTCATGTATAGCTTTACCATTTGTATATATATCTTCACAAGCACAAGAACATATAATAAGGTCTCAATTTCAAGTAATATACATCATTTCATGCTTCAACACCATTCGAGAAGCAAATTACAGGAAGTTGTTTCCATTTCAAGTTTGGTCAATTATTAAATCAGGACAAGAAGCGTGTTCAAGCATATCAATTCGAGTATGATCACTTTTCAAGTATCATGTAAGCAAGCAAATTCAAGGTATCAAGTCAAGTATCATTCAAGATTTAGGCCATGTTTTTATTTCGTGCTTATTCGTTTTAGATTAGGCCTTGGTACATAGTTATGTCTAGGTAATCGAGTCACCAACCAAACTGTCGCCAAAATAAGAAACTGGTCATATCCCTCCTACTGTCGCCAGTGACCATAACACACATCCCTCCTACTGTCGCCAAATAAGGGCCTTGGCCCAGGACCGTAGTCCACCCAATCACAATGAGCTCTAGACTCTATGGAATGCCATCCTACCTAGGACCAACTAGAAACAAGGCTTTGTTTGATTTATTTGTCAATTAATTAAGCTTCAAGATTTCAAGTCAAGGTAAGTACACATAACAAGATCAAGGAAAGTTGGTAGCTTATTCAAAGCATCCCTTTCAAGTGTTTATCTATCAAGGTCAAGATAGCCCTTAGGCCATTCGAGCCTTACCTCAATTTATCATGCATTCATTGTAATTCAAGCAAGTTTGCATTTCATGTCATCATTAGCATCAAGCAAGATCATGTCTAAGCATTCTTGATTCATTCGAATAGGTCAATACATGAAACCATAGAAGATCAATCCATTTGTTTATATGATCCATTTGCATTACCAAACATATATCAAGCATATCTTAATACAAGTTTCCATTTAACCATCCTTCCCTTAATTCATTTCCAGGCATAGTTTAGATTCATATCAATGGAATAATAGTCATGCATATTTGGTTAGGACCTAAGTCCTAACCCTATGTAAAAGCTACACTCACTAGTCCTCTAGTTTTGATCCTTGATCCAAATCCCTTTTTGCTTGTTACTAGGTTGCCCAACTCTATCTTCTTCAACAAGATCCACTCCTTGTTCTAACAGTACATCCAATATAATGGAATCAAAATCAACAACCAAACAATACATTTCAAGAAATCCAAGTTCACAAGAAACTAAAGTCAATCATTGTATTTCCAACAATCAAACAATTCAAGCATTTCTATTTAGCATTTTCTTTCATGTTAACTTAGCCATTGTATAACATTGTAAAACAATTTTATCCTTTCAATCTATTAAAACAAATTTTCCCTGCTCTTAAACTGCCCAAAACAGTCCCATTTTAACTGTGTTTTCAATGTTATACAAAACAGTCCCAACAGTCCAATTTTTTGCTAAAATAGTCCACTAAAACAATTTGCAATTACACCCTTCTATTTGTTCTACAAAACAGTCCAAATTGTGATTATCTCATACAATTCATGTTAACAAGCTTTTAAGCTAGCTTTCCCTGTTTTTGAGTCACCATTTCCATCCCCTAATTCATGTAATTCAGTCCCTAGATTATTCATGGTTTCAATTCTAGTCCCTAATGCACATACATCTCAACAAGCATCTTAAAATAGTCCAGTTGATCATTATTCAAGCAATTCAATCCAGAAAGCATTTAAATTAACTTTCCCCTATTTTAAATTCATAAATTTCAGCCCTCAATTCTGTCAACACAGTCTAATATTTATCAATTCTTTCAAAATAGTCCCTAATTAGCCATTTTAACAATCAAGTGTGACCAGTTTCATTTCAAGCTAAATTTTCACTATCCAAACATGATTTTCAATTGATTAACATCTCAATTTAGTATGTATCTAAATTTCCAGCAATCTTTTTACTCAATTCAAGTCCTAATTCATGGACAATTCGAATTACCTTATCAAATTACATGATAATTCAAACAATGATTTCATTCATGTAAATATATCATTCGGTCAAGCATAATTTCATCTTATTTTCAATAACATTTCAACCACATTTCAAGCTATAATCCAAGACAATTTCAAGCATAACATCTAACATACAATTCTATAAATCCAAGTTTAATTACTATCATCAATCAATCATTCGAACAAGTTTGCTAGGGAGGAAGGACTTAGAAATCACTTACAATCTTCCTAGCTTTCCAATTACATAAAAGATAAGATCACATGCAAGCTTCCAATCTCCTACAGTGGTGGCTTTTCTTGTTCTAAAAGGGTTGAGAGAGTTTCGGTCAAGGAAGGAGGAAGGGAGAGTGGAGAAGATGATGAGAAAATGGACACCTATCCATGTTGTTCTACCTTGGATTGACCGAATGCCTCCACTTGGCAAATCAAGGGTCTAATTTCTTAACAACTCCTTAGTTATCAATTCTAGTTGCATGCAAAATAACATTTAAACATTGTTACTATTTGGTCCATCATGATTCGGCCATTTCATTATCGAATCCATCTAATTTGGTCACTAAATTTAATCAATTCTTCTAATTTGTAGAACGTTTGTACAATTAAGTTCTAATTAGTTTGTGACATGTTACTGGGCCATGATTTGGGGTATTAAAAATGTTTTGAGTAGGAAGGTGGCCGTGGAGTTGAGAGTGATGTTTGCTCGGTTGAGTTTGTCGCGAGATGGTTGGTTGGTGGCTGAGTTGCAAGTGAAGCCTTCCTTGGTGTAGTTGATTAAGGAGAAGTAGTTGCTTGATGATTCGTTGGTACTGTATGTTATGGATATTGCGAAGGGTAATCCAACGGACTTTTGCTTTAATGATGATGGTGTTTTGTGCTTTAAGAGTTGAGTAGTTGTGTTGGAAGATGATGAATTGAGGCGCACTATTTTGACTGAGGCACATAGTTATCCTTTTGCTATGCATCCTAGTAGTACTAAGATGTACTATGGGTTCAATGAGGAGTACTATTGGGTTGGTTTAAAGAAAGATATGGCTAATTTTGTTAGTAGGTGCATGGTGTGTCAGCGTGTGAAAGCTGAGCGTCAGTTTCCTTCTGGGTTGTTGCAACTGTTTAGGATGCCAGAATGGATACGAGAGAGAATCACTATGGTTTTTGTGAAGGGGTTGCCTTTGACGGTGTCAAAGAAAAATTCTATTTGGGTGATTGTGGATTGTTTTACGAAGTGTGCACATTTCCTACCTATGCATACTACGTATACGTTAGATAAGTTGGGGGATTTGTATATCACAGATATCGTGAGGTTGCATGGGGTGCCTAAATCCATTGTTTTAGATCGGGATCCGTACTTTACAGTGAGGCTTTGGGAATGTTTACATCGAGCGTCGAGTATGTGGTTGAATTTTAGTACTTCGTATCATCCTCAGATCGATGGTCAGTCCGAGCGTGTTATCAAGTGTTAGAGGATATGTTGAGATGTTGCATCATTGATTTTCAAGGATCTTGGGGGAAACACTTGCCTTTGGTGGAGTTTTCTTACAATAATAGCTATCAAGCAAGTATTCAAATGGATCCGTATAAAGCTTTGCATGGTAGGAAGTGCAAGACGCCTCTTTGTTGGGCGGAGGCGGGAGAGAAGTTTGTTTCTTTGCCTAATGTGCTTAAGGGTACTACTGAGAAAGTGAAGCTTATTAGTGATCGGTTGAAAGCGGCATCGGATCGACAAAAGTCTTACGCAGATTTGAAGCGTAGAGAAATTGAGTATGCAGTTGGTGATAAAGTGTTTTTGATGAGGAACTGATTGAGATCTTGGATTCAGAGGTTTATTGGACCTTATGAGGTGTTGGAGCGTGTTGGTCTGGTAGCTTATAGATTAAGGTTGCCACATGAGTTAGAGAAGATACATGATGTTTTCTATGTATCCATGCTTTGGAAGTACATATCGAATCCGTCATATGTTATGTCTGTTGAAGAGATTGAGTTGAATCCAGATTTTTCTTATGATGAAGAACTAATTGAGATCTTGGATTCAGAAGTTAAAGTTTTTCGTGGTAAGACCATTGAGTTGGTCAAGGTGCTGTGGCAACATTGAGGTGTCGAGGAAGCCACATGGGAGAGAAATGATGACATGAAGAAGCAGTTTCCTTATCTTTTTCCACCAGGTAAATTTTGGGGACGAAATTTCATAAGTGGGGGAGAGTTGTAACGCCCCGATTTTGGGCTTAGAAGTTAGCCGGGTTGGCTAAACGATTCTGGTGAACTGGTTTGAGCGGTTTAGACTAGTTTCGGGAATAATTTGAAATAAAAGGTTTTTGAGTGAGATAAAATATAAAAAAATGTTCTAAAATCCTAAAGTGATGTTTTTAAGGTTTTTGTGGGTTCAATTTGACAAAATGGATTTTGTTTTAAATGACATTTTGAGAAAGGTGACTAAATCGTAAAGATTGTAAAATGTATTTTGATGACTAAATTAAAAGGAGTCAAGGCTTAGAATATTTAGGGAGCTATTACACCAAGGTGTTTTCAGCCTTTTCCCTTATTTTTTATTTTTAAAATTTTATTAAAATGATTTATTAAATGCTTTAATAAAAGGAATTTCCAAAAAGGCTTAAACATTTCTTACGTAACTTCTTATTTTCTCATCTCTTTTCTCTCTACTTTATGACTTGCTAAATTGAACTTCTTTCACTAAAATGATGAGAAATCAATTGATCTGATTTCATTTTTGGTTTCTTAAATTGATCCTTACATTTCTACATCAACTAGCATTGGATTTCTTGAAGGTTTTTATCTAAATCTTTGTCAAATAAGGGAAAAGCTTGTGTTAGAGGCGATCTTCTAAATTCTCCTCTAAACAAAGGTTATTTATTGAAATTCTTAAGTTCTTGACTCTTGTAATTTGCTTTCTAAATTAATTTGAGTCAAAGAGGATGATATCTTGCTTTAATTAAGCTTTGATTGAGGTTTAATTGATGAAAATGGTTGAGATTCGTTTTGGATTGTTACTGTTGGGTTTTGAATTGATTTTAATCATAATTTTTATGATTAATAATGTGGTAAAGTGGGTTTTAACGTTGTAATCCCGAAACTAGGTGAATTGCAAGATTTCTAGGTTGAAATCTTTGAGATTATGGCTTGTTTGTGTTGTTTAATCTAGGTGAATTGCTAGATTTCTAGGTTGAAATCTTTGAGATTATGGCTTGTTTGTGTTGTTTAATGGTTGCTGGTGGTAAAAGGATGTTGAGGGTATGATTTTAGATGTGTTTTGATGTTGTTTAAATGTTAATCTCGCTGGTAATGGATGGAGATTGTTTAGAAAGGATTCACCTATGTTTTCGGTTGATTTCGGATGTCGTTTGTTGGGTTTTTGTTAGATTGAGTTGTGGAGTTAAGTTGCTGGAGGTTTTGATGCAGGAATGTGCATTAATCCTCTATTTTGTTTTGGTTAGAAGAAGGGGAGGTTGATCCGGTAATGTTGGAAGAAGTCTCGGTTGATTTGGTGGCTTGAGATCGCTTATGCAAAGCTAGCGAAGCATTGTCGGTGAGTGGAATTGGTTTTAAAATCTTTTCAAAGGTTTGAAAGCAAGGTTTGGGGGTTTATATTGAGCTTGAAATTCTAATATAAGCTCGGAAGTAAGTATGGAAGATTTTGCTCTCGGTATTTAGGTTTTCCTATTGTTTTTGTTAATCATGCTCATATTTTGGAAAGAGATTTATTACATTGTGTTTATGCATGTTTTATGAATTGTGAGATGATTCATGTGATCCCATGAGATTGATTTATGATTTTAAAGAGATTATATCTTGTTGAGAAAATGCTATGCATTGTTTATGCTTTTGAAATCGGATGAGAAATGCTTTATGTTTATGCATTGAAAAACAATAAGGTAACATGGTTTTAAAGTGTATATTGGCAAGTGATGCGATTTATATTATTGTTGGATATAATTGGTCGACCAATAGGATTAAAGTGCAATCTAAAATACAAAATTCGTACGTGAGAAATTCTTCAGTTACAAAATAGGTATAGTGATATTGTGAAGTGATAGGGGTAGAGCTATCACATACGGGCAATGGGGTAGTGTCATCCTGGCCTAAATGAGATTATGGTAAGGGTAGTTTCACCATGAGACTTGATGGGGGTAGTTCCATCAAGGAATCTGTATATCCGAACGTGAATGGATAGGGGTAGTGCTATCCAAGGATTAGGGTAGTTCCATTCGGGTCACTTGAATGCCAATATATGAGATTACATGTATCATGATTTGTAAATGGTTTTGTAATTATATTTATACATGAGATTCTATTTTGTGATATGCTTTATGAGAAACAAGCATGAGAAGCTTTGGCTTGAGATTTGCCTCATGGTTAATGCATGAGATTTATGATACATGTTTTAAATGATTGATGATTTTGCTTTAAAATGGTTTTAAAGCATGAGATATATTTGAGCATGATGAAAGATGGTTTACACTAGAGAAATGGTTTTAAAATGCATTTTTGTTGGTTTTTAATCGAGCGACTCTCACTAGGCATTTATGCTTACGCTATCTTTTCCAACAATGCAAAGAAATAGCTTGAGTGAGGCAACGAGAAAGCAAGGGGAAATTCCAAGAGGCATATCATCGCTCAAGTATGGTTTTACGTTTACTAAATAGTAATAAGTGGCAATGGGAGAGTACCTATATGTTTTGGGTGTATGTGTTTGAACTCCCTAGTTATGTAGCAAGTTTATATTGCCTATTTGGACTCGTAAATGGTTTTGATGTTAGACTATGCTTTGATTTGGGGGCTTTTAGGGAAAGGTAAGCATGTTGGGTAGAAATCATGCCTATAGGACTTCCTTTGTTGCCGTAATGCATACGCTCTTACATTGTAGTGGTCTTTGGTTGTTATGATGTTTGTATGTTGTTGTGGTATTGATGCTTGAGTCTTAAATGATGTTTTGGGTTATTTCGGATGTGTTTAGGAAGGTTCCGAGGATTTTCGAACGTGCAGATTTTGTGAACCTACAAACATATTTCGAAACCAGGGGAAAATTTTGGCTATTGAAGCCCGGGTTTCGAAAACACTTAGAGAGGTTTCGATACCTTTCATGGGGACTCATCCGTTATGTTGAAAAATAATTTCTAAAGTTATATTTTGGTCCCTAATTGTTAGGTATGCATTTGGATGGGTTTGGATTATTATTTTAATTTGAAATTTGATATATATGCATAGAATCTGACTAATTGAGGATTGATAAAGCAAATTTTAAGTAATTCCCTATAATTTTATAGATTTATGTTTTTGTCCCTAAAAATTGGCAATGCTTAATTGATGATGTAAATGAGCTTGGTTTGAGACAAAATTTCAAATGTATGTTTCAAATGGACCTAATTATATATTGTTAAGCTCAAAATGGTAGAAGTCCCTCTAATTTTATATAATTGCAATTTGGTCCCTAAATTGCAATTGAGTGCAATTAGACGTCGACCCGACGCCCAATTGAGTTGAGTATTCACCCGCTGCCTTATCACTCACCATAGGTTATAATATTGCATCTAGATAAGATAAAAGAAAAAAAATGGTCGTTTATAAAGGTGAACCTTTATGGGTTTTCCTCAGTAAAGCTAGTGTAGCTCGCTTGGTTGGGTCTTACGACTAGATTGGATCAATGGGGTTACAATGTTCCTAAAAGACGATATGAAGAAGTTTTGTTGGGAAAAATGACAGTTGAATCTGATCTACACACCGACCATGAAGATTTGGAATATGTTGCTGATAGTGAAGTCCTTGTAGTGAAATAAAGCTGAAGAATCCAAAGTGTGGAAGGAGAGCAACAACGAGAAAACATCTTCAATACTCGTTGGCACATCCAAGGCAGGGTATGTAGTGTTATTATAGATGGTGGTAGTTTTACTAATGTTTCTAGTACCTTGTTGATAGAAAAGATTGGCCTTGCAACCACCAAACATCCACAACCATACATTCTTCAATGGCTCAATGATGGAGATCAAAGTCACCAAGAAAGCCCTTATTGCCTTCTCAGCTGGCAAGTATTGTGATGAGGTTCTTTGTGACGTGGTTCCCATGCAAGCTGATCATCTATTATTAGGAAGACCTTGGCAATTTGATCGTCGAGTGATGCACGACGGCTATACCAACTGATACACTTTCAAGCATGAAAGAAGGAATGTTACTTTGACACCTCTCACGCCAAAACAAGTTCATGACGACCAAGTTCGTTTGAAGGAAAGCTTTGTCAAGACAAAAAAAGATAAAAGATGAAAATGAAAACAAAATAATTTGAGGAAAAGAAACCAGAGAAAAATGAAGAAAATGAGATGGAAAAATTGAGTGTTTTTGCAAAAGAAAGAGAAGTGAGGAAATCTTCTCTTTTGAAGCATGCTTTGCTTGTGCTTATGTACAAGGAAAGTTGGCTTACCACTAATGACCTTAACGATTCTTTGCCTTCTTTTATTGTTTCTTTGATTCAAGAATTTGAAGAAGTATTTCTAGAAGACATGTCGAGTGGCTTACACCCACTCGAGGCATCGAGCACCAAATTGACTTCATCCCTAGTGTAACCATTCTTAACAGACCAGCCTACCGAAGAAACCCCGAAGAGACCAAAGAGATGCAAAGACAATTTGAAGAGTTGATGGAAAAAGGGTATGTACGAGAAAGCCTAAGCCCTTGTGTCATTCTAGTCTTGTTAGTCTCAAAGAAAGATGGTTCATAGAGAATGCACATTGATTGTCGAGTGGTTAACAAGATTACCATCAAGTTGTAGCGATGTCCTTTTTTTCTCATCGCTAAATAAAACGTGGTTTTTCGAAGGAGTTTTTGAAAGGTGTTCGTGATTTTTTGGATATAAAATATTAATTCCATGGGGTTTTAAAAAAACCGCATTTTTTTTAAAAAAATGGAGTCGCCACCGGCCACTTAGGTAGGCCGGACACCATAAAACCAGAGATTCAAAAAGATTGGGTTCGGGAGTCGGTTACGGATGGGGAAGGATTAGCACCCCCACACCGCCAAAAATTGGTACTTTAATAATTACCGCTTTATTAATATTGGATTTTTCGGATTAAAGTGACGATCAGTTTAATACTCGGTTATAATTGCAAATAAATTTTAAAGGCCTTGTTATCCGAGAGTAAACGCCCAACCACTATCACTACGCCTGATACTGGCCCCGTTTACGCTCGGATAAAAGGACACCGCATTAACAATTTATATATCATATGCAATCTTAGTGGCAAAAATATAAAACATGGCAAAATATTTAAATGCAATAAATATTGACATAACAGAATACTAATCTAACATAAATAAAACATGTAATCAAAACACACATATACATAACAGGCTTAACATTAAATAAAAGCAAATTCAACATATCACAATAACAAGGCATGAATAAATACGTGTATGGGAAACATATATTTCAAAAAAGACATACATATTATAAATAAAACACATTTCAACATATATAGAACAATATATTATACATAAAAGAAGACACACTAACACGTAACCTAAAAGCCAAGAAAACATACAATACGTGCAAAAATACAAAAACATGCCGTTCACGAGTCAACTAGAACATAACATGCTTAATACGAATAACCTAACAAAAAGATACATAATCATCGTAAACTTAACACACATATACATGTAAACATAAAATACGAGGCATATACGAGGGATATAAAATAAAACAATAGAATACATATACGATTATAATACGAACATGAGTATTTACAAAGAAACAGGACTGAAATGAAAGAAAAATAAAAGTCAGTGGCAGAAATTAAAGAACAATAATATGTAATTTAGGGACGAAAATGCGAAACAAACAAAACCTAAAAGGATCAAAACTGTAATTAGACAAAGGGGCAGACTCAAAATGAAAAGTTCAAAAATGCGGGATGGTTAAAAGCATAATTTTACCATTTAAAGTCTGATTCAGTGTAATTTAGGGACTAGATTGCAAGATTTTAAAATACAAGAGGGACCAGAGTTGTAAATATACCATGCGGTAAGACAAAAATGAAAATATTGGAAACGCGGGGGGATTTAGTGTGTGATTTTCCCATTTCACGAAATAATAATCACTATAAAAACCCTCTTCTTAGGCCGAAAATAATTTTCACCATTTTGTTTCATTTTTCAGTTTTATAACTCAAACCGTGTTCTTCATTTTCTCTCAAATCCCCCATGAAACCCAGAATCTAGCGGCCGGCCGCCGTATTCTCCGCCGCCGGCCGCCGCTAACACGGCGCCGTCGAGCCTCAAAACCCTACCAAAATAACCCCCTTTCCATCCTCGACACGAATCCGAGGTTGGATTCAGAGGATACACCTCTATTCGCCCTAGATCTAGGAAATACGAACAAAAAAAAACACTTTTAACCAAAAACAAAACTACAAAGGGGGTCTTCCCCTTCCTCCAGTTCACCATATCCGACTTGGGGAAGTCGAAAGGCTTATCACTGAGGAGGGGAGACCCACAAACGGTGACGGTAACGACCTCTAACCCTCTCTCTCTTTTTTTACTACGTATCTTTTGTATGCACCCAATAAAAGTAACAAGAAATGTACCACTGGACTTGCGTTGCCTCTTTTTTGTATTTCTGAAAAAAACTCCTTACAATACACTTTCTATTGGATGATATATGCCTGTTTTTTTCTATGTTTTTGTAGAATATAATACATATTACATCTTGTTCGATTTGGTACTGACACCCTGTATTTCCACTTTTTTTGTGCATCTGAGCATGGTGGCAGGTACGGCGGTATGGTGGAAGAGTGGAGAGAGTATGGTGGTGGTGTCCTCTGTTAGATCCATTCACGGCCGTTGGATCAGATCTAATCCAACGGCTATGATTACATGGGGGATGAGCGGCCTTGATCTAGCCTTGAGATGAGTGCGGCTATATCTGATCTTGACGCGTGGCAGAGGGGTAATGAACGGTCTCGCGCGTGCAAAGGCAAGCGGTCTGGAGAGTGACATCACGAGCGCCAACTGGATGATCTTGGACTGATCTGGACCGTTGGATCAAGACTTGATCCAACGGCCCAGATGACGGCAACTATAAGATAAAAGAGGGGTATCAGACTTAGTTTTTAGGGTTTTTAATATACTGGGTCAGGCCAATATGGGCCTTGTAATATAAATTTTTGGGTTTGTAATATATATTTTTGGGTTTTGTAATAAATTGGATTGGAATGCTAATTAATATTTGGGTTTTATATTTTAGACATTAGCCCAATAATAATAATAATAATAATAATAATAATAATAATAATAATACGATATTACATACATACGTACACGTGTACACCCATATAAGTGTAACATACGAATACACATGCAAACATTAATGTAACATACTAACATACATATATATATATAATCATACACATAATTAACATAACCTCTACATACATTAAACAAATACGCTCGTACTCTATAGATACATACGCGACACACATACACCATTAATACGTAAACATACATAGCTTATAATATACATGCACACACCACACCTTATATATATATTAGTAAGACTCATGCAAATAATAAACATATGATATAATAAGTATACATGCAATACAATACTAAAATGAGTGATTACAGTTGCCCCTCTTTGCTTGTTCTCATGAAATGGGAAACAAAGCAAAGATTCATAAGCACTCATTTTTATCAGACTTCCCTGTTTGTAGCTTTGGAAAAACATGTTCTTTTGGACATCTTCGCTCTTCCTTAGCTGAATCTTCGGGCTCGTAAGTTCTTCCTATATAGAGATTTGTCACCTTCCGATCTTGGAGCTACAGGCTCTTCCTATATAGAACCCCTCGCTCTGAAGCCTCGAGTTATGAGTCCCTCCTATATAGGACTTTTCGCTTCGAGATAGTAAAGCTTGGAATCCTTCCTATATAGAACTCTTCGTCTTCAACGCTTGTTTCTCCTATATAAAACCTTTTGCGTCGCTGATGGATTCTTCCGACTGGGAGTTCCTCCTATATAGAACTGCTAGTCTTCAAACCCTGGAGCCGTCAGTCCTTCCTATATAGAACTTTTGGCGTCTGAAATCTCAGAGCTACAAGTTCTTCCTATATAGAACCTTTCACTCTAAGACAGTGAAACTCGGAGCCTTTCCTATATAAGACTCTTCGCTTTCGACACAACAGGTTTCCTATATAACCCTGTGTCATAGGTGAATTCCTTCGACTGAGAGTTCTTTTTGAGATTCTGGATTTAGGGTTCTCCCTCTATGGAACCTTTTCACTGGGGCTTGAAAATGTAGGTTCCCTTTTTTTGTTTTTTTGTTGTTTTTTTTACGAGGCTGTTGCCATTTTTGGACCTACGCTACTAAGACTGTCGCATCATGCCCGAAGGACTTATTTATGGCCCGAAGGACTTATCATCATGCTCGAAAGACTTACTGATGGCCCGAAGGACTTAACATCGTGCCCGAAGGACTTACGGATGACCCGAAGGATTTAACATCTGGGTCTCACGCCGCTATGGCTGCCGTTCTGTAGGGACTCACGCCGCTATGCTGCCGCATCATGCCCGAAGGACTTACTGATGGCCCGAAGGACTTATTACCGTGCTCGAAAGACTTATTGGTGGTCTGAAGGACTAAACATCGTGCCCGAAGGACTTACCGATGACCCGAAGGATTTAACATCTAGGTCTTACGCCGCTATGGCTGCCGTTCTTTAGGGACTCACGCCGCTATGCTGCCGCATCATGCCCGAAGGACTTACTGATGGCCCGAAGGACTTATTACCGTGCTCAAAAGACTTATCGGTGGCCCGAAGGACTTAACATCGTGCCCGAAGGACTTACCGATGACCCGAAGGATTTAACATCTAGGTCTCACGCCGCTATGGCTGCTGTTCTTTAGGGACTCACACCGGTATGCTGCCGCATCATGCCCGAAGGACTTACTGATGGCCCGAAGGACTTATTACCGTGCTTTAATAAAAGGAATTTCCAAAAAGGCTTAAACATTTCTTACGTAACTTCTTATTTTCTCATCTCTTTTCTCTCTACTTTATGACTTGCTAAATTGAACTTCTTTCAATAAATTGATGAGAAATCAATTGATCTGATTTCCTTTTTGGTTTCTTAAATTGATCCTTACATTTCTACATCAACTAGCATTGGATTTCTTGAAGGTTTTTATCTAAATCTTTGTCAAATAAGGGAAAAGCTTGTGTTAGAGGCGATCTTCTAAATTCTCCTCTAAACAAAGGTTATTTATTGAAATTCTCAAGTTCTTGACTCTTGTAATTTGCTTTCTAAATTAATTTGAGTCAAAGAGGATGATATCTTACTTTAATTAAGCTTTGATTGAGGTTTAATTGATGAAAATGGTTGAGATTCGTTTTGGATTGTTACTGTTGGGTTTTGAATTGATTTTAATCATAATTTTTATGATTAATAATATGGAAAAGTGGGTTTTAACGTTGTAATCCCGAAACTAGGTGAATTGCAAGATTTCTAGGTTGAAATCTTTGAGATTATGGCTTGTTTGTGTTGTTTAATCTAGGTGAATTGCTAGATTTCTAGGTTGAAATCTTTGAGATTATGGCTTGTTTGTGTTGTTTAATGGTTGATGGTGGTAAAAGGATGTTGAGGGTATGTTTTTAGATGTGTTTTGATGTTGTTTAAATGTTAATCTATCTGGGTAATGGATGGAGATTGTTTAGAAAGGATTCACCTATGTTTTCGGTTGATTTCGGATGTCGTTTGTTGGGTTTTTATTAGATTGAGTTGTGGAGTTAAGTTGCTGGAGGTTTTGATGCAGGAATGTGCATTAATCCTCTGTTTTGTTTTGGTTAGAAGAAGGGGAGGTTGATCCGGTAATGTTGGAAGAAGTCTCGGTTGATTTGGTGGCTCGAGATCGCTTATGCAAAGCTAGCGAAGCATTGTCGGTGAGTGGAATTGGTTTTAAAATCTTTTCAAAGGTTTGAAAGCAAGGCTTGGGGGTTTATATTGAGCTTGAAATGCTAATATAAGCTCGGAAGTAAGTATGGAAGATTTTGTTCTCGGTATTTAGGTTTTCCTATTATTTTTGTTAATCATGCTCATGTTTTGGAAAGAGATTTATTACATAGTGTTTATGCATGTTTTATGAATTGTGAGATGATTCATGTGATCCCATAAGATTGATTTATGATTTTAAAGAGATTATATCTTGTTGAGAAAATGCTATGCATTGTTTATGCTTTTGAAATCGGATGAGAAATGCTTTATGTTTATGCATTGAAAAACAATAAGGTAACATGGTTTTAAAGTGTATATTGGCAAGTGATGCGATTTATATTATTGTTGGATATAATTGGTCGACCAATAGGATTAAAGTGCAATCTAAAATACAAAATTCGTACGTGAGAAATTCTTCGGTTACACAATAGGTATAGTGATATTGTGAAGTGATAGGGGTAGAGCTATCACATACGGGCAATGGGGTAGTATTATCCTGGCCTAAATGAGATTATGGTAAGGGTAGTTTCACCGTGAGACTTGATGGGGGTAGTTCCATCAAGGAATCTGTATATTCGAACGTGAATGGATAGGGGTAGTGCTATCCAAGGATTAGGGTATTTCCATTCGGGTCACTTGAATGCCAATATATGAGATTACATGTATCATGATTTGTAAATGGTTTTGTAATTATATTTATACATGAGATTCTATTTTGTGATATGCTTTATGAGAAACAAGCATGAGAAGCTTTGGCTTGAGATTTGCATCATGGTTAATGCATGAGATTTATGATACATGTTTTAAATGATTGATGATTTTGCTTTAAAATGGTTTTAAAGCATGAGATATATTTGAGCATGATGAAAGATGGTTTACACTAGAGAAATGGTTTTAAAATGCATTTTTGTTGGTTTTTAATCGAGCGACTCTCACTAGGCATTTATGCTTACGCTATCTTTTCCAACAATGCAAAGAAATAGCTTGAGTGAGGCAACGAGAAAGCAAAGGGAAATTCCAAGAGGCATATCATCGCTCAAGTATGGTTTTACGTTTACTAAATAGTAATAAGTGGCAATGGGAGAGTACCTATATGTTTTGGGTGTATGTGTTTGAACTCCCTAGTTATGTAGCAAGTTTATATTGCCTATTTGGACTCGTAAATGGTTTTGATGTTAGACTATGCTTTGATTTGGGGGCTTTTAGGGAAAGGTAAGCATGTTGGGTAGAAATCATGCCTATAGGACTTCCTTTGTTGCCGTAATGCATACGCTCTTACATTGTAGTGGTCTTTGGTTGTTATGATGTTTGTATGTTGTTGTGGTATTGATGCTTGAGTCTTAAATGATGTTTTGGGTTATTTCGGATGTGTTTAGGAAGGTTCCGAGGAGTTTCGAACGTGCAGATTTTGTGAACCTACAAACATATTTCGAAACTAGGCCTTAGGTTTCGAAACCAGGGGAAAATTTTGGCTATTGAAGCCCGGGTTTTGAAAACACTTAGAGAGGTTTCGATACCTTTCATGGGGACTCATCCGTTATGTTGAAAAATAATTTCTAAAGTTATATTTTGGTCCCTAATTGTTAGGTATGCATTTGGATGGGTTTGGATTATTATTTTAATTTGAAATTTGATATGTATGCATAGAATCTGACTAATTGAGGATTGATAAATCAAATTTTAAGTAATTCCTTATAGTTTTATAGATTTATGTTTTTGTCCCTAAAAATTGGCAATGCTTAATTGATGATGTAAATGAGCTTGGTTTGAGACGAAATTTCAAATGTATGTTTCAAATGGACCTAATTATATATTGTTAAGCTCAAAATGGTAGAAGTCCCTCTAATTTTATATAATTGCAATTTGGTCCCTAAATTGCAATTGAGTGCAATTAGACGTCGACCCGACGCCCAATTGAGTTGAGTCTTCACCCGCTGCCTTATCACTCACCATAGGTTATAATATTGCATCTAGATAAGATAAAAGAAAAAAAATGGTCGTTTATAAAGGTGAACCTTTATGGGTTTTCCTCAGTAAAGCTAGTGTAGCTCGCTTGGTTGGGTCTTACGACTAGATTGGATCAATGGGGTTACAATGTTCCTAAAAGACGATATGAAGAAGTTTTGTTGGGAAAAATGACAGTTGAATCTGATCTACACACCGACCATGAAGATTTGGAATATGTTGCTGATAGTGAAGTCCTTGTAGTGAAATAAAGCTGAAGAATCCAAAGTGTGGAAGGAGAGCAACAACGAGAAAACATCTTCAATACTCGTTGGCACATCCAAGGCAGGGTATGTAGTGTTATTATAGATGGTGGTAGTTTTACTAATGTTTCTAGTACCTTGTTGATAGAAAAGATTGGCCTTGCAACCACCAAACATCAACAACCATACATTCTTCAATGGCTCAATGATGGAGATCAAAGTCACCAAGAAAGCCCTTATTGCCTTCTCAGCTGGCAAGTATTGTGATGAGGTTCTTTGTAACGTGGTTCCCATGCAAGCTGATCATCTATTGTTAGGAAGACCTTGGCAATTTGATCATCGAGTGATGCACGACGGCTATACCAACTGATACACTTTCAAGCATGAAAGAAGGAATGTTACTTTGACACCTCTCACGCCAAAACAAGTTCATGACGACCAAGTTCGCTTGAAGGAAAGCTTTGTCAAGACAAAAAAAGATAAAAGATGAAAATGAAAACAAAATAATTTGAGGAAAAGAAACGAGAGAAAAATGAAGAAAATGAGATGGAAAAATTGAGTGTTTTTGCAAAAGAAAGAGAAGTGAGGAAATCTTCTCTTTTGAAGCATGCTTTGCTTGTGCTTATGTACAAGGAAAGTTGGCTTACAACTAATGACCTTAACGATCCTTTGCCTTCTTTCATTGTTTCTTTGATTCAAGAATTTGAAGAAGTATTTCTAGAAGACATGTCGAGTGGCTTACACCCACTCGAGGCATCGAGCACCAAATTGACTTCATCCCTAGTGTAACCATTCTGAACAGACCAGCCTACCGAAGAAACCCCGAAGAGACCAAAGAGATGCAAAGACAATTTGAAGAGTTGATGGAAAAAGGGTATGTACGAGAAAGCCTAAGCCCTTGTGTCATTCTAGTCTTGCTAGTCTCAAAGAAAGATGGTTCATAGAGAATGCACATTGATTGTCGAGTGGTTAACAAGATTACCATCAAGTTGTAGCGATGTCCTTTTTTTTCTCATCGCTAAATAAAACGTGGTTTTTCGAAGGTGTTTTTGAAAGGTGTTCGTGATTTTTTGGATATAAAATATTAATTCCATAGGGTTTTAAAAAAATCGCATTTTTTAAAAAAATGGAGTCGCCACCGGCCACTTAGGTAGGCCGGACACCATAAAACCAGAGATTCAAAAAGATTGGGTTCGGGAGTCGGTTACGGATGGGGAAGGATTAGCACCCCCACACTGCCCATAATTGGTACTTTAATAATTACCGCTTTATTAATATTGGATTTTCCGGATTAAAGTGACGATCAGTTTAATACTCGGTTATAATTGCAAATAAATTTTAAAGGCCTTGTTATCCGAGAGTAAACGCCCAACCACTATCACTACGCCTGATACTGGCCCCGTTTACGCTCGGATAAAAGGACACCGCATTAACAATTTATATATCATATGCAATCTTAGTGGCAAAAATATAAAACATGGCAAAATATTTAAATGCAATAAATATTGACATAACAGAATACTAATCTAACATAAATAAAACATGTAATCAAAACACACATATACATAACAGGCATAACATTAAATAAAAGCAAATTTAACATATCACAATAACAAGGCATGAATAAATACGTGTATGGGAAACATATATTTCAAAAAAGACATACATATTATAAATAAAACACATTTCAACATATATAGAACAATATATTATACATAAAAGAAGACACACTAACACGTAACCAAAAAGCCAAGAAAACATACAATACGTGCAAAAATACAAAAACATGTCGTTCACGAGTCAACTATAACATAACATGCTTAATACGAATAACCTAACAAAAAGATACATAATCATCGTAAACCTAACACACATATACATGTAAACATAAAATACGAG
Organism: Hibiscus mutabilis; assembly: GCA_019671005.1. Taxonomy (NCBI): domain Eukaryota; kingdom Viridiplantae; phylum Streptophyta; class Magnoliopsida; order Malvales; family Malvaceae; genus Hibiscus; species Hibiscus mutabilis. Next base: position 34,038,709 of record CM033714.1, read on the forward strand.
GCATATACGAGGGATATAAAATAAAACAATAGAATACATATACGATTATAATACGAACATGAGTATTTACAAAGAAACAGGACTAAAATGAAAGAAAAATAAAAGTCAGTGGCAGAAATTAAAGAACAATAATATGTAATTTAGGGACGAAAATGTGAAACAAATAGAACCTAAAAGGATCAAAACTGTAATTAGACCAAGGGGCAGACTCAAAATGAAAAGTTCAAAAATGCGGGATGGTTAAAAGCGTAATTTTACCATTTAAAGTCTGATTCAGTGTAATTTAGGGACTAGATGCAAGATTTTAAAATACAAGAGGGACCAGAGTTGTAAATATACCATGCGGCAAGACAAAAATGAAAATATTGGAAACGCGGGGGGATTTAGTGTGTGATTTTCCCATTTCACGAAATAATAATCACTATAAAAACCCTCTTCTTAGGCCGAAACCAAAATTTCTCCATTTTGTTTCATTTTTCGGTTTTATAACTCAAACTGTTGTTCATGCGGTACATGAAGGATCGAGATGTAGCCATCACAAGAGTTATTTTCAAAAATTATCCCGAGAGTATCGTTCCTTTCCCAGTCTTCCCTGCTGAACTACTCGCTCCATCAACTGAAGATGCCATGGAAAATGCTACCCAACGAAAAGGTAAAGAACCTATTACTGAACCTACTCGAACTGAATCCCTTCATGGATTTTTAGATACGGAAGACTTTATTTTTGCACCGATGAAGTCTCCACCGGCCGTGCAATCAAAATTGCAATCGAAGCGCAAAGCTTCTAACATAGAAAAGGCCGCAAAAGAGAGTGAATCGGGTGAAGAGGTTATGGAAATAATGGTTCAAGAAGCACCACCAGCTTCACGTCAACAACCACCATGAGCTGGAAAATGGACCAAGTAAATGGCTCGAAGGAAACTCGTTGTGAGATGGAATGCAACAAATCAACCGGTCTTCTGAGATGGTCTCATTGTGAGATGTAGGAAACATATTTACCTTGATGAAATGGTTCCATCCTCGCATTTGTGGCTTCAACGCCAACCTCTTCACCGTCCGGTGGCCCGATGATGAAATTGTCCAATCTATGCCAGGCTCACGCAAGTCTGCCAGCAATTTCTTGCGTTTGGCAACGGTCATAGATGCAGCATAGTTGAAGTACTCATCTTCCATAGCATTCAAAGCAAAAAGTGAGTTCACATACCCTTCATCAAAATGAACACATTTACCTATAATAATCAATAATTGAGAATCTTTTTTGAGATGGGCATAAAACTCTCACACAATAGTGGCATAGATCTCCCCTTTTTGTTGGCAAAAAGAACTCCAACCATGCATGTCGACAATGGCCATGAACTCCGGTGGGAATCCAACGGTTGTGTTAGTTTGGAAGTCGAAGTGCTTCTCATACAAAAAGGATCTTAAGGAAAAGCTCGTCTCAAACTTCTTTTGAATATCTTCATTGAAAAATCTTTTGAAGGGAAAAGATGAAGATGCCATATAGAAGAAGAGCTTGAATCGGTGATGAAGAAAAGAAGATGAGAAGTTTAATGGTTTCTTAAATCTTGCTTGAGAAAGAAATTAATAGATTATGGTTCTTGGGAAATCGGCTAGGGTAGAAAAAAGAATAAAGAAGATGGAATGTTTAAGGGGATTTGATGATGATAGCCGAAAAGAGAGGGGATAATGATGGAAGTTTAAAAATATTGATTGGGATAGATGTTAAAAGTGATAAGGAAAGACTTGAAGTGATAGGATAATTATGATGAATTTAAATCTTCCTTGAATTGGGCGGCTAGGGTTAATCTTAAGGATTTTTTCTCTTATTTTATCTCTTCTTTCTTCTTCAACACAAAAACCAACGCATGCTAAGCTGTATTGGCATGGTGCATGGCATCACCCTTGGCAAGCACTCTGGCTAACAGTCATCCTGGCATCAATTCTGTACACACTTAAAGGAAACTTTTCAACACAGCAAAATAATAAAACTGAAAAATAACAGAAAGAAAACAAAATCTAAATCCTAAAAGAAATAAAAACAACTATCCTAATATTTACAAAGAATTTCAAACCTACGGATGCTTCATTCTAATTCTGCCAACAAGATCACCTCTTTGGCATGACTTTGCTTACCTTCCAAGTAATGCTTTAGGCGCTGACCGTTCACCTTAAAAATTTTCTGATCTGTAAGTTCTTGATATCTACAGCCCCATGAGCATATGGCTTCACAACTTCATAAGGACCTATCCATCTTGATTTAAGCTTACCTGGAAAAAGTTTGAGCTGAGAGTTAAACAATAGAACAAGCTGACCTATTTCGAACTGTCTTGGTAGGATCCGACTATCATACCAACGTTTTGCCTTCTCATTGTATATCTTAGCGTTCTCATATGCATGTGTTCTAAATTCCTCCAATTCATTAAGGTCAAACAACCTCTTTCCTTCAACAATTCTCCATGCCATGTCAAGCTTTATGTTCAAGTTCTACTGGCAGATGGCATGGTTTGCCAATGGCAAGTTTGAATGGGGAAGTACCCAAAGGAGTTTTAAATGTCGTCCTATAAGCCCACAAGGACTCATCTAGTCTCAAGGACCAGTATTTCCTTGTTGGATTCACAGTTTTTTCCAAAATGATCTTAATCTCCTTTTTGGATATCTCGGCCTGCCCATTTGTTTGTGGATGGTATGCTGTGGCGATTCGCTACTGAATCTCATACCTGCACAATGCTTTAGAAATTAATTTACATTTAAAATGAGTACCCTCGTCATTAATAATCATTCGAGGGGCACCAAATCTAGTGAACATATTTTTGTTCAAGAACTTGGCAACAACCTTGGCACCATTTGTTGGCAAGGCAACAGGCTCTACCCACTTTGACACATAGTCAACAGCCAAGAGAATGTACACATTATTGACTGATAGGGGAAAATGACCCATAAAGTCGATCCCCCACACATCAAATAAATTCACTGGCAGAATGTTCTGGAGTGGTAATTCGTGTTTGGCAGATATGTTCCCTATTCGTTGGCATTGATTGAATGCCTTGGCATACTCGTGGGCATCCTTGTACAATGTGGGCCAAAAGAATCCTGACTGCAAAACTTTGGCAGCAGTCTTCATCTTATCAGAATGTCTTCCATATGGTGCGGCATGACATAGATGCAATATATGTTGCTGCTCGTCCTCTAGCACACACCGGCGAAGCACTTGGTCAGCACACTGATTGTACAACATGGGCTCATCCCAATACTATTGCCTCACCTCTTGCAAAAATCTTTTCTTGGCATTATATGCCAGGTCTGGTGGTAGAATATTGCTTACCAGGTAGTTGACTATGTCAGCGTACCATGGTATAGCATCGACTGCAAACAAATACTCGTCAGGGAATTCATCTCTAATTATAGTGGACTTACCATCCTCAATGTGATGCTCCAACCGAGAGAGATGGTCAGCTACTAAGTTTATACTGCCTTTCTTATCTCTGATCTCCAGGTCGAATTCTTGAAGTAAGAGCGTCTAGCGGACTAGTCTAGGTTTGGCATCCTTCTTTACCAAGAGATATAGCAACGCCAAATGATCTGTATAAACCACAACCTTAGTACCAATTAGATAAGATCTAAATTTATCAAAAGCAAATACAACCGCAGGGAATTCTTTCTCGGTTGTAGAGTAATTCAGTTGTGCTTCATTCAAGGTTTTGTTGGCATTGTAGACGGCATGAAACATCTTGCCACGCTGTTATCCCAAAACTGCTCCAACTGCATAATTGCCTTCATTGCTCATGAGCTCAAAAGGCTTATTCCAATTTGGTGCCACAACTATGGGGACATTAATCAATCTGTCTTTAAGCTCCTAAAATGCTATCAAATAAGAATCGTCAAATGCAAAAGTGTCATTATGTTCCAACAATGAGCATAAAGGTTTAGCAATTTTCGAAAAATCTTTAATAAATCGCTGATAAAAACCGGCATGACCTAAAAAACTCCTTATACCTTTAACACTTGTTGGAGGTTGTAATTCCTTAATTACCTCCACTTTGGCTTGATCAACTTATAGTCCTCTCTTGGTTACCTTATGACCAAGAACAATGCCCTCCTTCACCATGAAGTGGCATTTCTCCCAATTCAACACTAGGTTTGTCTCTATGCATTTCTTCAAAACTTGCTCCAGGCTATGGGTGCATTCGTCAAATGTTACACCAAACACTGAGAAATCATCCATGAATACTTCCATGTTATGCTCAATCATATCGGAGAAAATGGCCATCATGCAACATTGAAATGTTGATGGTGCATTACACAGTCCAAATGGCATCCTTCTAAAGGTAAATGTCCCATATGGACACATGAACATGGTATTCTATTGGTTGTCAGGGGCGATGGAAATCTGATTATATCTCGAATAACCATCTAAAAAATAATAAAAAGCTTTACCTGCCAACCTGTCCAACATTTGGTCAATGAAAGGCAATGGGAAGTGGTCCTTCCTTGTAGCCTTGTTCAACCTTCTGTAATCCATGCACACCCTCCAATCAGTGATGGTTCTAGAGGGAATCAATTCGGCCTTAGTATTTTGGATCACAATCATGCCATCCTTCTTTGGCACACACTGCACCGGGCTAACCCAAGAGCTGTTGGAAATGGGATAAATGATCCCAGCATCCAACCATTTTATGATCTCTTTCTTTACAACCTCTTTCATGCTTGGGTTTAGCCGCCTTTGGCCTTCAATGGTCCTGCCATTGTATTCCTCTAGTATGATCTTGTGCATGCAAATGGTTGGGCTAATACCTTGGTTGTCTCCCAAGGTCCAACCCAACGCTTGCTTGTAATCTTTTAGTATTGCCAGTAGTCTTACCTATTGATCATGAGTGAGATCAGTGGCAATAATCACTGGAAAAGTCGAGTTCTTACCTAAATAAGCATACTTTAAGTGTTCTGACAGGGGTTGAAGCTTCAACTCTGGTGGTTCCTCAATAGATGGCTTTGATTTCTTTATCTCTCTGCCGGCTAAATGAAGTGGCTCGAAGTAACTGTTGTCACTTGATTTTCACCTTCATTTTAGTTGTTATATTAATTTAGTATTGTTGTATTAGTGTTATACTGATAATATAGTTAATATATTATAGTTGTAAATACTAATGTTAGAATAGTTTAAGTGTCATATAATGTATGTATAATTAGTATAATTGATAGTATATTGTGATAGTTAGAATTAATTTAGTTTATATATTAGTATTAGTAGTTGGTCTAAAACCCAAAGTAAAAATAGTCCATTAAAAAAACAATGTCCATTTGCTTTTATTTGGTTAAATAGAGAGAGTCCATTATCTAAAGGGCATGTTGACCCGTTTATAATAAAAAAACATAATCCCATCTTATTCTCTTGCGCAGCCGAAGGGAGGCCGTTGGATCGATCTGGGCAGATCGCGCCAGTTGGGGATGATATAGCGCCTCAATTACACAACCGTTCGATCAGGATGCAATCTAACAGCTCAGATCGCTTTGGGACGTATCATGCGGATCATCACTCGCGCGTGATAGCCACGCGCACGATGTTTCAGCTCTGACCATTCACTTCGTCTTCTCTGACGCTCCACTCGCTCTGATTGTTCCTTGCCGGCGCCATTCTGATTATTCCACACCGACACCATTTGCAATTACCGGCAATAAAAACACAAAACAAGGAGTTAGAAAGAAACAAAAGCAAATAAAAAGGCAACCAAATCCCTAGATTAGAGCCTTAGCTGCAAATCGGGGGCAAAGTCAACCGACAAAAGAGGGAATTGGATCCCTAAATTGGTGCCTTAGCAAGAATCCAACAACGATCAGATTAAAGCAGCAAACAAAAAGACCAAAGCATAAAATCTGAGTTGAGACAGTATCAAATGAGGAGGATATTAAGGATTCAGGCTTAAAATTCAAGCAATTCAATAGCTATATAAACCCCATTGTAAATTATTGTAACAATAAGAACAATTGATAGAAATCACACATAGCAATTACAGCAAACATACTAGCATTCGGAAGTTGTAGGAGCAAGCAATTTGTAACCAGTGTTCAGAAGCAATAAAGAGAATCAAAGTTCTGGTAATATTTCTATCTATTTACTTTCTGTTTCGGATTAAATAAAGAAGAAAATGGTTGTTTTTACCTTGTTTTTGTTTGAAACACCGTGGAGATTTGGTTTTGATGTAAATCCAGTGGAAAAACGCGATTTTGAAGTCGTCCGAATCTGGAAAAATCTGGATTTTCTAGGAATTTTGCCACCAGCAACGACGGCTGGCGATGGTGGATGGCGGCCAGCATGACGGATGTTCATCGTGTTCTTCATAAAATAAAGAACACGATGAACATGACAGAGAAAATTATAAAGGCCGGTTTTGATCCATTTTTGTAAAAGGGGAAGAAATGAAATCTGTTTATAATATTTAATATATATACTAACCCGTCTGACCCGACCCGAACTCGGATTTAACCCACGCCTTTCTTTCCCGGATCTCGTGCCAAAGCTCTTTAGTTTTCAATTGTTTCAATTTTGTCCTTTTTCTTTTCAATTCGGTACCTAATTTTAAACTGTTTTCAAATTAACCTTCACATTTTACTTTCTTTCAAATTAGTCCCTAAGTCAGATTTTCTATTTTAAAATATATAAAAAAACAAATTTCTTTTCTTTATTTAATTAAGTAATTGTAACACCCTAAAAATTGGCCTAGGAATGTTACCACAATCTAAACTATAGGCTAATTGAATACATGAGCTAATCAATTTAAAGAAGAAAGAACATTGGCCATCCTTAAGATCAAATAAGTTAAATTAGAACCAAATTGAATTGAATTTAAAACTAGAAGGCTTAAATGGAAGGATGGAAATGTGAACATGCAAAACTATAAAGATTGCATGTAAAATTGAAATTAAATCAAGGCCTTGACACAAGTTCTCATTTGATGAGAACATGTGCCAAAATTGAGGATGACTCACGGCATGCTAGGGGAAATAATGAACAAAATTCATCATCTTCCTCCCATTATCCTCTATGGCCGATTGGTAGAGAGAGAAAGGAGAGAAAAAGATTCATTGATCATCTTCAAATTCATGCTTCTTGAATTAACTTTGATCAAATTTAGCTTGGAGAAGGTATAATGCTTAACTCCTACAAGTTATAGAATGTTGAATCTTGATATTTTGATGTTCTTGTTGCCTAGATTTATTAGGATGGTTGTTATGCATGTTAGGATGATCTTAGCTTCTCATAGTACTAGAAATTTTGAATGCTAGTAACCAATTTGATAAAGGAAATGTATATGGTTGATGGAATTTTGAGAATTGAAAGCATGATTGAAAACAGTATTGATTAGGGACTGTTTTACTAGAGAAAATGTGTAAAATGCTAATTGAATGTAAAACCCTGTTTTGTTCATATTGCTAGATGAAATGAAGATTGAATAGAATAGATAAGTTGCTGGAAAATGAGTACACCTAATTGTATTAGTTAAATTAGGTAATGGACTGCTCAATTGATGAATTGGATGTATAATGTTGATCAAGTAGATCAAATTGGATTTAACATGATAATGCCCTGTTTTAAGCTCATTTCTAAGCGAATTAGACTGACCTATACATGTAAGAACATGAAAATGAATTGAATTGCCATGTTAGAACCTTGTTAAAGTGAGTTATGAAACTAGAAACTCAACGTAGTGCAATCTGCCCAGAATGCTCTGTTCTGGGCAGAAACTTTGAAAAATCACCAAACATTGTATAAAGTGAATTTAAGGATGAAAATTTTATTGATAGTACCTTGACATGTATAAAATCATTAGGAGAAAATAGAACTGAATTCTGGATTGTATAATGAATTGTAGAGAAGAAACACTAATGACAGTGCAAACTGTCCAGTGTAGCGAAATGCCCTATCTTTAAGTTAAAAACTGTATTAATTGGAAAAGAACTAAAATTCAAGGCCTATATAGTTTTCAAGAAAATTAATTTAGCTTTCCAACGTTGTAAACCAATTGAAATTCTGCTGTAGGGAATGAAAGTTATGCATGTTTAAGTGAACAGACTACATGCTGCCTAGTAACAACAGTTTAGGTAATTGTACATTGTTTTGTGGCAATTTGTAAACTGTATTGTAAACAGTTTTGGGGCATTGATTCTGCCATGTTTTACATGAATTGGAGTATAGATAAGTGTGGTCAAGTGTATAAAGAAAATATACAAACATGCTGACTAGATTTGTATATGTTGTATATTTGTAACCTTGCCTTGATTGAATGACTTTGTGAACTTGTTTTGATATGTATTTACTTGTAATGTGTTAGAACCAGGATTGAACTTGGTGGATGAGGAAAAAGTGGAACATCCTAAAGCCAAGAAAAAAGGAGTGTGGATCCAAGACTAACTAAGCTTGGAGTATTGTGTGTGTAGTTATCTCTAGGGTTAGGACTAGGTCCTAACCAATGCATGCTTGTTTACCTTCTTGCAATGCTTAATGAACCTAATATGGATTTGACTTAATAAGGGAAGAATGACTAGTAATGCATGAAACTTGATCACATCTTTGAATACATGATTATTTCGAATGTTTAAGTGGTAACTTTGGTGCTTATATGTGTGATATGGCATGTGATCAAGTGCTTAAAGAACTTGCTTGTAATTATATCCTACTTGATGAAATGAAACATGATAACTACATGATATGTGAGCTATGGATCAATTGGCCTAAGGGCCTAGCATGAAATGAACTTGCTACTTGACATGATCTTGAACTTGATATACTTGTATAAATGGCTTAAATCGAATAACCTTGGTAGCTAGTTGGACTAGGTAGAAGGGCATGCCTTAGAGTCTAGAGCTCATTGTGTCAGGGTGGACTACGGTCTAGGGCTAAGGCTCCTATTTGGCGACAGACAGAGGGTACGTATGTGGTCTTTGGCGACAGTAGGAGGGTTGACCAGCACTACGGTGCATCTCGTGGTGACAGTTGGTTGGAGACTCGATTACCTATACAAACTAAGTACCAAGGGGGTTGTTTAATTGATAACAAATGTAATAACAATCCTAAAACGCATGTGGCTTGTCTTGAAAGCCATGAATTGAATGTTACTTGTCTTGAAAGCCATGAATTGTATGTTACTTGTCAGGTAAGCATGACTTACTTGATTACTTGTTTTGTAAGCATGATGTGCTTGATTCATGATATGAAAACATGAAGTATGAATTTTTGCTTCTTGTATCCTATACTAGCCGAATGCTATAATCCTTAGCTAGGATTACTTTAATGCTTAAAAACCTTAGCTAGGTTCATTCTTGTTCAATTGACACATAAATTGACATAACAAATGGTTAGAACTAGTTACTACCTCACTAAGTACATTCTTGTACTTATCACTCTCATTTTCATTCTTCCCAACTATAGGATAAAGGATTCAGCTGTTGCTTGATCTTGAAGCCTTTTACCTTGAGCTAGAAGCAAATCACACAAGCTTTGCCTAAGAATGGTTTCATACTTGTTTTGTATATCTCCTAGATTGGTGGCACTAGATTGTATATAGTTTATCATGATCATGCATTTTGGAATACTTGAAACTTGTATATATTGTCCTTGTATGGGACTACTATGTTTATGATCTTGATTAACAAATGAGAAACAAGTTCGTATTGAACTTAGATTACATGTAATAGAATGATTTTGCTGCGCATAAATGAGATTACAAATGGTATGATCAAATGTTTGATCTAGATTACCTTGAGCCATTCAAAATCCTTGTTTGATGAACATGTTTATGATTGAATGAATAGCATGAAATGTTTCATGTCTTGCTTGAAATGAAAGTTGTATGAGATGAACCATGCTTGCTTGTATTCCAATCGAATGCCTTGGGAACTATATGGTCATTTGTGTGTGTATATACCATGATGTATGTGTTTTGGTATTATCATGATGATTGTCGAATGGTTAGGTTTAGAGTATGACTTGAATGGAAGCTAGTTACATGCAAATTGAATGTTCAAGGAATCATGTTAGTAATTTAAGTATGAGATATTACATGTATACATCTAGGATCAATGAAATTAAATGGAATTAGGTTGCTTGTCTTAGGTCATTCGAATGTGATAGGAAATCAAGGCTTGAAAATGATAATTGATTCATGAAAGTAGTAACTTATAATGAAAGCATGAAAGGAAATAATTTGGTAGCCTATTAGAATGCTTTAGGATGAAGCTAAAAACAAAATGTGAGATTTCTTGTTTGTTAAGTATTTAATGCTTAGTTTCTTGTTAGTTAAGTAACTCGTCTAGTAGGGATGAGTTATCAATCCTTGCTTGTATTGTTTGCTTGCCTTGCTAAAGTAACACTCCCGAGCCGGTTTTCTACAAGCCCGGGGTAAGGGGTGTTACAGTTATTTCTTATTTACTTAATTAATTGATTACTTCTTTTCTGTCTTTTATGCAAACATTTGTGTGTTAAACTTTAGGAATAGGGACTTAGATCATAGATTAGAGACATGTATATTGTAAAACATTCTTTATTTTCAATAAAACACACTTAATTACATTTAAACCTTAACAGTTAAAATGAGAGTAGATGTTTCTTTAGGTATTAATCATTAATTAGACTTTAATTAAAATACTTTAACACATTGAATTTTCTTGTTGATTTGTAAAAAAGTGAAAACTTAATTAATGCGGTGTCTTACCAAACGAGAATGACGGGTTAGCACCAGGAAAGTTGGCGGTGATTAAAGTTCATTTCCTAGGTGATAATGCCGTTAAAATAGATTTACATTCACTTTGCGGATAAATAAATCAAAATTTTGTGAACTTGCAAATTCTAGTTTTAACAATGCTTCTTGAAATCAATTAGGTACCACTTTTTTGGCGTTGTGGGGGTACTAATCCTTCCTCACACGTAATCGACCCCCGAACCTATTTTCTCATTTTTTGTGGACCAAAAATGTTATTTTGATAAATAAAAAGTTTTTTTATTAAAATAATTCTTGTTTTATCATGATAAACACTTTGCAGATTGTGCTTCAGGCATTGTTGGATAATCAGTTGTATGCCAAGTTAAGCAAGTGTGAGTTTTGGCTTAGGGAAGTTGTTTTTCTTGGGCATGTTGTGTCAGTCGAAGGAATTTGGGTTGATCCATAGAAGATTGAGGTGGTGATAGGTTGGAAGCCACCCAAGTCTGTGTCAGAGGTTTGTAGTTTCCTTGGGTTGGCTGGTTATTACCGTCGGTTTGTGGATGGTTTTTTGAGGATTGCTACTCCTTTGACCAAGTTGTTGTAGAAGAACGTCCTTTTTGAGTGGATGAAGGATTGAAACAGGCTTTTGAAAAGTTAAAGGAGGCTTTGAGGCAAGCTCCAATCTTGATTCAACCTGAGTCGGGAAGGAGTTTGTTGTCTATAGTGATGCATCATGTGTAGGTTTGGGTTGTGTGTTAATGCAAGAATGAAAAGTTGTGGCTTATGCATCTAGGCAATTGAAGGTGCACGAGTGCAATTATCCTAGTCATGATCTTGAGCTTGCTGCGGTTGCGTTTGCGTTGAAGATTTGGAGGCACTATCTCTATGGTGAGAAATGTGTTGTGTATACGAATCACAAGAGTTTGAAGTACTTGATGATGCAAAAGGATTTAAATCTTCAGCAACGTAGATGGTTGGAGCTGCTTAAGGATTATGATTTGATGATTGAGTATCTTACTAGAAAGGCTAATGTTATGGCTGATGCTTTGAGTAGAAAGGTTGCGGTGGAGTTAAGGGCGATGTTTGCGCAGTTAAATGTGAGCGGGATGGAGGCTTGTTGGCAGAGTTACAAGTAAAGCCATCTTTATCACCGTTGATTAAGGACAAACAACCTTTTGATGATGCATTAGTACCGCATGTTAAGGATATCATGGATGGAAATCCGACAGATTTTCACTTTAATGACGATGGGGTGTTGTGTTTCAAGAATTAGACACCGGCTATGGATGTTCTGATGGATTATCTCAATGAGCAATTCACTACATTAAACACCTCTATGACCTCATTGAAGACGACCATGAATAAAGGGTTTGTGGCCATTGACACTCGATTTATTTCCTTGGAGGAACGAGTTCATGCAATTGAGAGCCAACAAGGATCAATGGATATCTCTCTCACGGCTTTCCATGGGGAATAGAGACAATCTCAAGCTACTCAAACCCATGACGAAGATGAAGAGGATGAGGACGATGAGGATACTCCCTAGACATTCATTGCATATCATACATGTCATATTAGGATTTCTATTTTATGCACCTATGTTATTTACTATTTGAACCTATGCTTATGTTTTTAGGATTTTAAGTTTCGATTAATATGTTGCTTTGATTATTGCTTTATGCTTCAATGAAATATTATGTTGTTTTTCTTTAATCTTGCTTATTTATTGCCTCTAAGTATCATTGATTTTGATCTAACAAAAAGGGGGAGATGTAAAGAGCTTAAATTTTTCTTCAAACTTTTTTTGAAAACCTATCTTAAAGTAAGGGGGTAGCACTTCAAAATTTACTTTGGTTTTATTATATCAAAAAGGGGGGAGATTGTAGAACCCACATTTGATTTTGATATAACAAATTGTTTAAGTAATTATTTGAAAAATAAAACAAAATTTTAAGTATTTCAAAGACTCACAATTGATAAGGATTTTTCAAGTACAAAATTGTTGTAAGCCAAAAAAACTTAAACCTTATAAATTTTTTCTAAGTGTTTTCAAGAAAAAAATCAACATTTACGCCCAGGTGTATCGATACGCCCTTAAGCCTTTCGATACGGTCTTAAAGAAATAAGCCACTATAAGAATCTATTTCGATACAGGAAAACCTGTTTCGATACGGGTGTTTTAAGAACAGCGTACCGATACGGCTACCACTGTATCGATACGGGGGTTAAGATTTTTTCAAATCTTCTCACTTATTATTTGAACGTTGCCTTGTCAGTTATTGGTAACCCACGATTTTGAAAATCAGTTAACCTGTATCGATACGCCTACATGGTGTACCGAAACAGGTTTTGGCAATAGCCCAAGTGAGCAAAATTGTATCGATATGGCCTTGCCCGTTTCGATACACCCCTTGTTTTACACTAAGACCGTACCGATATGCCTTCTCGCGTATCGATGTGCCCATGTATTTTGTACATAACAGCTCTTTCTATTTTGAGACAAGTACCGATACGATTGTTCATGTACCGATACGGTAGGTTGCAGAAGTGCATTAATAGTGGGAAAAAGAAAGCCCAGCGGCTCTATTGATGATGCCAACTACACAAACGGATAGAAATCATGAAGGGGGTATAAAAGCAAGCCTAAAAAGCTACAACAACAACTATTGATCAAGTCAAGCACATTCAAGCAAAAATCCAATCCAATTAAGCTTATAGAGTCAAAGCCTTGTAGCCAAATTGAGTGAATTTTTATTGTATCATCTTTTATCAATTTGAGTTGAGTGAACTTGTATCTTGGGCAAATATTTTACCTTTTGAGAGGTCTATTTTCAATTTGCCAACACTTCTTTGTATTAGAGTGAATTTGATCAAGCTTTGGGTAGAAAGCTTTGATCTTTGTAACGGTTTCCTCCTAAGCCTAGAAAAGGGGAAATATTCTATTACTGGATTGTTGAAATCCTTAGTGGGGAGCTAAGTTAGTGGATGTAGAGCTTGCTAGAATCTTGAACCACTCTAAAATTATCGTGTCCAATTTTTTATCTTTCTATTTTCCTCCATTCATATTTTTAATTTCCAATTCATCCCCCTGTTGGCTAATTTCCATTGTTTGATCATCTTAGCAAGTCCTTTAGATGAAGCAACAACTTTTAAATTATGGAATTGATGTAGGTACCATCCCTCTTAAGTGTGACAACACTAGTGCCATATGTCTCACTAAGAATCCCATCCAACATTCTAGAACCTAGCACATAGAGATAAGACATCATTTTATTAGAGATCATGTCTTGAAAAACGATTTTGTTCTAGAATATGTAGACACCTTGAACCAATTAGTGGATATCTTCACAAAACCTTTAGACAAAGAGCATTTTCGGTCTCTTAGGAGAGAGTTAGGTTTAACTAGCCTACCTTGAACTTTAGAGCCTTTTTAGTGTCTAAAATTGCTTGAATTTGGTTGATCTCATTGATTATGTGTTTTTGCTCCTATATGAATCTGTGCTTGTTGCTAGGGGGTATGCATATATTTTTTATCATACATGATGTTCACATATCATATTCATGCATTTCGGTTTGAGTAAAATCGAATTTTGAGCACCTTGTAGTCAAAATGACATTTTTGGCTCAGGGTACCGATACGAGATAACGTGTATCAGTACGGGTATCATGAGACAGTTTCAATACAGTTTGACCTATACCGATACGAGGTCACGTATCGAAATGGCTAAAAACCGTTTCATCACAATATTTAAATACACGTAGCCATTGGTCTTTAAAGGGTTTTTCACTTTAATTAAAACACTTCAAACCCTAGATATGATTTTATCTATAAAAACATCTCAAACCCTCTTGTTTTCACACAATTCTTCAAAACTTTTGAAGTCTTTTGGGTTATTCATCAAACCCTAGCGAAATCAACAAGATTTGTGCATCATCATCTCCTAATTCATCCATAATCCTATATTCAAGGTATAAACTTCTTTTCTTTATTTTTTAATTTTGTTCTTATTTATACACTGTTTTCGTTTCAAATTTATATATTTAGTATGTATATAACATGTTTTTCAAAGATTTTGTGAAAATTCTTTCAAAACTGAAATTTTTTTGTTCAAATATAAAACTATACCGTATATTTCTCAACACTATTTTTCAAATTTTATTTTACCAAAAATCCTTTTTATACTTGTATATGATTTTAAACTATACTATATGGGTTTTACAATACCTTGATCATTGGATTGTTCATTGGATCAAATGTGATGATTCACGCATACATATTTTTTGGTTTGATTTTGATTTCAGGTTTTGTTATGCCTACTAAGAAACGGGCAAGAAGAGAATTGGGACAATCCTCAAATACCAATTCCGACAATGATGGTACAAAACCCAACCTCACCTATATTTTTCAAAATTGTTTCAATGAACCTCGTTTTCCAAATGCAACGGCTCACTTTAAACAATACCAAGGTTATAAGATTCGTTGTGAGCGCACTATTTTAATACCTTTTGTCTTGCGAAAGGTTTCAATTTAAATACCTTGAGCTAATGCATCAATGGAGGTTTATGAATTTTTTGATTATACCTGGGATTTTATATCAAAACCTTATCCTTATTTTTTACTCAAATGCTCGGTGTGTTTATAACCAAGCCAAAATCGAGGTTGTTGCTAATGAATCCTATCTTATGGGAAAGAAATTTCAAATTGATTCTTCGACTTTAGCAAATGTTTTTGTCTTTGAGGATATTGGTATTGATAATGAGGACTCATTAGGACACGTTCTTGGTGGCTCCGTGACCATATTTGATGCTCATGATCCCATCCTTCACCTTATGATCACTTGGTGGTTTTGCCCGTCCGGTGGAAAATTCTCAACAATCTGCCAAGTCGATGACTTTTGGATTCATTGCTTTCTTGAGGGTAAGCGTCTGAACCTTGCTCAAATAATGTTTGCGGAGAACGTCTTTCTTAGGCAAAATCGCCATACAACTCTTGTTTCATCCTTCACTTATGGCACCACCTTGAGCTACTTGTTCCAAAAGTTGGAGATTGATTGTTCTCATGATGTAGTCAAACCTCTCACCGAAACGATTGACGAGCATTCTCTTCACTGAGCAAAGTTTTCATACTATAATGGAGAATGGGTATGTACTGCAGATCTCCCTCAAGATGCTCAACCCGCTCTAGTGGGGGCTCCTCAAGTTCCTCAAGCTCCGATAGCCCAACCATCCCTTGATTCTCTCATGGCTTATCTTGACGGGAAGTTTGCTTCCTTGGGCACTAGCATTGCATCTTTGGACACTACCATGACCTCCGGATTTTCCTCTATTGAAACTTGTTTTACATCTTTGGAGGAAAGGGTTACATCCATTGAGAATCAATAAGCTTCGATGGACATATCTCTTACCGCTTTTCATGGCGAATGGCGACAATCTATTGGAACCAATGCCAATGATGAAGATGAGGATGATGAAGAAGAAGAAGATGATGAAGACGCTCCTTAGGCATCTTGCATATCATATCATATCATATAATATTAGGCTTAGTATTATGCACCTATGTTATTTGTTTATGAACTCCTATGCTTTGGTTTATTTCCTTTGGTTTATGTTTTTAGGATTTGAGTTGGATTCCCTTATGTTGCTTTTAATATTTCATGCTTTGAATAATATCTATGTTGTTTCCTTTAATGTTTGGAGTTATTGTTTATATCTTGTTTTATTTATATCCTATTGATTTTGATCTAACAAAAAGGGATAGAAGTAAAAATAGCTAAATTTTCAAAAAGTTTTTCAAAACTATACCTTTTAGTCTTAAAGAAAGGGGGAGTAGTTTTCAAACTTACTTAAAAATTTACTTTGGTTTTGTTATATAAAAATGGGAGAGATTATAAAACCTATATTTGATTTAGATATAACAAAGTGTTTAAGAAACAATTTGTAAAATTGGATAAATTTTTAAGTATTCAAAAAGTCTAGCAAAATGATGAGGAATAGAACTTGAAATGTTTCTAAGTCAAATAACAAAAGTTTTTCTAAGTATTTTCATACTCAAATAACAAAAACACCCAGGCGTATCGATGCGTTTCTAAGAGTTTTGATTCGACTTTTGACTACTAGAATTTTAATCGCAAAAATATACCGATAAGGTTGTCCCCATATCGATACAACCTTTATCTGGGTTTGTGTTCTTGGTTACAAGTATCGATACAGACTTCACCGTATCGATACAGGTTGTTCAGATTTTCAAATCTTTGCATTTAATTTTATTATTGTTGCCATGTCAGTTATTGGAATCAACAATCTTTAAATTTTAGTTAAACCATATCGATACGCCCCTTAGACGTACCGATGCATTTTTCACAAGACTTTTCCTCAGATTCCAGTGAGCAAAAATCGTACCAATGCGACCTATACGTATCGATACGCCCCTACTTTTACACTATTTCTATTTTGATACGCCTTAAAGCATATCAATACGCCTTCTTACAACGGCTCTTTCTTCTTTAGACATGTATCGATACGGATGTTCGTGTACCAATAGAGTTGGTCACCAAACAGCATTTATTGAGGCAAAAATGGTCTCCAACGGCTCTATTGATGATTTTAACCACCCAAACGGTTAGAAATCAAGTCTTCAAAGCTACAACAACAACTATTGAACAAGAAGTCAACAAGTCTAAAGTATTCAAGCAAAATTCCTACTTACTTTGAGCCTATTAGAGTCATATCCTTTTAACCCACTTGTGTTGAGAAAATTTGTAATTCTTTATTTCAAGTTGTTGTAGCTTTACCAATCTTCTTCTAAAAGAAAGTGAGTTTGATCAAGCTTTGGGTAAAAAGCTTTTATCTTTGTAACGGTTTCCTCTTAAGCCTAGAAAAAGGGGAAGAATTTCTTAGTAAAGTTGTTTGAAATCCTTAGTGGGGAGCTAAGGTAGTTGATTAATCATCCCAACACTTAAGGAGCTATTTTACCTAATGATTTAATCTGATTTTTCTCTCAGTTTGGAATATTTTAAATGAGTTTTAATTAAGGAATTAAAAGGAGATTTAATTAAGCAAGGTAGTTAACTTTTGATGTAACTTTTTCTCTCAAAATTTTCTCTGAAAGTTTCTTTAGCCAAATACTTTCTTTTGCATCAATGAATTGAGGTAATGTTCTTGATTTCTTAAAACTTTGATTTCTAATGGATTCTTCAATCTTGTTTTTCCAAAAACTCATTGTCTTTCTTTGTTTTTCAAGAGTATACATCTAATTGAGAGGAAACTCACTCATTAGAGGTAAGGTTCATTCTTCTCCTCCAACGAATGGTTATTTATTGAAATTCCCAATTATTTGATTCTTGTTTAATGTTTTCTAATGGGTTTTAATGATTTAATGGTGGAAATTGGTTAAATCAAGGTTTAATTGATGAGATTAAGTGATTTTTATTTTGGATCAGTTTTGTTGATTGCTTGATTGGTTTTAATCATAATTTTGATGATAAATAATGTTAATAAGTTAGTTTTGACATTGGAATCCCGAAACTAAGTGAATCTCTAATTTCCTAGATTGCTAGTGATGTGTTTTGGTGAGTTATGGGTGTTTAATGAATCCTTGAAGTGTAAGGATAATATTAAGTTGATTTTTGGATGTTAATTGAAGGTAATTTATGAATTAAGCCTTTAGGTTTTGGCTAGGTTAAGTTTGGAAGATGTTTGACGTTGTTTTCGGTTGTTGAGGAGGGGTTTTGGTTATAGTTGTTGTGGAGTAATGTTGTTGAGTCTTAGAATGCATTTTGATGCATTGAATCCTCTATTTTTGTGTGGTTAATCAGGGGAGGTTGGTCCTCAAGCTTGCGGCACCGTTTCAGAAGCTTTGGAGAAGTAGTTCGCATCGACAAACGAGGTTTTGCAAAGTCGGTGAGTGAGAACATGGATTTTAGCTTTGAAATGGTTTAAAGGTTGTTTTGGGAGTTTAAATTAAGCTTGACATTCTTTTTTAAACTTATAAGTAAGTATGATGAGATTTCTCCCTCGGTCGTGTTTTGGAAAATTGATTTTATGCACTTGTTTTGAATTACATGGTATCTGCTATTTAAGCATGTTTAAAGTATGTTTTATATTGTTTTGATCATATATTGATGATGGATGCATTTGGTAAATGGTCCATGTAAGTATGTGGAATACTTGTTGTGCATGGTTTAATGCATTGGATATAGTTTTGATGTTGCATATAAAAACAATGAGGTACATGGTTAATAATGAATTATATTGGCAAGTGATGTGGTTTAAAATGTTATCGGATATAGTTGACGGCCATAGGATTGACAGTGCACTATAAAAATTTGTCTCGGGTGATGAGCGATTTATGTGTATCGAATACTCCACCACGGGTACCCTAACGGTTGAGGGGTTATATGGTACTGAAAACTCCCGTTAGTGGAGTATACATCTAACTGCTGATTGAGATTGTAATTGTACCCAATTGAAATTGTACCGGTTGTGATGGTACCATAATTCCGGTTGAGATTGTATGAAGTGTTGGGAAGACACTTGTGAATCCGTGTATCTGATGAAATATTTTTTAAAGTGGAACTTGATTCTTGATCACTTGAAAGCCAATATAATTGATAATGTATCGTGTTGATGGATTATGTTGTATAATGTTGGTTTATAGATGTTTTATGCATGGGAAAGCTTAAATTAAGGAGTTAGCAAATGGGATTTTTCTGTTGATCCATGATACATGTTGCGTATGGTTTAATATGTATGTTTTGGAAATGTTAAGTGCATGGTTTAAAAGACATGATAATGTTTTGAAAGTTGTATTAAATGATGAATTCATTGAGAGTTGGAAATTGGTTTTAAATGCATTGATGGTGTTCTGTTTTGAGACCTCCTCGCTAAGCCTAGTGTGCTTACACTCTCTTCATCCATCAATGCAGAGAATTAAAAGGTTGGAGGCAGCAAGCAAGCGAGGGGAAATCCAAGGACTTGATTAACTTAAAAGTATGATTCTTGAACTAGACTAGTAGTAATAAAGGCAATATGGTTCATTTTTGTTTTGGATGGTTATTTACTAAACTCCCGGTTTGTGGAAGTTTATATTGTTGTTGTGGAGTTGTATGAGGCTTAATATGTTTGGTTTTGAAGTGGATTTATGTTTTGGGCTTTGGATAGATTGATTTTTAGGAGGCATGCCTCTAGACTTTTGATTGAAGTATGTTGCTTGTTTCTCTGTGGTACTAGCTTGATTAGATGTTTAGTTTAGTGGTATGCTTGAAGCTTGATTAAGCATGTTTGAACCTATGATTGCATGAAAAATTAGTAAATTTAGTCATTTCATGCCTGAGCGTAACAGTACGCGTGATTTTGTACCGGTACGGGTAAGCTTAATCTAAGGTTGGGTTTCGGTACGCGGGCACCTGTATCGGTACGGGCATGTGTATTTTGGCAAGGTGTACCATTACGCGAAGAGCTCTATTGGTACGATTTTGAGCTACTAGAATATAGAATTTTAAATTTGTAAATGTGTATTGATACACTTGCTCGTGTACCACTACGGGCAGAAGTTATTTCAGTTAATGTGATATTTGAGGGTTTCTGATTCTATTATTTTGGTCTCTGATATTTTTTAATGCAATTGTATGAGCTTGAATGATCGGTTTGAGCTAAAATTTGACAAACAAGCATGTAACGTGAGTAATTGAGGATAGGTAACCTTAACTCTAAGTAAGTCCTCATAATTCCTTAGATTTGCAATTTGATCCTTAAATTGCAAATGGGTGCAATTGGATGTCAATTCGATGCCCGATTCAGTTGAGATTTCACCCGCTGCTGGCATGCTCACCCTAGGTTGTAATGTTGCATATAGATAAGGTAAAAAGAAAAAATGGACCTAAATTTAGTTAACCGTTTCAGGTTTTGTTTTGGCAAAACCCAATGTAGCTCGTTTAGTTCGGTCTGGCGTCTAGGCCGAGTCAAGGGGGTTGCATGGGAAGATTCAAGGCGTTAGATCCATTCATTCATCTTTTGAAGCATGCATGTACGAAAAGGGGGATTGATTCCACTGGAGATCAAAGATACATTCAACTCTTTCACCTCCTAAAGCAAGTGCATTGGATGGGACAAATAAAGATTCATGGAACATGCACATTGCCTTATTTCATCCACTTATTGTATCCATTCATATGCCTTAGCCTTAGCTTATAAATAGAGGCTCATTTCAATTTGTAAAAACAACTTTGATTTTAATAGAATTTGATAGTGCTCTTTCTTTTTTCTTAATTGAACTCCAAGGGACTTATCAAGAATATCTTGTGGCCTCAACCCTTTTTTTCAAACCTATCACTATCCTTAGTGTGGCGTTCAACCCCTTTTGATATTATTGGTTCCTATCTCCTTATAGATAGTGGGTCATTATCCTATTACCTTGTTATTAGTTAAGAAATTGTATAAGTCTAGGGTCAACATTACATATAGTGTTGGTTCTCTCTTGGTTCCCCTTAATCGATTTCAAACCTACCTACCATCACCATTTCCACAATTCAACTTTCTTTTCAATCATTCCATTATTCCAAGCCCCTTTGCAAACCTCCATCATTATCATTCAACGTACTTTGATTTTGATCGGGAAATATAAGCGACTCAAACTCATTCTCGAGGACGAGCATGCAACAACATGAACCCTAACAACTCTATTTTTTATTCAAGTTCTCCTTATTAGTCGTTGAAACCCTAAACTTATATCTAATCCAGATTAAGACTAAGTTAACAGGTTAGCCCCACAGTTCACGTTTTTTTAACCTAACTCTCTCGATATTAAGCAACAAATCAATAGTTAAAAGGCTCTCTCGATAGCTCTTACAATAACTACGCATGATGAACAATGAACAAAATAGATAAAGGGAAAGAACTATAGAATTAAAATAAAGTATTCAAAACATAAAATCCTATAAAGAAATAAACTCAAATAAAAGTATTTAGCTCATGTCTGAGCCTAAAACATACATGATAGAAAACTAAAGTAAAGCGGTTTATCAAGCAAGAGATAGAAAAAGGTCAAGCGTTATCGAGGATCTCCTCCAAGCTTTCTAACTGTTGTCGCAGGTCTCGCACTCCTTCAGCCTGTCTCGATGGCTTTCGTCGTATGGAGACTCCTCTAGAACTTTGACTCCGATGGTTCTCCAATAGTTGAAGACTAAGGAATGTCGTCTGTAATCACGCTCCCTTTAATTGTTGTACAACTCTTCCTTATATAGGTGGTGAAGCTAGGGTTTTTGTAACCCTAAAGTGCGTTTAATCTCCTTTAAGAGGATCTTGCTTTCCTGCTATCTTTAATGAGTTTTTTATCTAAGAGAGTCCACATAAGCCAAAGGTAGATTTATCTCCAACTCTTCTTGTCTCGTCAACTACAATCGAGATATTTGCAATCCTTCCTCTCCACCATTCCTCTAGCTCCAAAAGATCCTACGCATGCACCACAATATACTACCTTTCCCACTAAAAGTACCAAATTATATGAAAATTAAGCACATGTAGTGTAACTCCCTAACTAAATGCAAACTATATGCAATCTACTCCTAAATGCAACTAAATGAGCTTAAACACAAGCAAAAGCCAAGTAAAAAAGGCATGGAAAATAGGTTATTTACACACTCGTCAAATACCCTCAAACTTGAATTGTTGCTTGTCCTCAAGCAATGTTATGTAATCATGAAAAAAAAACGTGAATATAAATAGCCCATAGTTCCCAAGGTTCCAACTAAGCTATAATGACAAGAATTCCAAGACATGTTGTAGTAGCAATTCATTCCTCAGTTGTTTAATGAAATGCAATGCATTAGAGCTCACAGTTCTGTCCCAATGATCAATTCTATTGTAGGTGCAGTGGGTGCTATGTCACATGCATTCATCACCTAATAGCCTTAGAAAAATTAAGAATTTCTCTCTATTGTTGCCTCTGCATTTTATTTTCCTTTTAAGCACAATATTTTACTCCCTTCATTCTTTCTAAGTTTAAAAACTATATCATTGGGGCTTCAGCTTGTCACGACTACTCTTCAGACCTGAAGATGGAGTGGATCAAACAGCTCATCCCTGAGCCCTACGAGTAGTATAGTCATCCTGTGAAGACTTTCATTCACTCTTATGCCACTACTACCATTCCTACCAGTGAAAGTTAAATGAAGCAAACACAACTCACCTAGTGTACCAAGGTAGCAGGATGCATAAAAGAGTGTCCCTCAATAGTTTTGCCTATGGCATCGAGTTTTTATTATTTTCTATATTTTCTCAATTTTTCTAGGAGTTTAATTAAGCCTTTAATTGCTACATTGAGAATTTAGTTCATTCAAAATTATTATGCTTTAACATCAGAGAGTCGACCTAAAATTTCCTTAAGGTTTCTTAAGATTTTTAGAAGGCATGCAACATGCGGATTAAAAGCTACAACAGTTTCAATACAAGGTTCAAAGCACGAAAGCTCTTAACACATTGCAAAACATTAAGCATAGATTAATCATAGGAAATCATGATCAACGCAACATCAATTTTAGAGTTAGTGTGATAATAGCAAAGGGAACCATCGAAAAAATTATGCTATTTACAAAAAAATTAAATTTTTACCTAAATTTAACCTAATATACACATGGAAAAGTACTCCCCCAAACTTGAGAAGAGCATTGTTCCAATGAAAAAAAGAAACAAGAAAAAACAAATAAAAAGAAAAAATATACATATGCAATATGAAAAACTACAACTAAAAACAAAACAAAAGAAAAACTAAAAAAGAAAAGAAAACTAACCTAACCCAATGAGTTACTGGGGAGAAGGTTCCCAGATGAAGATGCCCTTGCCTTTGTCCTGGGAGGGCTTTGTCTTCTTGGTAGGGCGGGAGGAAACACCAGTATCAATATCTAGTCGTTGACTCCGTTGCGACTGGATGTTGGTACAGGGGCCTTGATTGTACGCACGTTAGAAGACAACCATCCAAAAGGTTCCTTGAGAACATTATCCCCTTCCCATTTTGGCACTCTAGCCTCCTAGCATAATGTTGTGATGAGTCTGGGAAAAGGTAATTCCCTAATCATCTTTTTTGATGCTACTCTTTCCAGAATGGCCCCGTAAATAAGATCCTAAGGTGCAATCTCCCACCCATGCAAAATGTATTGGAGAAGAAGCAACTATCGATGAGAGATTAAATTTTCATTTTTGGTTGGTAGGAGCCTCGTGTTGATGAACCTCACCCAAAATTTGGAGTTTGGGGTGGGGTTCCACTGTTGCACTGCTTGGGCATTGGAAAATGTTCATTCCCATGTGATCCCTAGAAGGCAAAGGTCTTTTAAAACATTGGAATCCGTTTTTGTTGTGGCGTTGGCCACAAAACTAGAATGGGTCCCTACTAAAACCTGGAGGTGGTAGTGGTGAGAAATCAGAGCCGCTGTAAACTCCACTTTTCTTCCTCTCACATACACACAACTGTCTTATGGTAGCCAAAGCGGGTGTAAAATTCTTTCACCTAGTCGGTGTTAATAGGCCCTGGTTGTCAAAAAAATGTCTCCTAGTCATGTGAAGTGATGACAGCTAGTTCATCATTGTCAAACTTTGGAGTGAAAGTTGAAGTTAGCGCTAGTCATTCTTTCGGGGGAAGATCCTGGTTCTGTAGTGTCCAATATTGTCGTCGAAATTGTAGGAATGGTGACGATTTTGAAGAGGGAAAGGAAATTTAGTGGATGAGTCAGAGTCATCAGATAAATAAGTGGAGGAGGACTAATAAATAGAATAAGACGACAGTGGACTAAGCCTCTGTCTTTGTTGTGCCATTTAAAGTAAAGAATTAGTTGTAAAATGAAGCTTTTAGG
Organism: Hibiscus mutabilis; assembly: GCA_019671005.1. Classification (NCBI taxonomy): domain Eukaryota; kingdom Viridiplantae; phylum Streptophyta; class Magnoliopsida; order Malvales; family Malvaceae; genus Hibiscus; species Hibiscus mutabilis. The sequence continues at coordinate 34,063,241 of CM033714.1, forward strand.
GTTTTACTTTGAAGCGAATAGTTGTAAGAAGGGACAGAGAGGTCTAGTTCTCTAATATAGGGAAACCTTGGGGCAAAGAATATGGAAGGTTTTGGAGACAAAGAGTTTATAGTGTGATATAGGAAAATCAACATTTATTGTTGATGGTTTCATAAAGTGGGAAAGAAAAAAGTAGGTAGCTTATGGAATGGGGATGAGACGTATGGCAATTATGGGGTCGTGTTGAAAGGTAAGTCCTGAAAAAACAAGGGCAAATATTGAACTCCTTTACATTTGATCACCAAGCTTCCCGTCTTAGTCAATTTCCAAAAGTTTCTTTTCCCGGATCCTAGCAGAACATTCAACTCTTTGTCTTATTCTTGTGATAACTACCAAAAACAAACAAAACACATTAAATAAAACCTAATTCTAATAGGAAATAAAAAATATTAAATACTGTGAAAAAATAAAAATTGTGGAAATTAAAATTGTTGAGAAATAAATTATGTAAAAAGTAAAATGATAGAACTAGATGTCTAGACATCCAGTAACGTGACTGGAGATTTTTCACGAAGAACCGATGCTCCTTTTTAGGCCTTTGAGTGTTGTGCATTAACTTTGAAAGTTAAGCCATCTTTGAGATCCTTTATATCCACAACACCATGTGGATACATCTTGACGACTTGGAATGGGCAAGACCAATGAGACTTCAACTTGCCCGAGAAAAGCTTCAAATGAGAGTTGTAGAGCAGAACTATTTGACCCTCAACAAACTATTGGGGCAACAATTTGGCATCATGCCATCTTTTAGTCTTTTCCTTTTAAATCTTGGAATTCTCATAAGCATCCAAACGATGCTTGTCTAACTCATTCAACTCGAGCTATCTTCTTTCTCTAGCTAGTTGGTAGTCCATGTTGATTTTCTTGATAGCCCAAAAGGTTTTGTGCTCAAGCTTGACCGATAAGTGACATGCTTTTCCATAAACAAGTTTATAGGGTGACATGTCCAATAGTGTTTTAAATGTGGTCCGATAGGCCCATTAGGTTTCATTAGTTTCAAGGACCAGTCTTTGCAGTTTGGCTTGACCACTTTCTCAAGGATCTACTTTATCTCATGGTTGGACACTTCAGCTTGTCCATTGGTCTGCGGATGATATGATGTGGCAATCTTATGGTTGACTCCATATCAATGCAATGCCTTGGCAATCAACTTATTGTTGAAGTGACTTCCCTCATAACTAATAATAGCACGAGGTACTCTAAAACGAGTGAAGATGTTTTTGTGCAAAAACCTCAAAATGTTATTTGCATCATTCTTGGTTGTAGCAATGGCCTCCACCCACTTGGACTCATAATCAATAGTGAGAAAATGTATATTTGTCCATTAGACTATGGGAATGGTCATATGAGGTCAATGCCCCAAACATCAAAGAGTTCAACTTCAAGGATGACTTGCATAGGTAGCTCATTAAGTCGAGAGATGCTCCCCGTTCTTTGACATCTATCACAAACCTTGTAATATGCATGGGCATCTTGAAACAAGGTTGGCCAATAGATTCCAAGCTTTAGGACCTTTGTAGCAGTCATTTTTCCTCCAAAATAACCTCCATATGGTGTGGAATGGCAATGGTAGATGATGTCTTTTTGTTCTTGCTCGGGTACGCATCTCTGAATCATCTTATCAGCGTGTTGCTTGAAAAGGTAGGGCTCGTCTCAATAATAGTAGTGTGCATCGTGCCAAAATTTCTTTCTTCCCAGGATACTAAGATCACAAGGAAAAATACCACTAACAAGAAAGTTAACAATGTCAGCATACCATGGCAACGTCATGGCTTTCAAAAGCTTTACATCAGGGAATTCTTTCATAATATCACATGCAACATCAGTATCACATGCATTCTCAAGCCTAGAAAGATGGTCGACTACTTGATTTTCAGTACCTTTTTTATCCACTACCTCAATATCAAATTCTTGTAGCAGTAATATCCACCTAATAAGCCTAGGTTTGCATCCTTTTTAGTCACTAAGTATTTTATGGTAGAATGATCAGTATGCACAATGACCTTAGTTCCTATAAGATATGACCTAAATTTATCAATTGCAAAAACTACAACAAGCAACTCTTTTTCAATGGTAGTGTAGTTGACTTGTGCCTTATTAAGGGTATGACTAGCATAATGTATAACATAAAAAACCTTATTTCGACATTGACCAAGAACAGCGCCAACAATATAGTTGCTAGCATCAAACATAAGCTTAATGGTTGTGACCGATCGGGGGGCACTACAACCGGTGTAGAAATAAGTTCCTTCCTCGAGGTTTCGAATGTTACACATGATTGGCCATCAAACTCGAATGCTCTATTCTGCTCCAGCAACAAGCACAAGGGCTTCGAGATTTTGGAGAAGTCTTTAATGAATCTCCTGTAGAAACCGTCATAGCCAAGGAAGCTTTTAATAGATTTGACATTAGAAGAGGGTGAAAGCTTCTCTATGACTTCAATCTTGGCTCAGCCCACTTCGATGCCTTTCTTAGAGATACGGTGGACTACGAGGATGCCTTCGGACACCATGAAGTGGCATTTTTCCCAGTTAAGTATGAGGTGGGTTTCCTCGCATCTTTTCAAAACTTTGGCTAGATTTCCTAAGCATTGATCAAAAGAATCTCCAAAGACAGAAAAATCGTCTATGAAGATCTCTAAAAAATCATCCACCATGTTTAAAAAGATGACCATCATACAATTTTGGAATGTTGTTGGAGCATTGCATAGGCCAAAGGGCATTCGGCGAAAGGTATGAATACCATATGCACATGTGAATGTTGTCTTTTCTTTGTCCTCTGGTGGATAGTAATATGGTTGTACCTAGAGTAACTATCCAAGAAGCAGTAACAAGGTTTCCCTGCAAGCATGTCGAACATCTGGTCAATAAACGGCAATTGGAAGTGGTTTTTTTTCATGGCTTTGTTTAGCTCCAGTAGTAAATATAGATCCACCATCTAGTGACGGTTCTTGTTGACAAGTGTGTAAATAACCTATTGTGCATACCCTTTTTACTTGGCTTTTGCGTGTGTTTGCACATAGTTTGCATTTAGTTAGGGAGTTACACTACATGTTCTTAATTGTTATATATTTTCATGCTTTTAATGGGAAAGGTGGTGTTTTTGTAGTGCATGCGCAAGAACCATTAGAACTGGAGGAATGTTGGAGCAGAAGAGTAGCGGGTCTCTTGGTCGGAGCTGATGAGGCATGAAGAGTTGGAGATAAATCTACCTTTGGCTTACGTGGACTCTCCTTAGATACGGAGCTCATTAAAGATAACTGGAAAGAAAGATCCTCTTAAAGGAGGTTTTGTGCGCTTTAGGGTTACAAAACCCTAGCTTCTTCGCCTATATAAGGAAGACTTGGATGAAAATTAAAGGGAGCTCGATCATAGACAATTTTACTTAGTCTTCAGCTATTAGAGAACCACCGGAGTCGAAGTTCTAGAGGAGCCTCTACACGACGAAAGCCACTGAGAGAGGCTAAATGAGTGCGGGACATGCAATAACAGTTCGAAAGCTTGTACAAGATTATCGAGGATGCTTGACCCTTTTCTATACCTTGCCTGATAAACCGCTATGTTTTTAATTGTTTTTATTATGGATGTTTTAGCCTTAGACATGAGCTAAATACTTTTTTCATTGTCGATGATGTTTTGAATACTTTTAATGCTATAGTTCTTTTCCTTTATCTATTTTGTTCATCGTTCTTCATGCGTAGTTATTGTAATAGTTACCCAGAGATGCCTTTTAACTATTGATTTGTGGCTTAAAATCAAGAAAGTTAGGTTAAACAAATGTGAACAGTGAGGCTAACCTATTAACTTAGTCTTCATCTGGCTTAGACATAATTTTAGGTTTTCAATGACTAATAACGAGAACTTAAACAAATAATAGAGTTGTCAAGGTTCACGCAGACATGTATTACCATAGCTTCTTTGTTATCAACTTCTAAGCATCGAGAGAGTCAGAAGTTCATTTGAAAATCCTATCAAGTAGATAAAGATCTTAATGTTGTACGCAAACATATATTGCCAATTGTTATAGCATTGAAATAAGTAGTCAAGCATAATTCCTAGGCAATAAGTTTTGCAATTAGTTTTGATAAATCATCATCAAACCAACACTGGCTCAAACTCTCTTAAGTACGATAACTTCATATATATTGATCTGATCCTTGTGGTTTCAACACTTTACTCTATCACTTTATTACTTGATCGACGAGTATACTTGCTCAAAAGTGCATCACTATTCGACAAGCATCACTTGTGGGAAGGAGTTCATCATCATCGTTCTTGATAATGTCATGCCTCCTTTCTTTGGCACACACTGGATAGGACTTGCCCACGAACTATCCATATAATACCTCAAAATTTTGGGTAGTGACCAAAATAAATAAAATGAAAGTTTGAAGACTAAAGTATAAACTTAGGAAAAGTTTAGGGACTATATTGTAATTTTTGAAAGCTATGTATTTTAGTCCTATAAATGAATATTTTACCCCCAAGAATGACATTGTCGTGTTACTTAGATTTTTGGTACAGAATTTGTGTTAAAAGCTATAAAGAATTAAAGTTCGAGAAGAATTCGAATAATCGGATCGAATTGAATAAATGAGATATTTTGTTAAAAGATAAGTCAGGTTTAAAACATCTTTTCCATGCCTTATCTTAGAAGAATTTAATATGGACCATTGGATTAAATTAGATTTTCCATGTTAAATATGAGTCGTTGGATAAAAATGGCAAGATTGTAATTTTGGAAAATTACAAGGGCAAAATTGGTAACTACTAACTTGATGGTTTATTTTTGACCCTTGGATGAATAAATTAATATGTGGAAAGATGAGAGGCATTGTATATCAAGGGTAAAACAGTCATTTGACTATTAAGGAGGTTTTTATTTGAATTTATATAAATAGGTGACAAATGGTCTAAATTGAATAAAGAGAAAGTTCAAGAATTCTCTTTATAGTTTCTCCAAAGTGAAAAATTCTATAAAGATTCAAGAACCAATTTCGAATAAGGAGTTTCTATTAATCTGATAGGACAAATTGCTAAAGTACGTCAAATATGCAAAAAGTATCCTATAAAGATTCAAGAAAATGAATTTCCAGCTGACCTTATGGAATTAACCTTCCAAGAGTTTGAAGTAATTCTTGGAATGGATTGGTTATCGGTATATGATGCTAAGGTTGAATGTCGATTAAAAAGAGTAATTTTAAAAGGACCAGATGGCTCATAAATAATACTTGTAGGTGAAAGGCTGAATTATCTTAGTAACGTAGTATCAGCTGTAATTGTTGGAAAGTTATTATCACATGGGTGTAAAGCATATTTAGCTCATGTGATAATACTCAGGAAACAAAGATAGATCTAGAAAATATACCAACGGTGCAGGAATTTCTAGATGTTTTCCCAGATGAATTATCGAGATTACCTCCTGATCGAGAGGTGTTGGTATTGATATGCTTCCTGGAACAACACCAATATCAATGGCACCTTACAGGATGGCTCCTACAGAACTTAGAGAGTTGAAGGCTCAATTACAAGAATTATTAGATCGAGGTTTTATACAACCTAGTATATCACCTTGGGGAGCTTCAGTCATGTTTGTGAAAAAGAAAGATGGATCAAAGAGGTTATGTGTGGATTATCGTCAACTTAATAAAGTGACGGTGAAGAATAAATATCTTTGCCAAGGATTGATGATCTCTTTGATCAAATTAAAAGACCAACAGTATTTTCAAAAATTGATCTCCGATCGGGGTATCATCAATTGGAGATCAAAGAAGTAGATATACCAAAGATAGCTTTCTGAACTAAATATGGGCATTATGAATTTGTAGTAATGCCTTTTGGACTTACAAATGCACCAACAACATTTATGGATCTAATGATTCGGGTATTTCAGCCATATTTAGACCAATTTTTGGTGGTATTTATAGATGATATATTGGTTTATTCTAAAACCAAAGAGGATCATGATACTCACCTCTGAGTAGTTCTTTAGATCCTCCGAGAAAAGAAATTATATGCGAAGCTGTCAAAGTGTGAATTTTGGTTGTCTGAGGTAGCTTTCCTTGGACAAATATTTTCAGCTGAAAGGATTTGAGTCAACCCTAAAAAGATTCAAGCAATCCTAGAATGGAAAATCCCTAAGAATGTCTCTGAAGTGAGAAGTTTCTTGGGATTAGCTGGTTATTATCGGCGGTTCGTGAAAGACTTTTCAATGATTGCCGCTCCAATAACTAAGCTATTAAGAAAGGATGTGCCATTTGTTTGGAGAGATAAATGTCATGAAAGTTTTGACAAATTAAAGAAGATATTAACAGAAGCTCATATTTTGGTACAACCAGAATTGGGTAAGGATTTTATAATATATAGTGATGCATCCCATAATGGTTTGGGATGTGTATTAATGCAAGAAGGGAAGGTGGTAGCATACGCTTCTAGACAACTCAAAACTCATGAAAGAAATTATCCTACCCATGATTTAGAGTTGCCTGCAGTAGTGTTTGCTTTAAAGATTTGGCGTCACTACTTATATGGTGAAAAGTGATATATTTACACGGATCATAAAAGTTTGAAATACGTGTTATCTCAAAAGAAGCTTAATTTGAGGCAAAAAAGGTGGATAGAACTGATCAAGGATTATGATGTAATCATTGATTATCATCCGGTAAAGGCTAATGTGGTAGCAGACGCACTTAGCCGAAAGACATTTTCTGCTTTGAGAGCATTGAATGCTCAATTGAAATTACAAAAAAATGGTGCAATAATGGTTGAACTTCAAATTAAGCCTGCCTTGATAGGAAAAATTAAAGAATTACAAGCAAAGGATGAAAAATGCTTAGAAAAGAAGAAACAAGTTGAACGTGGTGAATCTAAAGATTTTGAAATAAAACCAAATGGATACATATACTACAAGGGATGTGTATACATTCCTAAAGATGAGGAATTAAAGAGGGAAATGCTTTTGGAGGCACATTACAGTCCTTTAACTATGCATCTAGGAGGAAACAAAATGTATCAAGATATAAAGAGTCGATTTTGGTGGCATGGCATGAAATGAGCTATCACCGAGTTCGTTGCTAAATGTTTAACTTGCCAACAAGTAAAGGCAGAACATCAAGTTCCATCAGGATTACTTCAACCAATTTCAATTCCACAATGGAAGTGGGGAAAGGTTACTATGGATTTTATGACATGCTTACCGTTGACGCCAAGTAGGAAAGATTCGATTTGGGTGATTGTGGATCGATTGACTAAATCGGCACATTTCATACCAGTTCGAATCGATTACTCCTTGAACAAGTTAGCGGAGTTCTATATTAAGGAAATTGTTAGGCTACATGGTATTCCTATGTCTAGTATATCCGATAGAGATCCAAGATTCACTTCAAGGTTTTGGAGTGCATTACATGAAGCATTGGGAACTCGACTACACTTCAGTACTACTTTTCATCCTTAAACGGATGGACAATCGGAGAGGACTATTCAGATACTCGAAGATATGCTCAGAGCATGTATAATGAATCTTGTAGGCTCATGGGAAAAATATCTTCCCTTAGTTGAGTTTGCTTATAACAACAGTTACCAATCAAGTATAAAGATGTCACCTTATAAGGCATTATATGGAAGAAAAATCCGAACACCTTTGAATTGGCTCGAGCTAGAGGATCAAAAATTTATTGGACTAGATCTTGTGCAAGAAGTGGAGGACAAGGTAAAAATAATACAAGATAATCTCAAGGCCGCTTCTGACAGACAAAATTCGTACTCAGATCTTAAAAGAAAAGATATTTAGTTAGAAGTTGGAGAAAGGTATTTTTAAAGGTCTTACCCTGGAAAAAGATATTACGATTTGGACGAAAAGGAAAACTTAGTCCAAGATTCATTGGTCCTTATGAAATTTTAAAAAGGGTTAGCCCAGTGGCATATCAACTAGAATTACCACCAGAGATGAGTAAGGTATATGATGTGTTTCATGTATCCATGCTTCGAAAATATCGATCAGATCTTTCGCATGTCATTACACTAGAATAAATTTAAATTCAACCATATTTGACATACGATGAGGAATCTATAAGAATTCTAGCTCAAGGAGAAAAGCAGTTAAGCACCAAAAAGATTCCTCTAGTAAAAATCTTTTGGAGAAACCACAAAGTGGAAGAAGCTACTTGGGAAATGGAGGAAGCAATGAAAAAGCAGTATCCGTATCTTTTTGAACCAAGTACATAAAGAAAATTCGAGGAAAATTTTTCTTAAGGGGGAGATTGTAATACCTAAAAATTTTGGGCAGTGACCAAAATGAATAAAATGAAAGTTTGAGGACTAAAGTATAAACTTAGGAAAAGTTTAGGGACTAAATTGTAATTTTCAAAAGTATCTATTTTAGTCCCATAAATGAATAGTTTACCCCCAAGAATGACATTTCTGTGTTACTCAGATTTTTGGTACAGAATTTATGTTAAAAGCTATAAAGAGTTAAAGTTTGAGAAGAATTCAGATAATCGGATCGAATTGAATAAATGAGATATTTTGTTAAAAGATAAGGCAAGTTTAAAAATATTTTTTCCATGCCTTATCTTAGAAGAATTTAATATGGACCATTGGATTAAATTAGATTTTCCATGTTAAATATGAGCCATTGAATAAAATGGCAAGATTGTAATTTTGGAAAATTACAAGGGCAAAATTGGTAATTATTAACTTGATGGTTTATTTTTGACCCTTGGATGAATAAATTAATATGTGGCAAGATGAGAGGCATTGGATATCAAGGGTAAAATAGTCATTTCACTACTAAAGAGATTTTTATTTGAATTTTTATAAATAGGTGACAAATGGTCTAAATTGAATAAAGAGAAAGTTCAAGACTTTTCTTCATAGTTTCTCCAAAGTTTCGAAATCTCTACCTAAGGTATGTGAAATTTTCTTTTTGATTTTTCAAGCCAATCCAGTAGGATTTTGGATGGAAGTATGAAACATGAAATTGATCTACATGAAATTCTCTATCATTTGGTATAAATTGTCCATACTTTCCATGCTTATATCTTAAGTTATTGAAATTAGTGGATGAAGAGGATGTTGGATTTTGATATGGGAATGATTTATTATGCTTAGAAATGATGTTTTAAAGTTTAATTCATGCTTGAATCAAGGTGAAAATCAAGTCTATAGTGACCTTTCATATTCGGTCAAAGTGAAGATATTAGAGAAAATTATGGAAGAATTTTATTAAGGTTAGATATGTGGAGTTGATGATTCTACAAGTTTTAGAATGTTGTTTGGACCAAATTGGAAGTTTGTTAAGGTTAAAGGATTAAATCATAATGTATGGAAATTAAGGGGTTTAAAGTGGAAGCTGGTTAAATTGAGGTATCATGCTTGAATAATTTTTAGAATGATTTATGAATCATTCTTTGATTTGGATATGAAAGGAAATTTGATGTATTGAGATTGGTATGAATTGTATGAAGTGAATTAGTATCGAATAAACTCTGAAAGAATTTATAGCAATTTCTTTTCCTATTACATACCTATGTTAGTATGATACTAACATGTATTTTTTTTAAATATACATGTGTTGTAAATGATGCACGTATAGATCGGGATCAAAATCATAATCGAGCTAGCAACCAAGGAAAAGGATCAAAAGTAAACCTTAGTGAGGATTTAAATTTTGACATATATAAAGTGTCAAGGTGAGTGCAATGCATACATTACATGATACATGGATATTAGGAAGACTTGCTATAAGTCTACCTTGTTTATTTTAGCATGATATTTATGTCATTAATTATATATTTGATATGTTCTAAATATGTCAAAGGTTGAATATAAATGTCTGGATCACTAGTTATATATGATGTTATATTATGAATGTTATTTTGGGTATGAACTGCCCAATGTTAAATTATGTTGATATACATTGCCGTGGAATATATGCCCAAGTATGTCATTTAGGGACAAGGTATAGTTGGCATGCCATAGAGTCCAGCACCACGCTGCATACTTGGTTTAGCACTATAGTGTATATAAAGGACACTTAGTGCATATGGTGGGCACAACCTTATTTGTATTATGGTGGGCACGACCTTATGTGTATTATCACTTCAGTGCATATTTGACTCGTGTACCTAGCGTCCTCATAGGCTTATATTTGGGCTAAGGTTTATTGATTAATAAATGATAAACAAGTAAAAGGGTTTATGAACTCTCCAAGTAAATGGCAAGAATGTTGGTAAGAAAGTTATATTTGGTTTATATTATGTTAATATATGATTAACATGATGGTAATACATATCTAGTGATCTTGATGCATGATTATGATTACATCTTTATATTTATAAGTATGTAGTATTGCACTGAATTTTATTATTGCCTCACTAAGTGTATACTTAGTGTGTGATGATTTTCACGCGTAGGTAAAAAGAACGAATTGGAGTAAGGAGCAGTTGGCATCTTATCAGTAGAGAGTATAACTACAGTATCAGTAATAACATCTTTTGATGGATTTTGATGTTACTAGATGTCATGTATATGTTAATATTAGTCGGTTTTAATATAATCTTAATATGGTTTGTAATAACTTATAAATTGGTTTATGTTGATAATGACGGGTGAGTAGTTATATTAAAATTAAAAAGGGTTAGATGGATTACTAGTATATAAGTCGGATAACTTTTTGAAAAAGAATAAATAGAAATATTAATTAGATTTTTAAATTAAGAAGTTTTTATATAGTTATATTGCTTATAGGATGTAGTTATAAAATGCTAAGTTGTTGCCTAGAATTGGAATTAATTTGTTTGATTAAAAATTAGATAATGTGATTCTATTAGGATAAAAAAATGGTTTAATTGTGTTTTCTAAATAAATGATTATTATGGATTGTTAGCAATTCATTATGTGCCACTTTAACTAATATTGGAAATTAAATACTGGTAAGGGTGTTACATCCAAGATAGGGTAGATGATTCTAACGTTGAGCCTTTTGATGATCTCTTTCATATACATAGTCCTCCTGATCAGATTGAGTCTCCGTTGTGGCTCTATTGAGCTGTTGTGATCATCTGCAAGAAAAATCTTATGCATACACAAAGTAGAGCTTATACCCTTCGAACCCTTCGAGTCAGCAATAGTCCAACCAATAGCTTTCTTATGTTGAGATAAGACATACAATAGATTATTTTCTTGGGCAGATGTTAAGCTATCAGATATGACAATAGGTAGCGTATTATTTTCCCCTAAATATGCATATTTCAATTGTGTGGGAGAGGATTAAGATCAAATATCGGTGGATGCTCAAGCGATGGCTTGGGAAATTTAAACTCAGCATAATCCAAAGATTTAAAAGACATACTGGCCTGGTAAGCACAACATTAGATTGTTCAATCTCTTCCTTACCTTCTTCTTCAACTTCTTGCATGGCCTTGTCGATGTCAGATTGTTCTACAACACTAAGTACATTGCTACAACATATCTCTTGAAGATTTTCTTCAACTAGGGCTTCTTCACTTTGAACAAGTTGGCATTCTTCATAATCGTTCGTGTACTTGAGAATGTTGAAGACATTAAGTGCCATATTTTGCTCGTTCATGTTCATAGTAAATTCACCTTTCTTACAATCAATCAAAATTCACCCGATAGCAAGGATTGGTCTCCCAAGGATGATAGGAGCATTCTCGCCGACTTCACAGTCAAGGATGATAAAATCTATGGGAAGGACAAATCTATCTACCTTGACTAGGGCATATTCAATTCTGCCTTTAGTTCAGATTTGAGAACAATCAGCCAATTGAAGGATCACCGATGTAAGCTTAGCTCTTCACACGCCCAGTCTTGTGTACACTGATTTCGGAATCAAATTAACACTTACACCGAGATCCCATAAAGAACGACCAAAATAGTTATGGCATATGGAACATAAAATAGTGAAACTGTTAGGGTCCTTCATATTGGGTGGTAAATCACTTAGCACAGCAACACACTCACCCACGGTATCAATGGTTGCAACTTCTCCCCCCCCCGTCATTTTTTTTGGTCACAATCTCCTTTAAAAACTTTGCATAAATCGACATTTGATCAATGGCCTCCATGAATGGGACATTGATTTGCAGATGTTTGAGTATATCCAGAAACTTCTAGAATTGGACATCTTGTTTCTGAGCCTTCAATCGTTGTAGAAACTGAGGTGGTGGTATGGTCTCATCCTGTTGTTTACTGGATGCGGTTGCATCCTTTTTCTTGTCATTTTTTCCATCAGTAGCAAGGTCTCTCACTATATCAGACATAGTAGTAGTATCCTTCAATTTTAGAGCATTGATGAATGGCTTGCTTAGACTGGAATCAACAAGGAAACCACCCCCAAACTTGTCATCTCTGGTCAATTGGGTGCCACTACTTAGTGTGATGGCATTGCATTGCTCTACCCTGAAAGTTTTAGTGACTTTAGTATCACTAGGAAATATGTCTTGTGGTCGCATCTCTGGTCAATTAGGTGCCACTACTTAGTGTGATGTTTTGTATGATCGATTACTGATTTTGTAACATCGCAGCTTGCATTGTGAGCACGTCACTATGATTCTTTAGATGTGCTAATTGATCTTGCATAATAACTCAGACATTTTCCATAAAATTTTGACAAGAAGAATCAAAAGTATTAGGGTTGGACTTAGAACTCCCTACTTCTTCCTTTGAGTTTTCTGTTGGAATCTAGGAGGTTATGTTGTTGCATTCTGGCGTACTCCTGAATTACCTGTATTACCTCCCTAACCAAAGTTTGGATGTTGTCGCCACCCTGGGTTGTAGGTGTTCGAGTAGGGATTGTTGTTGCAGTAGGCATTCCCAACATAGCATCTAGATTCTTGTTGTTGGGGGCATTCATTCGACTGGTGTTCCCTATCACAGTTCTCACATGTATATTAAATTACCTTAGTATCTCATATATTGGATATCAACTGTATGTTCTTGAGCAAACTTGAAATGGTGGAGAGTTGAGATGCCACACTCTAGGAATCTTCCAACTAGAGTGTTCTAGAGGATTTAGGGCCTGGCTTAAATTTCCCTCTAGGAAACTGGTAGTCCTTATTGGCTATCCGATCAAGTAGTTCGAAAGCCTCTTTAGGATATTTTTCGAGCAAGATACCATTGGCTGAAGAGTTAATCATCATCCTTGTTGGTGCATTAATGCCATTATAGAACGTCATTATTTGTAACCAATCATGGAATCCAAGAATCGAGCACTTGCACAGCATATCTTTGTATATGTCCCAACATTCATACATGGATTCATCATCTCGTTGTATGAATGGAATGATCTCATTTTGCTTCTGACTATGCACATTCAGTGGATCATATCTGTGTAAAAAGTTCTTGCACAATTCATCCCATGATGTAATGGATCATGAGGATAGTCTTCAACCATGCTCAAATTCGATCTCATAGGGAGTAGGGGAATAGTTTAAGTCTCAACACATCATCAGGAACTCCTGGTTGTTTAAAATAATTACAAACTTCCAAGAAAGCTTGAATGTGTTCTCTAGCATCCTCTCTTGTTGATACTCCAAATTATCCAATGGAGTTGAGCATGTTGAACATAACGGGCTTCAACTCAAAGTGAGTAGTCCCTAGATCAGGCACAACGATCGATGGGTTGAGGTTGTTGATAATAGGCTCCATGTTGTCTCTAATGGCCTTCTAGGTCTAGCAGGTGGTGGAGCCTCCTATCTTACATGTCCTCCATTACGGGTTGGGTTCTCAACAACCAGCCCCACTGGTACCTCTTCGTTAAGCATTATTTGGCCATTCAAGCCGATCTCTTCGTCCTTATTCACCATTATCCTTCGTTCCCCATATAAATCTCGTAAATGTTTTTTGATATCTAGACTATATAGAAGAATAGGTTCTGAGTTTGTGCATCTAGTCATGCACTAGAACGTACCTAAAAAGGAAATAAAAATAAAACAAAAAGTAAATGCAAATAAAATAAAATAAAATCTTAAGCAAAATTGCAACGTAATTATCAATTGTTAATCCCCGAAAACGACACCAAAAACTTGATGTTTGTCGAATAGTGATGCACTTTAGGGCAAGTATACTCGTCGATCAAATAATAAAATGATAGAGTTGAGTGTCGAACCCACGAGGATTGGATCAATAAATATGAACTTATCGTAATTAAGAATGGTTGAGCAAGTATTGGTTTGATGGTGATTATCAAAACTATCTGCAAAAAAAGTAAAGTAGCTATGATCAAGACAAACAAATATTGCGGCAAATAACATATAATTATGGAAGTTGGGTTTATTGCCTCAGAATTATGCTTGATTACTTATTTCAATGCTATAGCGGCTGGTAATACATGTCTACGTACACAAATTAAGATCTTCTACTCGACATGATTTTCTAATGAACTTCTAACTCTCTATATGCCTAAAAGCTAATAACAAAGAAGTTAAGCTAATCTTTTTCGTCTGAGCAAGGGATAGAAAAGGGTCAAGCATCCTCGATGATCTCCTCCAAGCTTTCTAACTATTGTTGCAGGCCCCGTACTCCTTCAGCCTTTCTCGATGGCTTCCGTCATGTAGAGACTCCTCTAGCACTTCGAATCCGGTGGTTCTTTGGTAGCTGAAGACTAAGGACTCATTTGTAATTGCTCTCTCTTTAATTGTCATCCAAGTCTTCCTTATATAGGCAAGAATCTAGGGTTTTTGTAACCCTAAAGCGCGCTTAACCTCCTTTTAAGAGGATCTTGTTTTCCCTCTATCTTTAATGATTTTTGTATCTAGAATAGTCCACGTAAGACAAAGGTAGATTTATCTCCAACTCTTATTGCCTCGCCAACACCAAGCAAGAGATCAGCTATCCTTCTACTCCAGCATTCCTCTATTTCCAATAGATCCTGCACATGCACACCAAAATACTATCTTTCCCATTAAAAGTACAAAATTACATAACAATTGAGCACGTACAGTGTAACTCATTAACTATTAGGATCGTCGGTACACCCCATGGCACAACGGAAAAATAATCCGACGATCTCATACAAGAAACCATGTACGATCAATCGAATTCGAGAGGAAATGATGCATGATTTACCTTGGGTTCCTAGAAAAATAGCAAATCAGCAGTTCAGTCACGATCAGTTCGAATCCCAAGCCTCCACGCGATAACATCTTGGCCTCTACTCAATTCCCCCGATTGAGAGCAAATATTTCTTTTCTCAAAAACTGTTCTTGAGAATAGCTCGTCTAAGCAAGAAGAACAGTTGCTAGACCATACTTCTCCTTTTATATGCAGTTACCCTAACCCTTCGGGTAATTTAATATGAATTTTATATCTATTAAAAGAATTATAATCATAATTACATTCTTTTAATATATATTTAACAAATCCAAGATAATTAAAATTGAACATATATCAAATATATATAATAAATTTAATTATATATTTCATCCATGTACAATAAAATTGTACAATTATAACTCGTTTGATATTTGCTCAACTCAACCCTTGGGTGTGACCCTGTAAGTTCCTGTAACATTTATAGCAATTATTAGAACCATTCTAATATTACAAACCATGAGTGACATCTAGCAATATATCATGGTCATCTAAGTTACAAGAAGTCATGATTCGACATAACATCTTCATGACTAGCTTCTTTATGTATTATATCCCTTTGTCCTTTATATCTAGAATAGGCACAAGTCTTGGAATAGTCACACTTGTATAGCTCATCTAATATTTCTTGATATCTAAAGTAGACTACAATAAACGAACAACTTATGATATCTCATATCAACTCGTTCGAGCATGGCCATGCATTTCTATTCTCACTCAATCAAGTGGCCTATGATATAACTCCTATTATGTAGTAGGGAAAAATCCTATATTAATCATTCACACCCTACTACATATATCGTGATGTGTTCAACATAAGTCTTTATAGTGCGACCAGTCACGAAGCATGTTTAATTGTATCAAAACATACGACAATATATGTTGAGATAGTAATGATCTCAAGTCTAAGGATCATACATGTAGTCACCACCATGAGCAATATTCTGACTGTCACATAATAATCCAAGACATATGCCCATAGCGGGTCAATCCAATATGTTGTTCTCTCACAACGTACTCATATATCGATTTTGACATCTCTATGTCAATGACAACTCATTGTCATCAATCAACTATATGTTAGCATCGAACGTATTATTATTGTCCAAGCCCATAATAATACTCAGCTAAGGATCTTTTAATAACAATCATATTATTATATGGACTTCATTATATTTCAGTTTATTTAAGACACGAAAATATGACTGAAAAATAATAATGGCAATGCCTTTATTCAAAAAAAATGGTAAAGAAAGTATATCAATACAATCATCTCATGATTGGTCTTTGGGCATACTCTAACCTTAACTAAATGCAAACTATATGCAATCTACTCCTAGATGCAACTAAATGAGCTTAAACATATGCAAAAGCCAAGTAAAAAAGGCATGCAAAATATGTTATTTATGCACTCATCATGGTGCACTACCATGTAGGTTTGTCATGTCATTTCAAACCATTTACCTCTAATGGCTAACGGTTTTTGTAACGACCCGAATTTTTGAGTCAATAATTGGGCATTGACCCAGGTCATGGATCCTTGTGTTGGATTGGGTAATTGGACCCTATTGAGCCAAGTTTAATCTTGATAGGTGACCATTTTGTAAAAGGGAAAAAACTTGAGGGTTTTATGTTGTGTTTAGACCCCTTTTTAAATTAAAGGGCTGGCCAGCCCTTTATTTTGTTGCTTGTTATATGCGAAAGGTGGAAAAAAGCAAGATCACTCTTTTCCCTTCATATTCTATCTTCTCTCTTCCTTCAACCTTAGTTCCCAAACATTCAAGACCCAAGTTTTTTCAATCATTTCTTCCATCCAAGATTTGAGATTCAAGTATGTTAATCCCTATCTCTCAACCATCAAGAAAAATATAGTCTTTTAGTGGAAAGGTAAGGTATTTATAGGTTTTGAGAAGTCTGAAGCTGTAATACCTGAATTTTACCCGAGTATATATATATTCTCTTTAAATAAATAATATGCAGTAAATCAATCCAAAAATAATCCATTTACAATGTGCATAAGTCCAAAAGTCCATATACATGATATAATAGCTCGTTCATAATCAAAAAGCCCAATTACAACCATCATATATATTTACAGCTATTTTACAATTTGCCAACCAAAATACATTAGTATACAACACAAAAAACACAAATCTAACCCAAAATTTACTTTTCCACCCCAAAAAGGACACGTGAAATCCTCTCATTATCCAAAATATTATGGCACGGATTGTGCTAGTTCCCCTCTTAGTTGTCACCAGCCCATTGATAGCTGGAGCTGACGTTAGTGTCGTGACGTCAGCACGATGTCATCGTCTATTCAACACTATAAAAGAAAAGAGAGAAAAAATGTGAGAATAATAATTACCATTATTAAAAAGTTATTAGGAGAGAAAAAGTCTTGTCTTGGGAAAGTCAAATGTCGTCGAAAAGTTAAACAGATGCCAGAAGATCTCATTAGTCTTCGAAGAAAAAGGCTAAAATCTCGTCGTTGTCACCAAAAAGGTATAATCATGCTTGTCTTTTTTATTCCTCTAAAAACATAAATAAACATTAGTTTCATATATATATAAATAGAAAAGGAAATGAGTCAAAAAACTGATCAGAGGTCTTAACTTTTTTTGGTGGTCGAAGAGGTATTTGTTACGAGGGAGTTGAAGAGGGGACCCAGACCGAGTAATTTTAGGCTTAAGATTCGGTGGTGATGAGTGGTTCTATCGAACTAGGCTAGTATTAGAGATTCGTGGTGAAAAAAAAAATTGAGAATTTTGGGGTTAGATATGGTGGCCGAAAATCATCTCACAGTCTTCGAAATAAGGTTAGGGTGACTAGAACTAGGTTAAGGATGACTGGAGTTAGAGCTGTGGCGGTCAGAAGTTCAGGTTCGCGGTCGGAGGGTAATCGAAGAAATTAAGACGGCGGTCAAGGCGACAACTATCGGCGGTGTTCAGCGTATTCTTCATAAAAATGAAGAACACAGATGAACACCAAACAAGTTTTGGTGTTTGATCTTTAGAAACAAGAAATTGGGTGAAGTTAGATGTTTTTTCAGATTAAATGATGAAAAAAATGAAGAACATGTGTTGAGTTTATAAAGAACATGGGACTTTTGATCCGTTTGAGTTGAGATTTTCTAAAAAAATGTGTTTTTCTAGAAAGTGGGCAGAGAGTTCGAAGAAGATAGAGAGAGCGGAATCTGAAAAAAATAAAAAAGGGAGAAAAGCGAAGTTGATAGAGCCTTTATATAGGAGTGAGTTTCGGACCTGGAGGCCCGCGAATCCCTATGCTAGATCGCGCCCTTCTTTCTCATTCTTTGTAATTCGACTTTCTATTTTAAATAAAATTCAAATTGGTCCATATTTCTTTGATTTCGATTTTAATTTCTTATCAATTAAGTCTTGTTTAATTTAATTATTTTATTTAATTGCAATTTAATGCTTATTAATTGATGCATGCTTTAATTAATTCATGTAGTCTAATTGTTAGATAATTAAGACATTTAGTTTAATTTAATTAGCATATTAGTCCCTTAGTTTTAGGTTCTTGTTAGGCTTTAATTATTCAAATTAGGTAGATAATTGTAGAAAATTAGTGAGTATTGAATGGGAAATTTTGGAGTTTCAAATTTGAATGGTGCCTCAATGTAATGAGATGTTGTTCAACATGAGCTCTTAAATAGAATACTCAATATTTATTAAAACCCTAGAAAATTGATAAATAATTTAGATTAATTAATTAGAACATTAATAAGATTAGAACTTTAAATAATTAGAATAATTAATTAATAGGAGAATATTACCTATAACTTTGGAGTTTAATATGGATGATGCTCAAAAGTAATTGATTGTTATCTCATGCAAACTTTGAATTTAGATAATATTCATAGATTAAATAACACATTAAAATTAGAGCCTTTTATATTAGTACTTAAAATGAACTAGACCATAATTAGTCCTGCATAAAAATCTTTTATATGAGAGATGTATTTTTAGAATATGAATAGAGGAACCCTGAGCGTATAGGGGTGTTTCCAATTTACATTCGAAGCAAAAATTCCTTATAAAAAATATTTCCATTTAGAATATAAACACGGTTAATAATTAATCAATGAATTAAATTCGAATTTCTATTCCAAAATGCCAATATACCACACAAAATTAAAGGTATCGATATTGGTCACTTATGGGGTGCTAATCCTTCCCCACATGTAATCAACTTCCGAACCCCAATTTTTTAAAAATGAATCTCTAGTTTTTTATGGTGTTCGATCTACCAAAGTGACCGGTGGCGACTCCAATATTTTTTAAAAAAAATTAAAAGAAAACCCTAATTTTCAAGAATAAATCATCCAAACTATTTTATCAGTTAAAAATTGATTGCAACAGCTTGCCGACTCCGCTGGAGATCACTTCGTGAGTCAAGACTAATTGATTTTGTGTCGTATTTTGTCTTTTCTTGAATGGTAATTTGAATTTAACTTTTTTCATTGATTATTGAATGCGTTTGTAGGAAGAATAAAAATATAATTTTTATTTGTGTGATATAACTGTCATTCACGCATAAGCCTTTTATCCGGGCTTTCTCCTTTAAGTGGGAGTGAGACATGATCCTACGTGGGGTTCGCCACCTCCATGCGGGGATTTTTTCTTTCTTCTTGTATACTAACCTTATACACAATGGGTATATGTTGTTGGATTAAAATCCGCAATTGTGGGCACATATGTATAATGTATGATACTATTATAAAGTATGACACAAAATTAAGTGACCAATTATGTTAGGCATGTCATGGCTATTAAAGTGTCATGGAAATAAAAGTATAGATACCGTAAGATATATCTATAATTCAATGAGGGGTAGAGTTATAAATATTTAATAGTTGATTTAATAATCAACTATATAAAGAGGTAATGATCCCCAAGAAATAGGTTAACTTGTATTACTCTTGTCCCCGTCAGAGAGTTTTTACGGCAAGGGCTAACCTATCTTCTTGGAAGATCACAATCACGTTTTAGGCTATTTTTATAAAAGGATTCAAGGTTTTCAGTCCATCAATAAATTTAGGTACGCTTCCGCATTCAGCTTATTTAGTTTATTGTTCTTAATGATTTAACATAATAGATCATGGGTATTAGATTTCATATTTAATTATGATTTGGTTTTAACAAGTGGCATCAGCGTCTCGTCATGTTGAATCATTGAGAATGAATTAATTTTTTTATATGGATTCGTTGTTAAGGCTCTATGAATTTATATTCATATTGATATTTTAGGATTTGTTTTATTATGGTTACAGTTTTAGGGGGTTTTTATAAAAAAAAAAAAACAATTATTGAATTGCATGTGAATTAATTTTTTGATAGGCTTGCTATTCTTAATTTTGGTAACTGATCTAGGGTTTTATTATGTATATTTATGCGATTGTGACCTATAAAAACATCTCACTTTCAAGGGAGTGTTGTATTCGAACTGCACTTCCCGATTAAGAATATGGTGCTTCATAGTGCTTCCACTGTCAAAACAAAATCCAAAGGTTAATGACTAAAGCAATTTTTTTATAAAGGACGATGATTATTACAAATTTGTATGTAGATTTGATTTGGTTCGATCAAAATTCAGTTTAGATTAATTTTATAAATTAAGACATGTGACTAGTTTCTTTTGAATCATTATTGTATTTCTGATTAACATACATTTGGTTTTAGTTTTGGAAAGCATGTCAATAATCTTACAAAATTCATATTCGATTTGGTCTATTCAAGAATTTTTATTTTGATCGTTAGGTTATTATGGATATTTTAAGGTTTTATGTTATCATTATATGAATTACTCATTTGTATGATACTTCTGATTTTAGCTTTTAGTTAAAGACTGAATGTTTTGAATTCGACTTTAATTTTGGCAAATGCATGCTTAAGGATTTTTTTTGAGAAACAGTTAAAGATTTCGGTTATTTTGATTTTTGATAGCCCCATTCAGACAACCTTATTTTGGGTTATTTCGGAAACTTAAGTGTTATCAGAAATTTCAGTTTTGACTGTTATAAAATTTTAAATTTGGATATCGGTATATTTATATTATATATTTTGAGTAAATTAATTGAAACATTAAGTCACCAAAGTGACCTCTATTGTGGAAATTATTTTATTTTAAAATATAGAAGGTTTTGTGCATGTAAGTCGGATTATGTTAGTATTAATCGGCCCAAATGAAGGTTAATAATTAACATTATTACATGTGCAACTGTGGTAATAAACATGTGATAATTATTCAATTTTATATGTGAGCAATAAATCGACCCAAAGGAAGATTTCTGTTTGACATGTTCTTATTATCAATGTTTGATTACTATACTAAAATATCACTTGCAAGTTAATGTTTTGTCCAAAGATGAAATATTAATGGAGTGTCTGATATCTTCATATTAGGTTTACCTTTATTCAAGTTTATTATTATTTTGGTTATCTTTTAATTTGATTGAAAGATAAAATTAAGACAAATATTTTGAAATAAATAAATTCATATTGTGGCTTCAGGTGTCTAATATTTTAATGGATTCGTTGAAACATAATGTGACCAAAGTGACCACTTTTGTGTAGATTAGTTTATTTAAAATATTAAGATGATTATGAGTTTTTGTAATTCATGTGTTTATTAATTAGCCCAAAGGAAAGCTAATATTTGGCAGAATTACAACGACAATTGTGGCGATAAATGTGTGACAATTATAAGGTTTTTTATGTGAGCAATACGTTAGTCCAAAGATTAATCTATTGTTTGACATAGTTTATTGTCAATGTTTAATTGCTACAACAAGAGTACCGCTTACAGTTAATATTACTGTCCAAAGACTTGATATTAATGTTGTGCTTGGTATCTTGAGGGAACTAGCCATTATTTTGAATTTATTTGTTTACTTATGAAAAATTATGTGAGCTTGTTTTTATTTTATTTATTTATTTTTGTTCTATATTTAGGTAATTTATCTTTTTTCTGTCACGATATCCGTTAATATATATTCTGCACTCATGTTTAGTGAAACTAATTTCAAGGAATAAAGAAGGCACTTACATATTGTATTTGATGGTTGCATGAACATAGACTTTGCACTAAGGAAAGAACAAGTTGCACCTCTCACTGCGATAAGCACCCATAAAAGGTATTTTGAGAGGTGAGATCGTTCTAACCGTATGAGTCTAATGATCATAAAGCACAACATTCTAGATGTCTTTAGGAGCACAAATCTAAAGAGATTACTTATACTAAGGGTTTCTTTGACGAAATTAAGAAATATTTTACCCAAAACATTAAGGTTAAGATGACATCACTTATGTCTTCTTTGATGTCTATCAAGTATAAGAGTCAAGAAAATGTGAGCGAGTACACAATAAAAATGTTTAATAATGCTTCAAAATTTAAACATAAGATTAAACTTTCTAACAATTGTTTGATATTACGCTTTTGTTACTGCTTCCTATACAATTTAACGAAATAAAAAAAAGAGTTACAACTACAAAAATGAGAAATATGTTCTAACTAAGCTCATTTCTCATTGTGTTAAAGAGGAAGAAAAGTTGAAGCATTACAAGTGTAAAAGTACTCATTTGATTAATGCTCATTTAGTTGTTGTCTCTAAGAATAAGGGCAATAAAATAAAGTATTATAATAAAGTTGCTAAGGGTCCTAGTCAAAAGAAACAACAATAATACAAAGTGTTGATTCTTTTGTATAAGTTAGGACATATGTGAAGAAATTAAACTTCAAAAGCAAGAAACTACTTCGATTATTTTGAGTGATCCATGGGTTGTAAATTTTATGATCCCGCAATTAGGAATTATTTAAGGAGAGATTTATAACTTTTTAAGGATGTTGAGTTTGAAGGGAAATAAGGTTAGATACATCGCTTTTGAGGAGGAATTGGGTTATAATTTAATTCCTACTATCACTTTGACAATGTTTAGGTTTTCACACCTATCATTAATCAAGAAGTGAATCAAGTACCTCAGCAAAACAATGTTGAACAAATCTCATTCAAGATAAGATAATTGTTTTAGAAGAACAAACTCAACAACCTCAAAAACAAGTGTCATTAAAGATGTCCAAGAGAGGAATGATAAATAC
Organism: Hibiscus mutabilis; assembly: GCA_019671005.1. Classification (NCBI taxonomy): domain Eukaryota; kingdom Viridiplantae; phylum Streptophyta; class Magnoliopsida; order Malvales; family Malvaceae; genus Hibiscus; species Hibiscus mutabilis. The sequence goes on from CM033714.1 coordinate 34,086,511, forward strand.
TATTTCAGATTACTATATTGTATTTCTTCAAGAAAATAAGGATAATAATGGAATGATAGAAAGTGGTTCAATCATTTTTTTATCAAACCAGAAAATTTCTAACTCTCAAAAGTGGTTTGATATCATTCAAGAAAAGTATAATTTTATGCAAGACAATAAAGTTTAGGAACTTGTCTCATCACCTGAAGGTGCAAACCAATTGGTTGTAAATGGATATTTAAAATCCAAGAGGTATGCAAATGATAATGTGGAGAAGTATAAGGCATGTCTTGTATCTAAAGGATATACTATAAAGAATACACTGATTTTATGGAGACTTTCTCTCAAGTTTCATTGAAAGACTCTTTTAAGATAATCATGACACTTGTTGCTTATTTTAATCTTGAGCTACATAAGATAGATGTTAAGCTTGTGCTTTTTTCAATAGCGACATTGAAGAAACGAATTATATGGTACAATCATAGATTTGTGTCTAATGATACAAAATCAATGATATGTAAATTAAAGAAATTCATCTAAGACCTTAAGTAGGACTCTCATTATTGAAATTATAAATTTCATATTGATTATATCATTCAGTTTGGAGATAAATTTAGTTGATAATTGTATATACTACAAGTTCAGTGGGAGCAAACCAAGTGATAATCATATTGCTAAAGAAGACAAATTTAGTCTTACTCAATGCCCTAAAAGTAACCTTGAAATTTAGAAAATATAAATGATTCCATATGCATAAACTATTGAGAATCTAATTTACGCTCAAGTATGTATGTGTTCGGATATTGCGTACATTGTTGGAATGTTAAACATATATTTAAGCAAATATGGTATGGACCATAGGATAGCAGCCAATATAGTTACGAGATATTTTTAGAGAACAAAAATTACATGCTCACATATCGATGTTCTGGTAAGTTAGAGATCAGCAGGTTTACAGGCTTCGATTCTATTAGAGTATTGATGCAAAAGAAGAATTCTGTCACATGAGTTGCTACTTATAGATTGAATAGAAATACCACTTAAGTTATTTTGTGACAATAAATATGGATTCATTTATTCTATAAACAATAGGAACACTTCAAATTTGAAGCATACAAATATTAAGTTCCTAGTTGTTAAACAAAATTCAGAGTGGTTGTGTTTATAGAGCATGTTGGTACAAACTCCATAATTGCGCGCATATTAAGTAACTATCACCCTAGGTCTTTCAAGAGAACACTACTTATGTAGGTTTAATTTTATTTAAAGTTATTCATTTTTAGTGGGAGTTTGTAATTTTGAAAAATGCTCATTCGTTTTAGACACAAATTCAGTTACTTCAGTTTAAAGTTATTTTCTGCAGAAATAAAGTTATTTTGGTTTATACACACTTTGAATTCAGTAAAGTTTGCTCTCACTGTGGTTTAGGAGGACCAGTTGATAGACATATTCGGTTCACATTTCATGTAATTTTCCATGCTACGCATCCATGATTGATCTATGTCATTTGACTATATTTGTATATGTGACCATTGATGGGTCTAGTCATGATAAATATGGCAAATGCTGCTTTGATCCTATATGGATATAGTTGATGGACGAGATTGTTATAGAATACCTATTATATAATAGCAATTTTTGAGCTCATAAGGTTGTACATTTATCAGGAAACATATGTTGCCCAAGTGGGACATTGTTGGATTAAAATCCGCAATTGTAGGCACATATGTATAATGTATGATGCTATTATAAAGTGTGACACAAAATTAAGTGACCAATTATGTTAGGCGTGTCATCGGTATTAAAGTGTCATGGAAATAAAAGTGTGGATACCGTAAGATATATTTATAATTTAATGAGGGGCAGAGTTATAAATATTTAATAGTTGATTTAATAATCAACTATATAAAGAGGTAGTGGTCCCCAAGAAATAGGTTAAGTTGTATTACTCTTGTCCCCGTCAGAGAGTTTTTAAGGCAAGGGCTAACCTATCTTCTTGGAAGATCACAACCGCGTTTTAGGCAATTTTCATAAAAGGGTTTAAGGTTTTCAGTCCATTAATAAATTCAGGTACACTTTCGCATTCAATTTATTTAGTTTATTGTTCTTGATGATTTAACATGATAGACCCTGGGTATTAGATTTCTTATTTAATTATGATTTGGTTCTAACATATACCTCTTCTATAAGGGGACGTATACTCCCAAATCGATGTCTTGTTGTCGTAGTAGACAGTAAATATAGTTAAGGTACCTAGAGTGTTGTTGGAGTGTTGCTACTTTAAATACACTTTTCTAGTTATTTCTTTACTTGATACGACTTGTTTTTCGTGTCAGTTTATTTATTTATTTTGCTTACAATATTATTTTACCATACTGACACAGTTTTTTGTCTTGTTTTTTTTTTCTTTTGTTGTCTTTTTATATATGTGGCATCATATTGCATTCATTATAAGTATCTATTCAAGGGTCAGTCAAGTAGGCAGCTATCGTAATGGTTAAAGGGTCTGATAAACAAGAAGAAGACAATGTGTAAATGCAGACCTGGTCAGAGGAAATACAATACAAGAAGGGGGATAGTATGTAGAGGAATCACGTGTTAGGATGCAATTAGCTAAAAGAAGTTGTATGGAGACACTATAAGAGTAGAGAGGAAAAAGATTCAAGAACTAAAAGATTCACATGGTCATACCAAACAGAGATTAAAGGAAAAATAAGCTTTGAATTCGGAACTGGTATCCTAAGTTTCACAAATTGATAAGGTTATCGAAGGATACTAATGAGGGGAAAGTTGACCTCTAGCAAGGAAATAAAGAATTAAAAAAAAGGTAGAAGAATTGAAAATTTTCGTATAGAATCTGAAAGACTAGCTTGCAAGCTTCGAAGGGGCACTAAAAATGGAGGATAAGACATTGGAAGGTAAGCTTGAGGTAGCTATCCAAACTATCCAAAGACATAATCATGAAATGATCAACTTCAGAAACCAAGTGCGGGGAATCGTGTAATATGTGTAGATTTTGTAATTCGATTGTCTATTTCTTGTATTCAACCTTTTGGTTAATGAAAGTTGTTGTAGCGACGTTTTTCCCTTTCTTTTAAAATATAAGCGTGGTCTTCTTTTAAAAAATTCTTTGATACGTATTATCCCATAAAGAACTTTTGAAATCTTAGTTTAAAGGGATTTCTATTGAAAATTTTTATTCTTTTGAAAACTTGGAGTCACCACCGACCACTTGGATAAGGTAGGCCGGACACCACAAAACCAGAGATTCGTTTTGAAAGGGTTCGAGAGTTGGTTACGTGTGAGTAAGGATTAGCACCCCTATCACGCCCGGTAATCGGTACCAAAATATGTGTTGCTTTTAATCGAAGGAAGTTGTCGAAAGTTGAAGGAATTTAATTTGGTGACCTTAATTGAAAATTAACCTTAATTGAACGGGCTTTAACAAATTGGTGGGTTCAAATTAATTGGACATTTAATTAATAAGGTTGACGATACATTGGACCATAGACAAAACTGACATCAAACAAGCCTGACTGCCGGGTTAGTTTATGGTTCGAATCCCTCACGTCACCTTTATGCGTGCAAGCAGTTAAAGAATAATGTAAGGACTTTGTCAAGTTTTAATTCTACCTTGAATCGGTAAGGATTAATTTAAATATTTGATTAACATCCTTTAAGCTCGGACTGTTACGACACAAATATCGAAATTAATGAATACCTCCTTTTATGATTTAAATTAATTAACATGTAAATCAAATGGGCCAAATGATGACAAATAAAATGGATGGCAAGTAAATGCTTAAAAGATAAACACACAAAAGCCCACCCAAGGTCCTAACCTAAAAGGCCCAAATTATGAGAATTCAATTAATGTTCTAATTAATAACTAGGTGAATCTAATATCAACCCTAAATTAATTAATCCTAAAAAGGCTAGAGAACCCTAATAAATTATGAGTTATCTTGTGATATGATAATTAATTCAATTAATTTTAAACTAGTATTCCAATAAGCCAAGAATACTATTTAAAATAAGCCAAATTAATTAATCATAGCCTCAAATTAAAACGTTAGTCTAATTTCCATGTCAATTTTATCTTAAAAGATAATTAAGAGGTGTTCAACCAATTTTAATGAATTTAACATTTACCCCAATAAGCCAAAGGCAAATTTAAATTCACTAAACTAATTCGAACCTTAAGACTAACTACGGCTCTAAAACTAATCCTAAATTAATCTAATTAATTTAAAACTGTGCCCCTATGAGACAAGCACATGGTTTAAATTAATTTCTAAACTAATCTAAAGGCCTTAACTAACACAAAACCCATCTAAACTAGGCCCAAGGCCCGAAAAACAAGGCCCAAACTAAAACTAAGTAAGCAAACTAAGCCCAAAGCACCAAGAGGCCCAAACTTCAAAACTAAACCCAAATGATAAACCACATGTATATACTTTTAAGAAAATATACTTTAATTATATATCATATACCATATACAAGAAAATATATTATGAAAGGGATAATATGGAACCATGATAATAAAGTACACACAAGCTAATAATAAATTAAACAACATTCAACAAGTGAAATAACATACATATCACAAGCAAAAAAATAAAACACATAAAAACACTAAAATAAACAACAAAGGTTACCAATAAAATCATTCGCGTTTTCATTGAACTAAGAAAATAGATTATACATGAATAAAATAAGGAAAGAGAATACCAAAACCCAAATATTTGCTCAATCTATCAAATTCCACAAGTTGTTGTTGTGGTTGAGAAGTTCGATTCAAGGGTTTAATAATGGTGGAAAATGATTTCGATTAGGGAAAATTATAGTGGATAAAGGAATCAAATGGTGAGAGAGTTGGGGGCTTGGGTCTTTGGTGGTCTTAAAAAAAGAAAACGTTAGTGGGGGTTTTTAAAAATGAAGAAAAAGGCAGTGGGGGTTTGATTTTTGAGAGCTTTTTGCTTGAATCGGCTAAGGGATTTGTTTTAATCCCCTAAGGTCATGGGTTTTTCCCCTCTCTTTTTATTAAGGTATATATATATATATATGTGTGTGTGTGATGAAATATACTTTTGGTTTATCCCCTTAAAATGAGAACCAATAAAAATTAAGACCTTGGGCACCAAGTATTTTTCAACCAATGGTAGTCAAGCCTTAATGAGGAATGAGTTGGGATTTTTATTATTTTTATACCTTTTTTCTATGCAAAATAATATATAATGGGCCATGAAATTTTAGGCTTAGGGTATAAGGTAAGGTTTTGGGTATTAAAAAGGGTGATGTAGATTGACCTTATTCTGAGCATTTTAATTTAACCTAGACAAAAATTAGTGATTACAGTTGTTCTAATGACTAGTTCTTGAATTTGATACCTCGTGCATTCATGCATTGCATGTTTAACAACATAACATTACTATTTAATAAAATTACATTAACATTCATGATTTAAAGTGATCGAGGGTTTCAATGGCAGCAATTTGAGAATTAGTGAAAGTTTGGAAATTTGTTATCATGGGTGAAGATATGGCAAGAATTGAACAAACTCAAGAAGGGTTACAAGAATGGATGACCAAGCATCAATAAAAACGCGAAGAACCAAACTATTACACCATATTTGACAATTTACCCTGGGGCATCTAACCCGAATGCAGAGATAGGTTCTGTGAAACCTATCGTCTCAGGATTAAGACGTGAGTAGCTAGAAGATAGATATGCAAGACTTGAGAAAGAGATCAAGGCAGGAAAAGGCATTGATAATTTCAAATTAGATGCAAGAGAATTTTGTTTAGTCCCTGGTTTGGTTATTCCGATTAGGTCAAGGTCTACAATTTTGAGAAATATGATGGTTCTAGCTGTCCTAAAATCCACTTGACATTATTCTGTAGAAAAATGGAAGGATATTTGGATAATAATAAACTATTGATTCATTATTTCCATGATAGTCTGGTTGGACCTACTGTAGTATGGTTCGATCTTGGGTTGATTTGGCCAAAGCATTTTTAGGGCATTACAAGTATGCTATAGACTTGGCTCTAGATTGCCAGCTTCTACAGAACATGAGTATGAAAGTTAGTGAAAGCTTTAAGGATTATGCATTGAGGTGGCGAGGATTAGTAGCCCAAGTTTAACCTCTCATAACAGAAGAAGAAATATCTTTCATGTTTCATCGAACTCTTCCATCTCTTTTCTTCGAGAGAATGCTTGTAAATTCAAAGGGCAGTTTTAGTGACCTCATGGTGATTGGAGAAGCAATAGAAATGGGGATCTGACAAGGGAAATTTGGACCTAGATTTGAAAGCCATGCTAATCAGGAAGTGAAGAAAGATAAAGAAGTGAATGAATTGTAATTTTCAAAGCTCCCAGAGTCGCAAAAGGAAAAGGTAAGCTAATTCATCAAAATTATCACAGAAAATTCCTCGAGCAAGTGCAAATCTTGAGATATTTGGACTACTTATTTCAGATTTATTTCCTCCCCTTATTGAAGGTCAATATATCACTCTTAGGCTAATGAAGATAATGCCAAAGCCATCTGCCTATAGCTATGATTCAGACAACGTTTGCAACTTTCACATGGGCGCACCAAGTCATGCTACCAAGAAGTGTAGGCCTTTAATGGAGGAAATCAAGAAGCTCGTTAGTAATGGAATCTTGAAACGGGAGCTAGTCCAACAATGGGAGACAAAAGGAATTGAGCAAGCTATTGTACTAGCAGAAGAATTAGAGAATTAGAATTAGTGCTTCCAAGATTGTCTCGAATTCTAAGGAGTATGGCTTACCCATGTTTCTACATCATGTGGGTACAAATCACAAAGATTATCTCTGAAGTAATGCACGAAATTAATTTTGCTTCTTTTGGCCTAAAAGTAGTAGAGATATTTTTCTAAGGGCATGTGTCATTTTTGTTGGTTTTCATTTCAATGGAAAGATGTATTTTTGAAAAACATGAATATATGTATATGTCTTCTTACCCTTGTAGGCCCTTAGATGCCAATTGCAAGATCCAACATCAATTCTGGTACAAAGATCAATTGAATGTTGTGAAAATGATAAACTAAAATTTATTTCTCAGTCTACTCTAGTCAGTAAAGCAAGAAAATGGCGTATTAATACACCGTTAATGATGTTCTATGACAAATCTTTGAAATTCATAAACAGTAAAGTGGGCTAGACAATTTTAACCAAGTAGAGTTGCTTGAAACTGAAGTTCTAAGTGTAGTCTTCTATACCCTAAAAAGAACACAAATTGTAAAAAAAAGAAGAAAAGAGAAAGAAAGAAGAAAAAGAGAAGGAAAAAAAAAGAAAAAGGAAAAGGAAAAGGAAAAAATAAAATAAAAAAGAGGGAAAAAAGAAAAAGAAAAAAGGGAAGGATAATTAAAATGAACAATTAAATAAGTAAATATCGGAGCATTCTGATGGAGTTGTGGGGGCTAACAAACCTAATAAGGAGCTATGCTCCACCTATCCAATACTGTCACACCCCAAAAACTAGTCTAGTCAGAATTAGGTTCCGGTGATCTAATATTTTGTACCGGTTATGTTTGAACGATGTAATTTGTTCGATCTTATACCTAATTTGAAGCAATGAAGGTTATTCAGGCTAACTGTAGCAGTTTATTATTATTTTTATTAATATTAGTATAAAAAATGAATAAGGGACCCATGAGCCACGGCTAATTCCTTCAAATTGAAGGAATTTTATGTGGATTTCCCACATTGGAAAAAACATGGCACAAGGTGGCAATGTTTTGTCCACCACGTGGGCAAGCATGAGGGCCATGACCCTTAAAGCTTGCCACGGCTCCAACATGCGTGGAGCTTGGAGAAAATAATGAGGGAGGCCAACATGTTTAAGTATAAATAGGGGTGGGGTGTTGTGCAAATTGTAAAACGAAGGAGAGAAAGAAAGCAATTGCGAGCTATTCGAATAAGTGGAGAAAAAAATTGGAATTGGGTAAGCAACCCTAAATCCTAATTTGAATATAGATGTCAATACAAGTTAGGAAACGTTATGTGTATTGAAATTATGATTGAATATACGTTTTATTTTATTTTATTTAATCGTTGAGGGGCAAGGCATAGTCGAATCTTCCAAGTAGAGAGGGGTTCAAATTGTTAGCTAATTCGACTATCTGAGACGAATCATAAATTTGGACCTGGTGAGTGTAGTTGTGTCAAGGGATAGGCTAGCTGCCAACCCATCCCATTGTATTTATTTTATGTTTAAATTTGCATTTGATTAAGTGCTTAAGTAGAGCATATGTGGTTTCCAATGGTGAGCACGGTAAGTCCTCAACGTTGTTAGATATGATGTAAATTCGTATGTGATATTCGAAATTTTTTTATATGTGAAACTTTGACCTAATATGCTATGATATGATTTGTGGAGCTAAGGCTCAAATTAAAATTCGATACGATACGGCCCACGGGCGCAAAGGTAAGTTTATGATGAATTATGTAATCTTGGACACTTGTGAACATTGGATATAGTTGGCATGCCATAGGGTTATTTGAGCTCACTATGTAAGGGTTGGACTACGGTCCAGGGCTATGGCCCATATATGGGGAGAAAAGGTTGGATTGTGTAAGGGATTCCGGAGCTACGGCTCAAGGCTACAGCCTATTTTCAATATGTGTGGTGTACATGGGGATCTGCGTATCCATTGGTTGCTATGTCCAAGGAAATGATACGTACTTTTGATTTATAAGATATGAAATTTGGCATGAGCATGAAATTTATATATATATATATATATATATATATATATATATATATGATTTGTGATATATTCATGTCATCCAAGCATACACTATGTCATTAATGTCATTAGCAATTTGTTCTACATTTGTTATGACTACCTCAGTAGGCTATGTAAGCCTAACATTCGCGTGTCTCATGCATTTTAGGACCTTGAAGCATTCTGAGCTCTGATCATGTAGTTGCGGCTGCAAGTCACATCATCTATATATCTATTTTTATCTTTCGCCTTGAAACTCCTAGTAAGGTGGCATAGGACCTAAAGATGTTCAACCTATCCATTTTGTTATGTGTATATTGTCTATGGTTTGTAATAACCTTGAAAGGGTGTAAATGATATGTTAGATAAGGTTAAAAACGGTTTAAAAAGCATGTTAGCTTAAAATGGTGAAAACTAAATGGGTTTGAAATATTCTAAAATTTGGTACGCTATTAGAGTTACTGATTATTAGCTTGCTGGTAAAATCTGGTAAGGTTTGGAAATCGTTTGATAGGTTAATCCAAATAAAAATAGTTTTGAACAGTTTACAAAATGGTCAGTAAATATTGTATCGTCTAATTAGATAGGTAAATGACCTCCATTAGTAATGAAATTTAACAAGCTAATAATTAGTAAGTTTAATTTTAGTATGATAACATGAATTTTGGCTAAGGACCCTTAATTTGTAAAATTTACAATTTGGTCCCTAAAATTCGAAATGGTTTAAAATTGACCCCAATTTGAGTAAGTAGTTAATAAGTTAGTGTAAAACGAGAATAATAGTCAATTCGAACAAGTTTTCGAACTCTGATTTAGCTTCCAATTTCTGAATGTGTTTTTCGGTAACATCTTTAGATCTGATTCTCTACCAGGCCAGGGAGGGGGTGTTACAAATACCCTATCATTAAATATGTGTCTTTGAAGATATGTGTATAATAATAATAATAATAATAATGACTAATTGCAATCAGAAGCATACACGTGCACTTATAGAATTTTATTCTTAGAATGATATTTTTGCACTCTATTGGTTAAATAAGTCTATGAAGGTTGAACACTTTTATGAATGGAAAGGAATTAAGATAATGGAAAATGATTTGTTTCTTACTAGATTGAGCAATGCGGTAATCATAGGGTGTGAACTTAGTGATATGGAAGAAATTTCCTAACTTCAAAAATCGCCACAACGTTCACAAGTTATGCTAACCACATAAGGGTTGAATCTGATACGTTCTTGCACTTGATATCCACGACATCCTATTCTTTTTTCTTTCTTTCTTTATGATTCTAATTTTTTGGGTCTTGCAAGGTATCCTTCATTGAAATGTTGATTAGCAAACTAACATTTTTACAAACAAAAAGATTTTCCGGTATTGCTTTAGAGATAAATTTCAAAATGCAAGGTCGTGGATGCAAATGATAGACTTGACATGGAAAAGATATGGTTGAGTGTGTGACATTCATCTTTGATAGGCAACCTTCTATTTAGAAGAGGAATAACCCATCAGGGGTCATGATAAGGATAGTGACAATAATGCATATATCAAACAATTCAAGGATTTAAAGCAAGTTTCTACCTTGGAATTTTGGGTTGTTCTTTGAAATTAAAGAATGAACTTGATGAAATTTAAGGGAATTGAAGAAAGTTCAGGGACTTGAGGCATTTGCTCGCCCTAAATGATGAAAGAGGGGCAAACTCTACATGGTGGGACCAAAAATAAAGAGATCACTGGGCATCATTGTGCATAAGAGTTCAAATCAAAATATACAAGAAAGGATGCAGAGCTGAAAGGGATTTGATTATAGAATAAGTCAAAGATTTTAGGAGGACAATCAAAGGTAATGAGGTACCGTTGTAACAGAAGCAGAAAACTCAAAGAAGAAGCAAAGAAGATCAAAGCTCATCTAAGTGATCTTCAGTTGTTATAATTCATGCATCATATATAGTCAGGTATCCATAAGATATGAGCATGTTAACTCATACATTACAGAATCAACAAAGAACAAACAAAGATTTCAATCTACGACTTCGAGATTGGAGAAGTATATCCAGCAAAGACTAGTAAAGATTTAAATTCATGTTTTTGTGAAACAAAGATATCAACTCATGACTTCCTTTTAAAAAAAACGGATTTCAGCAAAGATTTTCTGATTGTCTGTACAATACAAAAGTGTAGCACAATTCTAAAACCTTCGGGGCATCTATAAGTCCTTCGGGCAGGATGTTAAGTCCTTCAGGTTATCACCTTTAGGAGTGATGAGAATATTTGATTATTTGCACAAAACAGAAGTGCAGTACAATTCTAAAACCTTCGGGTCATCAGTAAGTCCTTCGAGCATGATGTTAAGTCCTTCGGCCATCACCTACATGAGTGATGACAACACTTGATTGTTGGCACAGTACAAAAGTACAGTACAATTCTAAAACCTCTGGGTCATTAGTAGGCCATTCAAGCACGATGTTAGGTCCTTCAGGCCACCACCTTTAGGAGTGATGAGAACATTTGATTGTGTGCACAATACGAAAGTGGGTGCAATTTTAGAATCTTCGAGTCATTAGTGAGTCATGTTAAGTCCTTCGAGCTATCATTTAGGAGTGATAATAATTTTTTGAATGTTGTCACAGTAAGAAATTAGGGGGCATGATATCAACAAGGATTTTAACCTCTTCGACCATCAGTTTCAAGGAAAAGGAGAAAGTTCAGGTTACCAGGTTGGAAAGCAAGATAGATCAACTTCGGGCTCAAAAGAGGAAGATTCATAATTTAATTGGTAAAAAGTTTCAGCGTCTCTCATTGAAGCACTTGAAGTTTCTTAATGATTTACCCAAATTGTACATTTACTTTCCAATTAATATTGAAAGATTAATGATAGATTTAACTTTTTGCAGGTCACATATGTTTCAAGCATAGAAGGAGGTCGATCAACAGAAGAAGAGAAACAAGGGATCCTATGCGAGTTTCAAACTGGAAGATCGAGACACCTTAGGCAGAAAAAGTAGGGAGTCTAAAGATCTCAACGCTTCAAACCAAAAATTAAGGATATCTAATATTACTTCAAGTTGAATTTTTATTAATTAGTGATATATCTTTTGTAGGTTCAGTTTTCCCCAGAGTAGAAGGTGAATCAGCATTCCTAGCAAAGAATGAAGAGCTCCTAATAGGAAGAGTTTGCCTAGCAAAGAATACAGAGTTCCTACAGAGAAGAACTCAGCCAACAAAGAATACAGAGCTCTTAATGAGAAGAGTTTTCTCAGTAAAGACAGAGTTCCTAATGAAAAGAATTCACTTGTTTAAAACCTTGGCAAAGAGGTGGATCAACATTTCAAAGGAATGAGGAGTATAATGATTCTGGGCTTCGCAACATTTCAGGAGAACATATAGTTTGACTTTTTCAAACCATATCAAACATTTTAGAAGAATGAAGAGTGTTATTATTTTGGGCTTCGCTGCATTTCAGAAGAACATGTAGTTTAACTTTTCAGACTCGCCAACATTTTAGAGAAATGAAGGGTGACACTCTTCTAGGATTTGAAACATTTCAAAAGAACGGATAGTGTAGCTTTTTCAAACTTAGTCAACATTTCCAAAATGATTAATAATTTGATTTTTCAAACTTCACCAACATTTCAGAAGAATAAAGAATTAGGTTGTTTCATACTTCACCTACATTATAGAAGAACTTGCAGCTCAAAATGGCAGTTGGTTGGTTTGGATAAAATTTGTATCTTTTTGGTCTTTGCCCAGTTCTTGTTCCACAGTAATGAGCAAATAGGGGTAGTTATAATACCCAAATTTTGCCCAGGTATAGCTATATATATCTACTCTTTAAATAAATAATATGCAGTAAATAAATCCAAAAATAATCCATTTACAATGTGCATAGGTCCAAAGCCTGTTCATAATCAAAAAGCCCAATTACAACCATTCATATATGTTTACAACTATTTTCTATCTGCTAGCCTAAATACATTAGGATACATCAAAAGAAACACAAATCTAAACCAAAATAATATGACACTGATTTTTCTAGTTCCCCTCTTAGCTGTCATCAGCCCATCGATAGCTGGAGCTAACGTTAATGCCATGACATCAGCATGATGTCACCGTTTGGTCAACACTATAAAAGGAAGAAGAGAGAAATGCTAGACATTAATAACATCCATTAATAATAATAATACTAATTACCATTATTAAAAAGTTAGTGGGAGAGAGAAACTCTTATCTTGGGAAAGTCAAATGTTGTCAGAAAGCTAAACGAACGGCTGAGAAGCTCATCAGTCACTAGAAAAGAATGCCAAAATCTCACCGTTTTCACCAAGAAGATAAAATCATGCTTGTCTTTTTTCGATTCATGTAAAAAAAATAAACATTAGCTTCATATATATGAAAATAGAAAAGGAAATAAGTCAAAAAACATATCGAAGGTCTTATCTTTTTTTGGTGATCGGGGAGGTATTTATTATGGCAGAGTTGAAGAGGGGACCGGGACTGAGTAGTTTTAGGCTTAGGATAGGACAGAGATGGGTAGTTCTATCAAACCAGGCTATGATTACATATTTGTGGTGATTTTTTTTTTTTTGAGATTTTTGGAGTTCAAATACGGTAACGGGCGGCAGCCGGAAATTGCCTCACGATTGCCGAATCAAGGTTAGGGGCAATCGAAACTAGGTTAGAGGTGATCGGAGTCAAAGTTGTGGTGGTCGAAAGTTCAGGTTGGCGGCCGAAAGGTGATCAGAGAAATTAGGACAGCGGCCGAGGCGGCGGCTATCGGTGGTGCTCATCGTGTTTTTCATAAAAATGAAGAGCATGGATTAACACCAAACAAGTTTTAGTATTTGATCTTCAGAAACAAGAAATTGAGCGAGGTTTGATGTTTTTCGGATTAAACGAGGGAAAACGAAGAACATGTGTTGAGTTTATATAGAACATGGGGCTTTTGATCCGTTTGAGTGGAAATTTTTTGGAAAAAAATGTGTTTCCTAGAGAGTGGGGAGAGAGTTCAGAGAAAAAAAAGGCAGAAAGGAAGTTGATAGAACCTTTACATAGGCATGAGTTTTAGGCCTGGCCCGCGCCTTTCTTTCCTATTCTTTGTAATTCGACTCTCTATTTTAAATCAAATTCAATCTGGCCCTTGTTTCTTTGATTTCGAGTATAATTTCTTTTCAATTAAGTCCTATTTAATTTTATTATTTAATTCAATTGCAATTTAATGCTTATTAATTGATGCATGCTTTAATTAATTCATGTAGTCTAATTGTCAGATAATTAAGACATTTAGTTTAATTTAATTAACATATTAGTGCCTTAGTTTTAGGTTCTTATTAGGCTTTAATAATTCAAATTAGGTAGATAATTGTAGAAAATTAATTGGTATTGAATGAGAAACTTTGGAGCTTTAAATTTGAATGGTGTCTCAATGTAATGGGATGTTCAACATGAGCTCTTAAATAGAATATTCAATATTCATTAAAACCATGGAAAATTGAAAAACAATTTAGGTTAATTAATTAGAGCCTTAATAAGAATAGAACTTTAAATAATTAGAATAATTAATTAATATGAGAATATTATCTATGACTTTGGAGTTTAATATGGATGATGATCAGTAATCACTCATTTTTGTCCGACTATTGAATGCATGATTGTATATATATTTAATACTATTATATATATATATATATGCTATATGTATGTGGTATATGAATATATGTAATGTATATGGTCTGTTTATATATATTATGTTAATGCATGATTGTATGTATATTATATGTATGTGTTGCTTGCATGTATGTATGTATACATTATTATTTTAATGTCATAAATACTTAAATGTATGTATGTATATTACATGTATTATCTATTATATATGTGTATGTATGTATGTATTGTTACTATTATTATATTTATTATAAAAAAAAAGAAGATAAAAAAGAGGTCAACAATAATAATCTCAGTCTTTATTAGTCCAAGTCCATTGCAAACCCATTTACATTATACATAGGCCCAACCGGCCAAACCCATATAATAACCTAAAACCCTAATATCTTTTCTTTCTATCTTGCAGCCGCTCAATCTAGATTGTTGGATCAAATTTTGATCCAACGGCCATGATCAAAGTAAGGAGACCCTTCGGATACCGCATGAGATACATGCTCGGGCCGTTTGCCTTCCCACGTGCATGTGCAATGCACATCGATACCCCTCAGCTCCCACGCGCCTGCACTGCTTCATCTCCTCCGTCCACGTGGCGCCACCACTAGAAAACCCGTTACCGCCGTACAGCCACCAAATCTCTCTCAATCCGCAAAAATAATAAACAAAAGGAGGGATATCAGTTCAAAGATCATCCACAGTACAACCATTTAATGCTTGCTTATTCTTGTAAACAAAGAAAGGGGATAAAAAGCAATCCTCGCGAATCAAATGTACTGAGTTTTTTAGTTTATCAGAATCAAATGAAAAAACCAAAGTTTGAAGGTATTCTCCCTTTCTTTCTTGCATGCAAACAAAAAATAAATAGGATAGTCAGATTCGAATTGTTACCTTCATCGTTGTGTCGCCACCATTATCTTCTGGTGACAAACCCATAGGGTTCCTTTGGAATCAAAGGGTGAACTGGATTGGGGAGGTTCTTTTAAAAAAGGAGATATTCTGATTCGGGCTTTTTAAAATGAGGGTTTTTTTCTAGTTTTTAAGTTGCCAACGCCAGCTCACGGTGGTCGGCGCGGTGGAACACCGCCGAAATCTGGAAATTGTGATGGTCGGCGGTGGTGTTTATCCCAAATTCATAGGATTTAAAGGTTTTTTGGAAAAGAGCAAAAATAATGAAAAGGGTTCTAATTTCTGGCTAAAAGGTGTAATTTATACTCGGTTTATATTTTAACATGGGTTTATTACATTATAAGTCCCTCCGCCCCAAAGTATTCACGGCATGAGGAACTCTTCTTTGTTTTATTGCTCCAGTACCCTTCCGCCTGGGGAAATTATTTTCGAGGTCCTCCCAAGTTTTTAAAAGATTTCAACTTAGTCCTTTTTTCGTTTTGGTGCTTGTTTTGTAATTTTGTATAGTGTTATATACATGTTATAGCTATATATAATTACTACCTATTATATTTTCATATTACATATATATATACATATATATATTCCGTTCCGTGCTATTATATGTATACGTACATGTTATAGATTTGTATTATATATATATTTTTTATTATATATGTTCATATGTATTTAAGTGTTTTATTTATTTGTTCATTATGTATTTATTTGTTCATGACTAATATTTATTAGGCTTAATTAGTATGGTATGCTTTATTTGTTTTGATTGAGTGATTAGATTTCGTTTTGTATGCTATGTGTTTAAGTTTATTATTATGGTATTTATGGTATGCTTGCATTTTCATATCTAATTTCACTATGTATATATTCTACTATACAATTTTTGTACTTACCGTTTTAGTATATATATTTTTGGGTATAAATCATCCTATTCTACCTATTTTGTCCTTAAACATTTTTACTATATATACTACCTTTTATTTTGATTTCATTTAATTTGTATAATCTATTTTTGATAACACTTTAATACGTATTTATATATATGGCATTATTTTACATATTATATGTGAAATATTGTATATTAATATATGCCCGTTTAATTCCTTTCTTACCATATTTATATAGGTAATATTACCTTATGTACGTATATATCCTATATAGTAACTTATATGTATTATATTGTTTTTTATATAGTTATTTTTATTAAAAGTATGCGTATAGTATATATATATATATATATATAATATGTATGCTTTCATGCTGTTTTTGTATATATTACCCTATTTTATATGTTTAATATATATAATATATGCTACTATTAGATTTATTATTATTATTATATCCTTGTATGTATATATAGTTAATTTATATTATTTATTCGTGCTTATGTTTATATTAGCATTCGTGTTTGTTCATGCATAATTAATTGTCGCGTTTATTAATCACAATAGTCTAGTTTAGTACTCGAGGGCTCGATATCCTAGTGAGAGTGTCGTCCCGAGTCTTCGGGCATTATCTCCTTTGGCATCGTGGGTTGTGGGGTAGGTTATTCATATGCTCATGCATTCATGCATTTTTAGTGATTGGGTATTAAATTAAATCGAATTTTAAATTTTCTTGGCATTTACGATACGAACCCTTAGGTACCAATTTTTGGGCGTTGTGGGGTGCTAATCCTTCCCCACTCGTAACCGACTCTCGAACTCATTTTTAATCTCTGGTTTGTTTTTTCGGTGTTCGGTCTACCTTATCCAAGTGACCGGTGGTGACTCCAAGTTTTTATTTTAAAATACGACCTTTTCCAAAATTTCCCCTTCAATCAATCTTAAATAAAAAGTGAGACACTATGGTAATTTTTTAGTCGCTACATCATGGTGACTCCGCTGGAGAAATTATTTTTGTTTTCAAAAACAAAATTAGAGAGTCAAGCCTTAGTCGGGTTCGTATCGTAATTGTTAAGAAAAATCTAAATTCGATTTAATTTAATTTTTAATCTCTAATATCGTTTGATATAATTGTCATTATGCATTAGTTTTAGAATCAATAAGTAGGAGTGATTACTTTGCTTCGTAGGGTAGCCACCTCCGTATGGTGTTGTAATTCACTTCCGTGATCCGGCCCATATATTTTGTGGGGTCCACACCCCGTATGGTATATGGGTCGTATCCCCCCAAATCGATGTCCTAGCGACAGTTCGGGTACCCTTTACTCTAGAACTTAACCACATGTAGTGAACCGTAGAGCTCACCTTTTAGAGTCATGCTAGTACTCTGTCCGTTTAATGATAACCCTGCTTAGGCATTATTTGTTTTATTTGTATTATTTGCTTGTTTTTTATCGTGTGATTTATTTGCTTTAATTTATTATTTTGTTTTATAATTATATTTATTATTTAATCTTTACACCATACTGACACAGTTTTCTTTTATGTTTGTTTTTATTTTCTTTCGCATTTGCATTGCATTCATATATCATTACAAGGTATTAATTTCACAAGTGACCATCACTATAGAAGGCAATCATAATGGACAAGAGGTTTCGTATTCAGATAAATTGAGCAAATTTTGAGCATGGTCAGAAGACTAGAGAGGGTCAATCATCTGAAGAGCTTAAACCAGACAGGGTAACTGATGCTTGTGTTAAAGACGAGCGAAATGAAGTGCAAGAGTTGAAGAAGCAGATGGTCGAGATGATGAATATGATGACCGTTATGGTCAAAGGCAAGGGATCTATAGAACCAGAAGGAGGGACAATCAAGAGTCAAAATGAAGACATCAATGGTCATAATATCACTCCTAAACAAGATAACGTGGGTAAATACAACAAGTTAAACCCTTTTGTGATTCCTATCAACAAACCAGTGGGAGATACATCTGAGTCAAGCTTCCAAAAAATAGAAGTAGGTCCAGAAGAAACCCGAAGAGCAAGTGATGCAAAGAAGCACATCCCAATTCTTGTGAGGTACACCGAGCTACTCCCGATGCTTATTGAGAGAAACCTTATCACCTCGGTTCAGTTTATTCTGGAAGAACCATTTTACCCGAAAGGTTACAATAGCCGTGCTAGATGTAGTTACCACGTAGGAAGATCGGGTCACAACACCGAAAAGTAGGGCACTGAAGAACAAAGTTCAGGACCTTATCAAGACAGGTATATTGAGTTTCAAAGATGGGAAGCCTAGTTCTACATTGAGACAAAAATCGCTCTAGGGGAAAAGTTGGAAAGAAGTCAATGTCCAAAGGAAGGCATGGGTAACACAGAAGCAAGTTACTCCAGCAAGTTAAATTCAAAGGGCATCCTAGAGGAGGGGCATTCATTCGAGTATAACCAGCTCAGACAGGAGAAGATTGTTTTAAACGAGAAATTGAAGATGATCATCATAAACTCTACCCTGTGTTCAGAAACGCGGGTATGGGTAACACTTCAGAAGAGTGGAAGAAGAGTATCATTCAGCTGAAGAATGACTTGGGACAGTGGAAGTAGAGAGTTATGACCAGTGAAAATAGGGTTCAATTATTGTCACAAAAGTTGGAAGAAGCCGAGAGCCGATATAATAACCTTCAGAAAGAGTTACAAGGTAGCTTAGCTATGAACGAGGTTTTGAAAACAAGTCTACAACAGAGTGAGACCATATCCAATACCTTTCAATTGGAGAATGAAGCACTCAAAGAACAAACAGAAGAGCTCAGGACTTTCTTGTGTACGAGTGAGATTTGTGCCAAAGCCTACAAGCAGGAAGGCTATGAAAGTGTCAAAAAGGTAACTCTTCAGTTACGAAAGGCCAAACAAGAAATACAAGAGAGGGACAATGGCATGAAGATGGTTGTTACTTAAGCACACAAAGTGGCTCAGCAAGTGGCAGATTTGGCTCACGTAGCAATGCAATTAAGTCAGAATATGGATTCTGTATTGGATCGTGAAGGAAAACTGACTCGCTTGTTGGAAGAAGTCAAAAAGTTAGGGGTTAGGGCTCACCAGTATCTGTAAAGCTTGGAAAGGTAATATCTGACGTAACGAGCCTTTTTGTTTAATAAAAGTCTTTCTACGATGATCACTTTGCGACTTATATCTTCTGGCATTCATGATTATATTTCGTTGATTCAAAAATATTTCATATTAGAGTATTTTTATAAAAGAAAAGATGTTCTGTAATATACAAAGATTGATAATGCTACAGTTTGGAATAATCGAGGCATGAAGTAAATAGAGAGGATACAAAAGTGGGGCACCGAGTATGCAATAGAGGCCTGTAGAATATTGTCAAACTTTTGTATATAGACATCCAATCTTTATAGAATTCCTTCTAAAGGACTATCGGCGAATCAACACCTCATTTGCATTTATTGTGATAGTTCATGCTTACTGCTTGCCTTTTACATTTTAGACATTTATGATGCATTTCACACATTAATTAATTAAATAATTAAATTTTACGGGCTCGATGGTAGTATTCGGGGACTAGTTGAGAGAAATGATGGAACAAAGACTAGAGCAAGTAGAAAACAGATTTGAGAAAGAGCTCAAGAAGAAAGAAAAAATGGATGTTTTCAATACAATGGAGCTTTGCCTAGTCCTTGATTTGGCCATCCCTCTAGATTTCAAGGCTCCCAGATTTATGCAGTATCATGGCACCAGTTGCCCGAGGGTTCACCTGACTATGTTTTGCAAAAAAATGGAAGGATACGTAAAGAATGAAAATTTGTTGATCCGCTACTTCCATGACAGTTTGATGGGACCATCAACAGCATAATATAATTAGTTGAGAAGAGAGCTGATTCGTTCTTGGAGTGATTTAGCTAGCGTCTTTTGCGGCAATATAGATATGCCTTGGATTTAGCACCGACTCGACAGCTTCTTCAAGGCACAAAGATGAGACCAAATAAAAGCTTCAAGGAATATGCCTTGAGATGGAGAAATTTGGCAACCTAGGTTCAGCCTCCTATAACCGAAGAAGAAATGACTCCCTATTCCACGCGACTCTTCCCATCCACTTCTTTGATAAAATTCTAGAGAAATCAAGAAGTAGGTTCGAGGATTTCATGAAGATAAGGGAAAGAATAGACAATGCAATCTAAGAAGGAAAATTGGAATCTAAGTCTAAGTACCAAACTAAAGAAGTAGGAGAAGAAAGAGAGATAAATGAGTGCCACTTCCAAAGTTCTCGTAATCATAAAAGAAGAAGAAATGCTGATTCCTCTGAGCCATCAAGGAAAATTCCTCAGAAAAGTGCAAACTTAGAGGTATTTGGAGTATCCATTGCAGACGTTTGGCCTCATTTGGTCGAAGGTCACTATCTCGCTCCCAGACCGGTAAAGAATATACCTGATCCATCTGCTCATAGTTTTGACCTGAATAGCACCTGCGATTTCCATATGGAGGTACCGGGGCACCCTACTAGAAAGTGTAGACCGTTGTTGGAAGAGGTCAAGAAGTTGATCAGTAATTGGGTTTTGACCCAAGATTTAATCCAGCAGTGGAAAACAAAAGAATTGGGGCAAGTTTGCATCACACCAAGAAGGCCAGAATGAGATGGTCCTTATGCTTGAATTTCTTATCTCTCGCAAAGATGGTAGTTTGATTCCCCGCCTTTTGGTGTTTCCTTTTGAACAGTACACAGAAAAACCCTACGGCTTAAGCCCGAAAGTAGTATAAATATTTTGTAAAGGCATGTAGTTATTTTTGTTAGAATAAAATTTTCATTTTGTTATTAAAAAGGAAACATTTTTGCATTTTTTGTATTCTTTGATTCTTTATACATTTCATTCATTGTGATGAGGTAGTTTTTTTCTCTCCTATACACATAAAAATAAATTTATAAAAGAAAAAAGGCATGCATAGGTACATACCATTTTATTATGTCTTTGAACTTCAAATATAAGACTACCTTTGATTTAGATTGAACATTGTGGGGATATTACAAATGTGAGTGTCCGCTAGTCCATCTAGGCCAATAGAGGAACAAAGTAAGTGTTTAGGTAATGAGTAGTTCCCATTTTAGGAAATTCCCTTCTCAGGCACTTGTCATTTAAGATCCTTGAATCGAGTGTTGACCCTAAACTTCTACCCCTAAAGACTTTCTCTAGATGTTTATGAATGGGACGATGAATAGTATTCTTTCACTTTCCAAGGAGAAAGAAATGAGACCAGATACACTAGATATGAGGGCCATAGAATCACCAGAGGACAGCAATTGAAGACGGTATTAGGTTCAATGAGCCAACCAAGCAAAGAAGGAAAATGCCAGGTAGAGAATTGAAGCAATCCAGAATGAGTACAGCAAGTTAAATAGTGCAGTAAAGAAAAAAGACATGTAAAGAATTCCCCAAACAAAAAGCATAAATTTGAGAGATTCCAAGAAGAAATAAACATCAATGTCTAATATAGATACAATTTAGATATAGGAAAAGGGATTCAAGACTGAAAACCCAAAATAGTCTAAAACAGAGAGAGAGAGAGAGAGAAATAAAGAAAGAAAAAGAAAAGGAAAAGAAAAGAAATAAAAGAATAAAAGGGAAGAATGCAAGATTACATCTAGATTAAGTAGTGCAAGAATGAATCTCTAACTGAAAAAATGAGTAAAAGATTTTGACCTAATCCTCCCTTCAAGAAATCTCAATTTTGAAGAACCTTGGAAGGCCAGTCCCCTTTGGACAGAAAGCAAGCATTAATGCTGGCCAGAATATGCTGATTCAGAGAAACAGAAGAAGGAAATGACCTCTAGGGTGAAAACCCAAAAATAGGCAGTCTAGAGCGATCCCGAAAATAAAAAAAAATGGCATGTTTGAGTAAGTTAAGCACAAGATAAAAGCTTGGATAAAAAAACAACAAAAAATCCTAGAGAATTTATACAAAATCCTCCATTCAAGTAAATATCAGTTTTGAAGAGTTATAGAGGATCAATTATCTTGAATAGAAAGTGAGCATCGGTGCCGACCAGAATACAAGTCGGTCTGAAGTTACGAAAGGAAGAAAATGAACTCTAGGGTGAAAACCCAAAACTGGGCAGTCTAGAGCGATCCGGGGAATGAAAGAAAAGGGAATACTTCATATGCGCATATTCAGATTAAACGAGTTTAGAAGTACATGACACATGGGCTACAGTACAAGCCTCCAAGGACCATTTTGACCATTTGTAGATATCTAATTTAAATGAGTTTGTTTTCAGATTACATTCTACTTATAAGGGTTAAGCTTTCTTCAAGGAACGTCAAACTTCGAAGTGCCTGATCGACACCTAAATAAGGGAAGGATGGGGCATAATCAGTGGTGAGACCAAGAGAGCCACCTTAAATGGGTTAGAAATTAGGTACGAGAAGTGTTCCTCTTGAAAGCCTGAATGGACTATAGAAGACCATACATATGTGTATATTGCCAAAATAGTCAAGATCTTCTAAACGTACAAATTCACTAGTGTATTTGATATTTTAGAATCAAACGTTAGTTGTCAAAAATGTTTGTACATTTGTTTCAAAATTTCAATTCTTTTACATATTTGTCATTTCCTCCAAGCATTAGTTTTCAAGAATGTTTGGGCATTTACTCCAAATCTTGATTTACTCCAAACATTAATTTTTAAAAATATTTGGCATTTTTATCCGAATTTCAATTCTTTTAATACTTATCATTTCTTTCCAAACATCGGTTTTAAAAAATGTTTGGTCCCTCTTTTTCTAAATCCTGATTTTTAATGTATCTATAGTTTTACTTCCAAGCATTAGTTTTTCAAAATGTTTGACATTTTCTCCAAGTTTTAGTTTCTAAAAGAATGTCACTTTTCAAAAATTATTGATAAGAATTAAAGCATATGGATTGAGAGTTGGTTCCTACTGAGATGCTGCAAAAAGGCGGAATTTAGAAATAAGTTTAGGGAACATAGGTATTTTGCCTGCCCTAATGAAAAGATAAATAAAGACTCTGAGTGTTAGGTTAAAGACAAGAAAAGTAGTTGGGCCTAGAGATTGAATGGGGGCAATGAGACGATGAAAGTCCCTATATGAGAATAGAATAAGGACTAGAATGAGATTATTTGTGAGAATGGGTAGTAACCCTGAAGAAGAAAATAGTTACTCGCACAAGAAAGAAGCACGAGTCAAAGATTCAATAAATGAAGATAAAGATTAAGGAGCATATTGTAGAGATATGGAGTGAAGAAATCCGATAATAACCTTTTAGGGAATAGGGTTTTAAAAGTAGATTTGAAAAGAAAAAAGAGAAGAAGGAAAAAGAAAAAGAGAAGAGAAAGAGAAAGAGAAAGAGAAAGAGAAAGAGAAAAAGAGAAAAAGAAAAAGAAAAAAATATTACATTGCATGCATCATATAGAGATTCCTATATTAGGGGCATGCTAATTTAGAAATATCTTGCTTGTTTTAAACAAATATTTGAAGATTACTAAAGATTTTGGTTTGCAGCTTCATGTTGAAGAAGTAGATTTTATTGAAGATTTCTATTGGTAGCCTATTGCTGTGAACCCAAATTAAGAGAGATTGGTAGCCTATTGGCGTGAATCCTTATCTTAAGTCCTTCAGGTCATCAGTAAGTCCTTTGGGCATGATGATAAGTCCTTTGGGCCACCAGTAAGTCCTTCGGGCATAGTGATCAGTCCTTCGGGCCATCAATAAGTCCTTCGGGCATGATGCTAACCTTAATGTGATGTCAAGACTGATAGAAATCGGGGCATCATTTTAAGGGATTGGTAGCATGTTGGCGTGAATCCTTATCTTAAGTCCTTAGGGCCATCAGTAAGTCATTCAGGCATGATGCTAACCTTAATATGATGTCAAGCCGGATAGAGACTGGGGCATCATTTTAAGGGATTGGTAGCCTGTTGGCGTGAATCCTTATCTTAAGTCCTTTGGGCCATCAGTAAGTCTTTCAGGCCTGTTAATAAGTCCTTCAGGCCACCGGTAAGTCCTTCGGGCAAGGTGATAAGACCTTTAGGCCATCAATAAGACCTTCGGGCATGATGTCAAGCTTTCTTTTTGATGTCGAAGACGAGTACAAATCGAGGCATTGAAGAGTTTGAAGCTTGAAAGAATTGGCCGAGGAGGAGCGGAAAGTTCCAGAAGAACCCGTGATTTTAAGGCCAAGGACAGAGAAGTAGGACAAAAATGAGTGCTTTTGGTCTTTGCTTTGTTCTCATTTCACAAGAACAAGCAAAGAGGGGCAGCTGTAATCACTCATTTTTTTCGACTATGTATATAGATGTTTAATAATATTAAATAAATATGCTATATGTATGTGATATATGAATATATGTACTGTATATAGTGTGTTTATATATATTATGTTTAATGCATGATTGTATGTATATTATATGTATGTGTTGCTTGCATGTATGTATGTATGCATTATTATTTAAATGTCATAAATACTTAAATGTATGTATGTATATTGCATGTATTATCTATTATATATGTGTATGTATTATTATTAGTATTATTGATTATTATTATTACGATCATTATATTTATTATAAAAAAGAAGATAAAAAAGATATCAACGATAATAATAAGCCCAGTCTTTATTAGTCCAAGTCCATTACAAACCCATTTACATTATACATAGGCCCAACCGGCCAAACCCATATAATAACCTAAAACCGTAATATCCCTTCTTTATATCTTGCAGCCGCCTAATCTGGATCGTTGGATCAAATTTTGATCCAACGACCATGATTAAAGCAAGGAGACCTTTCTGATTTCGTGTAAGATACACGCTCGAGCCATCCCTCTTCCCACGCGCCCGTGCAATACACGTCGATACCCCTCAGCTCCCACGCGCCTGCACCGCTTCACCTCCTCCGTCCACATGGCGCCACCGCCGGAAAACCTGCTGCCGCCCTACAACCACTAGATCTCTCTCAATCTGCAAAATAATAAACAAAATGAGGGATATCAGTTCAAAGATCATCCACAGTACAACCATTTAATGCTTGCTTATTCTTGTAAACAAAGAAAGGGGATAAAAAGCAATTCTCACAAATCAAATGTACTAAGTTTTTCATATTATTAGAATCAAATAAAAAAGCCAAAGTTTGAAGGTATTCTCCCTTTCTTTCTTTGCATGCAAACACAAAAAAAAATAAATAGGATAGTCAAATTCGAATTGTTACCTTCATCATTGAGTCGCCACCGTTCTCTTCCGATGACAAACCTATCGGGTTCCTTCGAAATCAAAGGGTGAACTGGATTGGGGAGGTTATTTTAAAAAAAAAGAGATATTTTGATTCGGGTTTTTTAAAAGGAGGTTTTTTCTGGTTTTTAGGTCGCCGAAGCCAGCTCGCGGCAGTATGTTTTATTTGATTTGATTGAGTGATTAGATTTCGTTTTGTATGGTATGTGTTTAAGTTTATTATTATGGTATTTATGGTATGCTTGCATTTTTCATATCTAATTTCACTATGTATATATTTTACTATACAATTTTTGTACTTACCGTTTTAATATATATATATATATATATTTGGGTATAAATCATCTTATTTTACCTTCTTTGTCCTTAAACATTTTTACTATATATATTACCTTTTATTTTGATTTCATTTAATTTGTATAATCTATTTTTGATAACACTTTAATACGTATTTATATATATGGCATTATTTTACCTATTATCTGTGAAATATTTTATATTAATATATATATATGCCCGTTTAATTCCTTTCTTACCATATTTATATAGGTAATATTACCTTATGTACGTATATATCCTATATAGTAACTTATATGTATTATATTGTTTTTTATATAGTTATTTTTATTAAAAGTAAGCGTATAGTATAGTATATATATATATATATATAATATGTATGCTTCCATACTGTTTTTGTGTATATTACCCTATATTATATGTTTAATATATGTAATATATGCTACTATTAGATTTATTATTATTATTATTATTATTGTTATTATTATTATTATATCCTTGTATGTATATATAGTTACTTTATTTTATTTATTCGTGCCTATGTTTATGTTAGCATTCGTGTTTGTTCATGCATGATTCATTGTCACGTTTATTAATCGCAATAGTCTAGTTTAGTACTCGAGGCATTGATATCCTAGTGGGAATGTCGTCCCGAGTCTTCGGGCGTTATCTCCTTTGGCATTGTGGGTTGCGGGATAGGTTATTCATATGCTCATGCATTCATGCATTTTTAGGGATTAGATATTAAATTAAACCGAATTTTAAATTTTCTTGTTATTTACGATATGAACCCTTAGGTACCAATTTTTGGGCGTTGTGGGGGTGCTAATCCTTCCCCACTCGTAACCGACTCCCGAACTCATTTTTAATCTCTGGTTTGTTTTTTCAGTGTTCGGTCTACCATATCCATGTGACCGGTGGTGACTCAAAGTTTTTATTTTAAAATATGACCTTTTCCAAAATTCCCCCTTCATCAATCTTAAATAAAAAGTGGGACACTATGGTAATTTTTTAGTCGCTATATGCTCAAAAGTAATTGAGTGTTATCTCATGCAAACTTTGGAGTTAAATAATATTCATAGATTAAATAACACAAATTAAAGTTAGAGCCTTTTTAGATTAGTGCTTAAAATAGACTAGAACATGATTAATCATGCATAAAAACCTTTTATATGAGAGATATATTTTTTGGAATATGAATAGAGGTGCTCTGAGCGTATAGGGGTGTTTTCAATTTATATGCAAAGCAAAAATATATTTCCTTATAAATAGAATATTTCCATTTGGACCATAAACCCATTTAATAATTAATTATTAAATTAAATTCGAATTGTTATTCCAAAATGCCAATATGTCACACAAAATTAAAGGTACTGATATCAGGTGTTTGTGGGGTGTTAATCTTTCCCCACACGTAATCAACTTCCGAACCCCAATTTTTAAAAAATGAATCTCTGGTTGTTTTTATGGTGTTCGGTCTACCAAAGTGACGGTGGCGACTCCAATCTTTTCTAAAAAATCAAATTTAAAAGAAAACCCTAATTTTCAAGAATTAATCGTCCAAACTATTTTTATCGGTTAAAAATAATTTAAACATAAGCTTTAGAGGATTTTTAGGGATTTCCTTTAAATTTGGGGGAGTAAATTCGTAGTGAGATAATTATTTGTCCAAGCTTGATTCGTTTTCATGATTTTGTGGTTAGAGGAAGAGGTTTGAGAGCTCTTGCAAGTTAGAGTCATGAAAAAAGCTTGAGGAAAGTAAGTGGGTGAGATAAATTCAGGATTTGTTGCGTAAGGTCAGTACATCTCTGACTCCTATGTATTCTTGAGGGTCATAAAATGATTGTTTTGCTTGATTTTATAGTTATATAGGTGTTGTATGGGTGAGCTTGCCTTAGGAAATCAAAGTGATGATTTTGATAATTAAAACTAGGATTTAATGTTAAACATGTGTAAAAATGATAGTAAACCACCCTAATAACTTCCGTAAAATGTAGGATTGAGCTAAGGGGTTGATATGAATGATTTAGGGGCTTTGGGAACCATTTTCCAAGCCTAAGAAGTCAATTCTGGGCTTTGGTATCGGTACACAGGAAGCTCGTACTGGAACCCTAATGTTTTGGTTGAAGAAAACGAATGAACGAGGGTGAGTTGTTAAAGGCTACTAGTACGATGTTCAACTTGTACCAGTACGCCATATGAAACCGTTGTTAGAGTATGCCAAAAGACCAATCATAAAATGATTGTAAATTACATTTGTTTTACCTTGTTTATTCATAAAGAGGCATTGTCATTATTATTTTCAGTTAAAATTTTGCGTGCATAAATAAACTGAATTATAATAAAGTCCTTCGAATAATATGGTTACTCTAAAATGTCTTTAGTCGAGTATTATTGTGAGCATGGACAACAATAATGCATTAAGACTAATATGTAGTTGATTGATGACAAAGTGTTGTCATTGACATGGAGATGTCAAAATCAATACATAAGTTTGTGTTAGAGAACGACATACTGGACTGACCCGCTATGAGCATGTTTCTTGGATTATTATGTGACAGTCACAACATTGCTTATAGTGATAACTACATGTATGATCTTCAGACTTGAGATCATCATTATTTCAACATCGTGAGTGACATATTTTGATACGGTCAAACGTGTGTCGTAACTGACTACACTATAAAGAATGATATTGGATATGTCACAATCTATGTAGTGGAATATGGTTGATCAAGATAGGATTTGTCTCTCCTACATAATAGGAGTAATATCGTAGGCCACTTGATTGAGTGAGACTAGAAATGCATGGCCATGCTCGAATAAGTTGATATGAGATATCATAGTTATTCGTTTATAATAGTCTACTCAAGATATCAAGAAACATTAGATGGACTATACAAGTGTGATTGTTCCATGACTTGTGTCCAATCTAGATATAAAGGACAAAATGATGCAATACATAAATAGAGTTAATCATGAAAAGGTTATGTCGAATCATGATTTCTTGTAACTTAGATTACAATGACATATTGCTAGATGTCACTCATTGTTTGTAATATTAGAAATGCTCTAATATTTACTACTAATGTTACATGAACCTACAGGGTCACACCCACAGTTGAAATGAGCATATATTAAACGAATTATATATGTACAAATTTTTTGTACACGGAATTAGTTAAATTAATATATATTTGATATATATACTTTAACTATTGGGTAAATATTAAAAGAAAAATAATTATTGTAATTATGCCTCTTTTAATATATAAATAATATAATTTGATTTAAATCAATATATATATATATTGAAGTCCTAGTTAAGTTGAGTTGGGATTATATATATTTAATATATATATATATATATATATATATTGAAATCCTAATTAAAGTTGAATTGGGATTATATATATTTAATATATATATATATATTGCAATCCTAATTAAAGTTGAACTGGGATTATATATATTTAATATATATTAAAATCCTAATTAAAGTTGAACTGGGATTATATATATTTAATATATATATTAAAATCCTAATTAAGTTGAATTGGGTTTATATATTTAATATATATATATTAAAATCATAATTAAAGTTAAATTGGGATTATATATATTTAATATATATATTGAAATCCTAATCTGAGTTGAATTAGGATTACAAAGGCTATATAAAGGCATGCGAGATCTAGCAGACATTAATGCTTTTTGGGGGAAAACCCTCTAAATAGTTTAGAGAATGTTTATATGCTCGTTCCCTTCTAAATGGTTTAGAGAGTTTTTATATACTCATTTCAACTAGGTGAACTACGTAGAGGTCGGAACGTTATTGTTGCGACTTAAGAATCGACATCGTGGAATCGTGACTGAATATCTATCTCCTCCAAACTCAGAATTCCAGATTTTAAACAGGTAATTCTTCACCCTTATTCACCCCAATTCGTTCCTTGCACATGAATCTCTGGTGGTAATCGTCGGATAATTTTTCTGCTGTGCCATGGGGTGTACTGGCGTGACCCAACAGTGGTATCAGAGCCACGTGTACGATGCAAATTCAGGTTTTAATTACTTGGGTGATGTAATTGTATGAGATACATGTTATTTTTCGATTTATTTAGCGAATATATGATATTTGTACAAGCAAATCTATTCATTCACGGTTAATCTGTTAACCTAATTAAAAGATGTTCCTAAGATTGATGATTAAGAGTTAATCATTAGGATCTTTGTCGATAAGGTTTGTTAACATACGCGGGTTATAGTTATATATTAGACTAATGGTCAGTTTATAGATTCCGTGCAGGAAAGTAACAAGAGTTGTTCTAGTAAAAACCTCGTAGATTTTAAAATCCTAAAAAAACGCAATAATGTTGATAAAAGTTATCAAATCTTGAGGTTTTTACACAACAATTAAGATGTTGATCTTAAAAACATCTTTGTCGCTGACCGGGTAGGGGTAACCCCGCCAGCAGCTACAAGCCCACTGAAACCCCACAAAGGGGCTTGACCCCTGCATAGGAACAATCTAGAAAGACCTCAATTACAAACCTCATCATTACTATGTTTGTTTATGCACGGTGTTTAGAATGCATGGTTATAGCCCAATAACCCATTTAGTTTTATTTATAAGGTTTTATAAATACGGCCTACGTATCGTGTCTTTCTCTACTTCTATTGTAATTCTCTTCTCATCTTACTCCCTCGTATGTAAAATGAGTTTCTAAAATTGTAATCTATACGAAGAAACATGGTCCAGAGGAACATAAGTGTGGACCGATAGAAAGATGCTTGAGAAGTGTTTTTATCCTTAGAATAATTTGGTTCTCCCATTGGCTTGGGACAGGCCACCTTAGGATATGGGTTATAACTATTGCATTCATATATTACTATTTTTCATGTATATGATAAAATGAATGTATGAGATGCATGCTAGTTAATTGATAAGATCAAATGTTAAATGGTGAGATAATATTCACAAAAACCCTCCATATTTAATTAAAATTAGTCATCCAATATTAGCCCTCGTTAAAACCTCGATCGGTACTATGTAGGTTTTGCCAAAGCAAAATACTTAGATTTATCTTGGTTAAACACGAAGAATAAGCAAGTGATATTCAGTGGTAGTAATATTGGTTAAACTAGGTTGTTCTAATAAGATTAGAAACCTAAAGACTAATGATTGTTCAAGAACTTTGGTGATTGAAAAACAATATGAAAGTGCATGTCTAGTATTGGTTCTTTGAAAGACTTGGTATTTAAGCGTGCCCAGTACACCACCTCTCTTTTCATAAGTTACCTACCTGGTGTATTGTTCATTATTGTTCTTTCTATTAGACCATATGAACTTTTGTTTTGGACAAATAATTGTTCATCAAATATAGAAATTACATGAGATGTAATTAGCAAGTGTTGCTTACCTAAATAATTGAATTCTAGGAGTAAAGCCAAAGCTGACTTAGAATGAAATGAAATATGGATCTTTACCCACTGGAAATACTTTTAGCAAGTTTTTCGATTTTGAGGGTTTTTAATAGTGGGAATGTTATTACTTTATAAACATGATAAATAGGTACTTGTAAAACATATTTTATTGTTGTATACTTATTATACAAATTTGTTATCATTGCGATCGGTCCTTGAGAAGGACAAGTTGAACGACGTAAACTACCTTGACTGGTCACAAGAAGGAAAAATATTTCCATTAGTAATAAGACATGTCATTGTAAAAGGAATTGCCCCATTTATCTTGAAAGGTCAAGAAGGCAAATGAAAGCGGAGCATCCGCCTCGAATATTTATGTTATTAATATTAATTTATCAACACCTACTTCTTGGGTATTGGATACAGGTTGTTGTTCTCATATTTGTACATTTGTATAAGGACTACGAAAGAGTATAAATCTGAGAAAGGAAGAGGTGGACCTATGGTTTAGTAATGGAGCAAGAGTTGCTGCATTAGCTATAGGAACATATACTTTATGGTTGCCTAGTGGAATTAATTTATGTTTAGAGGATTGTTATTTTGTATCTAGTTTGACTAAAACATCATTTCGATTTCTTGCTTAGACAAGATTGGTTTTGAGATAATTATTAAGAATAATTGTTGTTCTTTTATCTCGATAATGTTTTCTATGGTGTGACACAATTAATAAAAGGCCTCTATACTTTGGATCAAGAGAATTCCATTTACAACATGAATACGAAAAGATAAAAGACAAATGACTCTAATCAAACTTATCTTTGGCATTGTCACTTGGGTCACATAAGTGAAAAATGCATTTCAAAACTTTATAAAGATGAATTTTTGGATTCATTTTTTTTTCGAGCAACTTGATGTATGCGAACCTTGCTTATTGAGAAAGGTGACCAAAGCTCCTTTTAATGGTAAAAGTGAGCAAGCAAGTGATTTATTGAGATTAATACATAGCGAAGTATGTAGACCAATGAATACACGATCCAGAGGATGGTTTCAATACTTCATTACTTTCACAGTTGACTTTAGTAGATATGGGTACATTTACCTAATGCATCATAAATCTGAAGCCCTTGAAAAGTTCAAGAAATTTAAAAATGAAGTACAAAACCAACTAGGAAAAAGCATTAATGCTCTTCAATCAGATCGAGGAGGAGAATACTTAAGCTTAGAGTTTGGTCACCTTCTTAAGGAATATGGGATTGTCTCACACCTCTTGGTACTCTACAATGGAATGGAGTTTCCGAAAAGAAGAAATTGAACATTGTTAGACATGGTTCGATCAATAATGAGTCACAATGATCTTCTAGTTTCTTTTCAGGGACATGAGCTAAAAATAGTTGCTTTCACACTAAATCGTGTTCCATCTAAATCAATTCAAAAGACACCATATGAGATATGGACTAGAAACGTCCTAGTATGTCTTTTATGAAAATTTGGGGATGCGAAGCTTATGTTAAACATAAGATGTCTACAAAGCTCGAACCTAAATCTCATAAATGTAATTTTGTGGGTTATCCTAAAGAAACTAAAGGATATTATTTCTTCAATCTTACCGAGAACAAAGTGTTTGTAGCTCAAACATGAATCTTCCTAGAAAGATAATTTGTTTTTAAAAAGGAAGTGAGAGGAATACTAAACTCAATGAAATTAGAGATCAACCGCATATCATTGAACAAGAGATTGAACAATGACAAGTTCCACAAGTTGTTGAGGAACATTCAACAGTTTTGGAAACACAACTACTGTGAAGATCTTTGAGAGAGTACAATACGTCTGAGAAATATTGATTTCTAGTCACATTGCATGGTGTTGTTCTCTTCATAGATCAAGATGAGCCTAAGACTTATCAAGAAGTAGTGACGGGCCTAGACTCTGAGAAATGGCTAGAGGCCATGAAATTTGAGATAGATTCCATATCAGAAAACCAAGTTTGGATCTTGGTTGATCCACCTCTAGGGGTTAAGCCCATAGGGTGCAAATGGGTTTTAAAAAGGAAAACCGACATGGATGGTAATGTACAAACATACAAAGTGCGATTAGTCGCTGATGTTTTGGTCAAAATAATGGTATAGACTATGATGAAACCTGTTCACTTGTTGCTATGTTTAAATCCATTCAGATCTTACTTGCGATAGCTGCATTTTATAATTATGAGATATGACAAATGGATGTTAAAACCACTTTCCTTAATGGAAAACTAGATGAGGATGTGTATATGACACAACCTAAAGGTTTTGTTGATCCAAAATATGCCAAAAAATATGCAATCTACAAAGGTCCATTTATGGATTGAAGCAAGCTTCTCGAAGTTGGAATCTTTGTTTTAATGATGCAATCAAAGAGTTTGATTTTATCATAAATGAAGATGAGTCGTGTGTTTTCAAGAAAATTAGTGGGAGCACTATCATATTCTTGGTAATGTATGTGGATGACATACTGATAATAGGAAATGACATATCTAGCTTACAGTCTGTGAAAACTTGGTTAGGAAAATATTTTTCCCTGAAAGACTTGAGAGAGGCAACATACATATTAGGAGTCAAGATCTATAGAGATAGATCAAGATGACTTCTAGGACTGAGTCAAAATACATACATAGAAGAAGATTCAATATGGAAGAATCCAAAAGAAAATGGATCTTACCTATGAGACATAAAATTTTACTCTTGAAGGAAATGTGTCCTTCAACATCTTAAGAAATGGAGCAAATGAGTAAGATTCCATATGCTTTAGCAATTGGATCTATCATGTATGCCATGTTATGTACCCGTCTAAATGTATCATACTCTTTAAGTATGACAAGTTAATACCAGGAAGATCTCGGTGAAGGTTACTGGGTCGCAGTTAAAAATATCCTTAAGTACTTAAGAAGAACTAAGGATACATTCCTTATATATGGAGGTGAGGAAGAGCTAAGTATAAAAGGTTATACCGATGTCAGCTTTCAAACTGATAAGGATGATTCACGATTGCAATCAAGTTTTGTGTGCCTTAATGGAGGTGCTATAAGTTGAAAAGGTTCAAAGCAAGATAAAATAGCTGATTCTACAACAGAAGTTGAGTATATTGTAGCATGCGATACTGCAAAAGAGGGTGTTAGGATCAAGAAGTTCATATATGAACTAGGGGTTGTGCCAAGCATTTTGAATGCTATCGATCTACGTTGTGATAACAACGGAGCCATCGTACAAGCAAAGGAACCCAGATCTCACAAATGATCCAAACACATAATTAGCGTTACCATCTTATTCGAGAAATCATAGATCGATGAGATGTGGAAATATGTAGGGCACCAACAAATGATAACATTATCGATCCACTAACAAAGCCTCTGACGCAGCAGAAGCATGAACGTCACCCTAAGTCACTTGATATTAGATACATGAGTGATTGGTTTTAGTGCTAGTGGGAGATTGTTAGAGTATGCCCAAAGACCAATCATAAAATGATTGTAAATTACATTTGTTTTACCTTGTTTATTCATAAAGAGGCATTGCCATTATTATTTTCAGTTACAATTCTACGTGCATAAATAAACTGAATTATAATAAAGTCCTTAGAATAATATGGTTATTCTAAAATGTCCTTAGTCGAGTATTATTGTGAGCATGGACAACAATAATGCATTAAGACTAATGTGTAGTTGATTGATGACAAAGTGTTGTCATTGACATGGAGATGTCAAAATCAATACATAAGTATGTGTTAGAGATTGACATACTGGACTGACCCGCTATGAGCATGTTTCCTAGACTATTATGTGACAGTCACAACATTGCTTATAATGATAACTACATGTATGATCTTTAGACTTGAGATCATCATTATTTCAACATCGTGAGTGACATATTTTGCTACGGTCAAACGTGTGTCGTAACTGACTACACTATAAAGACTGATATTGGATATGTCACAATCTATGTAGTGGAATAGGTTGATCAATATAGGATTTGTCCCTCTTACATAATAGGTGTAATATCGTAGGCCACTTGATTGAGTGAGACTAGAAATGCATGGCCATGCTCGAATAAGTTGATATGAGATATCATAGTTATTCGTTTATAATAATCTACTCAAGATATCAAGAAACATTAGATGGACTATACAAGTGTGACTGTTCCATGACTTGTGTCCAATCTAGATATAAAGGACAAAAGGATGCAATACATAAATAGAGTTAATCACGAAAAGGTTATGTCAAATCATGATTTCTTGTAACTTAGGTGACAATGACATATTGCTAGATGTCACTCATTGTTTGTAATATTAGAAATGTTCTAATATTTACTACTAACGTTACATAAACCTACAGGGTCACACCTACAGATGAAATGAGCATATATTAAACGAATTATATATGTACAAATTTGTTGTACACGGAATTAGTTAAATTAATATATATTTGATATATATACTTTAACTATTGGGTAAATATTAAAAGAAAAATAATTATTGTAATTATGCCTCTTTTAATATATAAATAATATAATTTGATTTAAATCAATATATATATATATTGAAGTCCTAGTTAGGTTGAATTGGGATTATATATATTTAATATATATATATATATATATTGAAATCCTAATTAAAGTTGAATTGAGATTATATATATTTAATATATATATTGAAATCCTAATTAAAGTTGAACTGGATTATATATATTTAATACATATATTAAAATCCTAATTAAAGTTGAATTGGGATTATATATATTTAATATATATATATATATTGAAATCCTAATTAAGTTGAATTGGGATTATATATTTAATATATATATTGAAATCCTAATTAAGTTGAATTGGGATTATATATTTAATATATATATATTGAAATCCTAATTAAGTTGAATTGGGATTATATATATATATATATATATATATATATATATATTAATATCCTAATTAAAGTTAAATTGGGATTATATATATTTAATATATATATATTGAAATCCTAATCTGAGTTGAATTAGGATTACAAAGGCTATATAAAGGCATGCGAGATCTAGCAATCATTAATGCTTTTGGGGGAAAAACCCTCTAAATAGTTTAGAGAATATTTATATGCTCGTTCCCTTCTAAATGGTTTAGAGAGTTTTTATATACTCATTTCAACTGAGTGAACTACGTAGAGGTCGGAGCATTATTGTTACGGCTTAAGAATCGAGATCGTGGAATCGTGATTGAATATCTATCTCCTCCAAACTCAGAATTATAGGTTTTAAATAAGTAATTTTTCACCATTATTCACCCCGATTTGTTCCTTGTACATGGATCTCTGGTGGTAATCTTCGGATAATTTTTTCACTGCGCCATGGGGTGTACCGGCGTGACCCAACAACCGTATCGATACAAGTCGGCCCGTACCAGTACGCAAAGGCTTAGAAAATTTTAGTGAGCCATTTTGGTATCAGTACGCATGTGAGTAACGGTACCTAGGTACTGTACCGGTACGCGAGGGTCGGTACTGGTACCAATTAGGCATTCTACCCAAAAAATGTTGAAATTGAGACAATAAGGCTAAAAAATTATGAAATGCGGTCCGATGGACTTCTATAGAAATAATATGGCCTATAAAACCGAGAACTAAGATTTCACCCTTATATGCGAGCATAACGAGATTAAAACTTGCTTGATTATTTAGAGAACTCAAATGATTTGATATAAAGATTCATATTATCCACAATGTGTAATAACTCAGTAATATAATAGGTGGCTTGTTCGCAATAGTAACCATAGAGTTTTGTTTATCGTGATGATGTGTGTCATGTGGGTACTTGATTTGTATAGTCATATTGATTAATGGAGATAATTAAGAATGATTAATGTACTCCTCCATAATGTATTAACAATTCGGTAATGTAAATGTGATGATGTGTTGATGATTAGCAATATGGAGATCCTTGGGATCGCGGTACTTGTATGTCGGGTAGACATTTGACTGATTGAGTCATTGGTTGTTGGGATCTGGATAATCAGAGAGCATGCTGCAACACCATAGTTAGAGATGTCGAATGTACGTTCTCGAGGCTCTATGAAATCGGGCCTCATTCGAAGATACTCAAGGAGAGATGCCGATTATAGGTTACGTTCTTGAGGTTGTGTGACACTGGGCCTCATCCAAAGATAATGTATGTTCACGAGGCTCTGTGACACCAGGCCTCGCTCAGAATGTACGTTCTCGAGGTTGTTACATTGGGCCTGACTCTAGGTTTGTGGTTATGACTTTGTGTGTTTTGCCTTGATGATCTAATGAGATCTCATGTATGATTGAGCCTTGTGTGCCATGTATGATAGCTTATGGATGTATCACCCTCGAGGGGATGAATGACATCGAGTACTATGAAGCATTGTAGAACATATAAAACTTCTTGTAAATTTAAAGATGTATTGAGATAGATAATATAAAAACTCTAGCTTGTGTAGACTAGATGTGACTCATAGATAATGAGGTCATATTTATGTTCTCTAGACTATATTTATTTCGCATGTTTGTTTTATGATAATCAAGCATTGTGGTAGAGTAGAAATATACCATTGAGCTTTGTAAACTCAGCGTTCGGAATCGTTATTTTCGTTCGCATGTTAGTAGGTTGATCGTGATCGAGAAACACATCATAGATGGATTTCCCAGCACCATTCTGTTTCAGAGTACGATACTTAATGTTTAGTCTTGGGTTATTGT
The DNA here is from genome assembly GCA_019671005.1 of Hibiscus mutabilis. Taxonomy (NCBI): domain Eukaryota; kingdom Viridiplantae; phylum Streptophyta; class Magnoliopsida; order Malvales; family Malvaceae; genus Hibiscus; species Hibiscus mutabilis. The sequence continues at coordinate 34,124,399 of CM033714.1, forward strand.
ATTCATAGGACCTTATAAGTGTTATGTTTGTAACTCTATTTTGAAATGTTATTATTTTGATTACGGTATTTTAAACTTAGAGCTCTTATTTTGTAAACTAATTTTAATGGTTAATTTAATATATGAGATTGTGAATGGTTTAATGTTTGATATGATAGCTAAATCTATGGTTTTAAAATGGAAAATTTTTGGGTCGGATTTGGGTGGCCCGAATTAGCGCTTTCGATCCGGGTCGAAAACGAGGTGTTACAGTTTTCATACGCAGATGGGTCATTTTGACTCAAAATGAAACGTTGAAGGTTAAATTGCTTCAAAAAAATAGATACCAAAATGATTATTCAGTTAACTGTTAGAAGTATTTTTTGACTTTATGTCTTTTTTCTAAGTTTTTTGTAATAAGTATCAATACTCATTCATACAATATCGACTTTGAGTAAACAAAGAAAAAATCAGAGAAAATTTAGAATAACTATCGATACTAATTCAAACAGTATTGTTTTGTAATATTGATACTTCCTATCGTTAGAAACTTAAAACACCTCTTACCAGAATCTTTTCGTAATAATCTTATAAGCTCAAAAAAAATTAAAATACCCCTAATTACTAAATTCGACTATTTCTCCACTCTTTGTACCCAAGTTTAACACAAGTATAGAATGATTAAGAAATCGTTATTTTGTGATTAATCATTTTTTTGTTTAAGCAGCGGTACCCTTATTCATGATCGATTAATTAGGATCAAATTTTGTAGAGGCTTAATATGGGGTGACCATTCTAATCTGATTTTCTTTATTCAGAACGTCATGATTTGAATCCTTAATATTACTTAAGAGACCTAGCGTCTCATCTCGCTAGACCACTAATAGTTGATATTTTGTGATTGATCACTTAACTCTCGGCGATGATGTTATAATGTTTGGCCTTGGAGATAATGTTTATTAACGACTAAATAATTATATTAATATTTGTATTTTTATAATTAAATTGAAATAAAAATTCGTTATTCAAGATCTGGCCCACATAGGCCTGGTAAATAATCACAAACTGAAACAAAAATTTCATGTGATTATTGATTAAATTTATTTACAAAAAGGGTAAACATTGTTATTTGTTTGGTTTCAAACATAATATTTACCAAATTGCATATATGAACATCTTGTTCCTCCATACAAAGTTTCACAATCTTTCGTTAAGCCCTTTCCGGCACCATCAAAGTCGCAGGCTATTTCCAGCACCATCACTGCCCATCTTCGGTTATCGCGTCCATCGTTAGCAACGGTATCCGCCCGTTATCACAAAAATCAATCTTGTTCAACCTCAAACAGCACAAGACTTGCTCCGGTAATTCTTCTTGTTTTTGTGCCTAGAGATGATGATAGGTAATTAGAGTCCGGGTTTTCGTTTCTGTTTCTTATTATCTTTGCAACACATCGATGACTGGTAACATTGATCATCAACGAATGACTCTACAAGAAATCAGATCCATGTCATACCTGGATGGTTAAACCTACGTCGAGTATTCCGTGTTTCAAACGGTCTCGGAATGACTCGAGTCCCTTCCTTGATATGTAACTGAAGCGATGAATGTCGAAATCAATCTCGAAGTAATTAGACCCCTGCATGAGAAATATAGTGAACAACTTCGTAACTGATCATATGCGGCAACGACCATCATCGGTGCAGGGTGTATGCAATCAAATCGGTAAAGAATCTAAGCAAATTCAATCAAAGACTATCAAGTGTCATGATATGTGATCGGATCATGCGGAGAAATTCCGAGAAGCTAGCTAATAAGTAATGCCTGCATTAACGGAGCGGTTCATCCAAGTTCGGTCACGGATAAAGGATTCGATTAACTGTCCGAATATGTTCCTAAACCATCTAATTGAACACTAATCTACCTAAAGAACGAAGTAGAAACTTAAATTGTACCTTGTAAAAGTCATGCTGAGGGCGCGAGAGAACCGGCTTTTCGTTATAAGCATTTACGAGTTTCTTTTCGGTAGAATTCAGATCTAGTTCGTCAGGATTAACCAATCCAACCATGAACTTTAGCCTTTCCCGGAACGGAACAACGGACTCTTTTGCAAACCCTTTGATCTTCTCCATCTCGTCGTCGACAAATTTCTGGAGCAAAAGCAGAAACATCGTCGACATTTGAGTCCGGCATGGAGAATGTTAAAAAACCGAATAAAGGTGATTGTTCGAAAAGTGAAATCTTATGATGTTACCTTGATGGTCTCCTGATAATGCTGAGAGATGACGGTTTCGAAGTTCTCGGAAACTTTGAAATAAAGAACAAGACTCATCCCTTCACCGTCGGCGTCACCGAGGAACATTGTAGCGGGATAAGTAGGCAACTGCAACGGGACACGCAAGGCAACAGTAAGATCCGATATACAGAATTACACAGCATTAACTAATAAAGGTATCCTGAAACATACCTGAATGCTAACAATTAGAAGAGGAGGGATTGTCCCATCTGGTTTTATATTAGGGAGCTCGATATGTTGCGCGATGTGATTTATCTTCCTTGCGCAGATAAATAAGTCGACGCCTATCGGAGTATACGGAGAGAAAACCGGAGCAGGACACTTCTGTTTATCTCTGCATGACAGACAAATAAACATTATAACTTCAATAGAACGAATACTCGAATGAAAGCCGGAAACTATGAAGGGTGAGAATCACTAGCATACTTAAAATATGTCTCGCCTCGAAGTTTAAAAGTCCAAGGCGGAATCTCGGACCAGCATCCGTGATCCTTGTCACCCTTGTTGGAAGGAATTATGCATCCTGCTTTGGGACGATGTCGAATCTGTTTCGGTGGATCTGTTATACATATACAACATGAGGATTACCGAAAAGATCAATCGATTTCGAAAGATTGCCACAAACGGTACGACCCTATTTGGCTGCAACACCTCATTTTTCTTGGACCAACCGTATCGAACATATCAACATGAGTACTACTAAAAATGACCCTAAAAGGTCCTTCCATAATCAAGAAAAGGTTGAATTTTTCGTTACCTCCATGAAGGCTAATGAAATCGTCATCGTCATCGGATTCCAGCATACTGTACGAATCAAACCAAGAATCATCTTGTTGACCTGCAAAAGGAATTAAACTCATCTGATTCATAACACCGGGGAAAACAGGACGGTAACATGTTTTTTAAGACATCCGTCACATAAATCCGATGTATAATGCAGTTGATTCATACAATCACGCAGTGGAGGAGCCACATGGTCTTGGAGGGGTGCAATTGCACCCCCATTTTTGGGGCAAAAGTTCTTTTTTAGTGTTAAATTTTTTAAAAAATAATTAATTTAGTGTGTAATAGGGAAAAAATAAAATCTGTATCACGAAAAAAAATTATTTTGAACTCCAATTCTTGAATTTCTGAATCCGCCTTTGCAATCAGGCAACCGTTCCGTGATACGATGAAAATAATGGGTGTACCATTTGATTTCAGATCGAATTGGCTTCGATGAGCCAACGTTGCAGCTGCACCCTTCTCGAAATCCATATGTACATATCCACCAACAGCTATATCTGTCACGCGGGCATTACTATTCCTCTTCTTCGATCCATCGACGACAGCAACAGTATGCTTCCGATGGGATTTCAGGGACTTACGCCGGTGTGTTCTCGGCGGTGCGATGCTTTCAGCGGGTGTTGAGGCACAACTCCCCATTACTACTGCTTAATTTGCTAAACACTGTTAACAGCAAAATATTTTCTGCATTACATTGCAGCCATTATAAATATGCATACATACACATCCAACACATACATATGCATGCATAAATACAATCATCATGATGCACACGTGATCAAACAGAATATTGCAGCCATTATAAACATGCATACATAGACATCCAAACACATGCGTATGCATGCATGCATGCAATCATCATGATGCACACATGATCAAACAGAATAATGCAGCCATTACAAACATGTATACATAGACATCCAAACACATACGTATGCATGCATGCATGCAATCATCATGATGCACACATGATCAAATAGAATAATACAGACATTATAAACATGCATAAATAGACATCCAAACACATACGTACGTATACATGCATGAAATAATCATGATGCACACATGATCAAACAGAATAATGAAGCCGTTATAAACAAAATTAATAAAAATGAAATACCTTGAGATGGAAGAAACTAATTTGTTTTTAGGGCAACGGAGGATCTAGATCTGTCTCTCTTCTCTTCTCTTCTCCTCTAAGATGATGTGCAGAGAAAAGAAGAGAACAACAACACCAGGAATATATTAATGCATTTGGCTCGAGTCAGATCGGATCCTGGTACAAAACTTTGAAGATCAAGAGATGAAAACGAGAGCCTGCAACTTTTATAACTTGGAACTTCTCGATTTCTGGCTCCTTGAATTTAGCTTTCTTTTTCTTTTATTTTTGGGTTGCTTTTTTTTAGCTTGAATTTTTGGGTTGGTTTTTAATAAAAGATAAAATAATTTTATTTTAGTTGCACTTTTAAATCTTATATTCTTACTTTTTGTTACTCGTAATTTTAGATTTTTTTAGGAGTAGTTGCATTTTTAGATTATTTCACGTTTGGTACGACTATCATCGTAAACTAAATATATATTTTGGACATTTTTCTATAACATTGACACTAGCAACTTTAGATTATACTAGGACCATACATGGAAAAGATTAAAAACTCAACCAAAATACTCGAACGAGAAATAAATAAATAAAATCTGACCGCATCAGCAAACGAACCACAAAAGAGGATTAACCTATTAAAAGACCATCGAGAATCGCAATTCAGAGTCGAGCGCTGTGAGAAACTATTCACGAACACAAACCGTGTATCCAAGTTTAATTTGAGGGTCTAGAGTAGGAAAAATCAGCCGGATTACAAATAGGCGCCACCTTGATTAGTCGTGGCATCGTCAAATTCAACTTTGAAAAAATATAAAATAAAAAAACGGTCAAACGACCAAGAAAGAAGAGGAAAAACGTGTCAAAAGACAGAGATAAGCGTACTACAATGACAGAGACAAACGTATCACAAAGACATTATTTTTATTAAAAACTAAAAAAAGAATCGGCGGTCGACAACTAACGTTATAGTTGATGCCGCGGCGGGTTAAACAAAGTTAAAGATGAAAGAGTTGCTCTCTATATTTCTAGAGAGAAAACAAGGATTACGGCAAATTTATGACTCTAAAGTTAGTTGATTCGTTTAGTTAGAGTAATCTTACATCACCCTTAATAATGTAAGATTTTTCTGAAACAATTTCTACTTAAGGAGAAAGGGAATTTACTTCTAACAGGTTTCGAACTCACAATCTAGGAAAGAGAGAATGGTGTCAACTGAAAGCTCTAGCCACTTACTCTAGAAATTGTTGACTAATAATATAAGATTTTTAAATAAGATTGCATTATTTATTTTACAACATAACTTAATGAGAATGGTGTAAGATTATCAATAATAAGATTATCTCACACATTCATGTCTTTTAGAAGGTCATTGTATAACATTTCTCTTGCCAAATAGACCCATTTAGTAAATAAATATTATCAAATCCCACCCAGCATAATCCAATTTTATTCGTCACCTTTGTTTCAACCAATCAAGTAATGACACGTCTTACCATCTGATTGGTGAGAAATAAATTTATTGAATTAAATAAAATTAATCGAAATTCCTCCAATCATGTGGTGATACGTGCCACCATATGATTGGATGATTAAATCTAGTAAATTAAATAAAAATCATGACCAAATTGATATAACATGTAAGTAATAGGAGCCAAATGCTAATTATAAAAAAATTTGTTAACCACCACGTCACCTTCTCCGTTAGATTTTAACAGCAAGTAGTTTAATTTAAATAGTTGAGTGGTCTAATTGACAAATTTTGAAAGATTGATGGTCAAAAATAGAATCAGACCTATAGTTAAGGGATCACGGATGTAGTTTACTCAAAAATGGGTAAACTACATAAATAGTCCCCCGACTATAGAGTTTTTTGTTGCATCTTGACTATGAAAAGTTACAAAATGGTCCTACAACTTAAAAAAAGTAGCAAGTTGGTCTAATGTTGTTAAAATTTAATGACTGATGACGTGGCAATTAACAAAAATAGGGTAATTTGTCTAAAAAATCAACAAAGATTGATGGTCAAAAATAGAATCAGACCAAACATACTCTTAGCTTTCTTTGTGATCTTGCTCGATCTCCCCAGGGTAGACAAAGGAAATGTTATTCCTAGAACAAATCAAGGAAAACAATGAGTAAAGAAGTATACCAAGGAAGGCTACCTATTTATGAAGAATAGGTATGAAGTCAAATTTACTATAATGATCACAATCTCATTGTATTTCTATCATACTTGTAACATAGAGGTTTTCGACTAGCCATAAATCAAGGTGAGTAAGTTATACTTATAATATCTCAAGTTCAAACATCAAGAGATGTCTATTTAATATATGTATCAATTTATAATACATATAAACTAACCAAGCAGTCCAAGATATGAACAGCAAATCTATTGGTTATACATATAACAGTTTGTATATTATTGTCTCATTTATTTCTTTTAACTTTCATAGCCTTGATTATCAGTCAGCCTAGATACACGAATCCATCATCAAATAATCATTAAACAAGGGTATTGTGGTACCAAACAATTCACTTATTTTCATTGTGAAACAAGGGTATAATAGTACCAAACAAGGGACCGTAGTCCAATTTAAGTCGAGCTCAAGGGACCCTATTGGCATGCCAATCGTATCTAACCGACTCTAATCAAGGCTTCTTATGAGTATCTTTTATTTTCTTAATTATAGAATCAAGTAGAATCATACTAACAAGCTTTCTAGTAATCACATCTCAGATATGTAAAAGTTAACAACATTCTCAAGAATCTAGTCATAATTCCATTGAGTATAGAGATTTAAGCTCACACAACTTACCTTATTGCATTTACAACCATCAATAGAGCATCCATAAGCTAAATACGCAAACATCAACTTAAGTAATGAAATTTGATATCAAAGGTACTCGGGACTGCCATAGGCTTATCCCGAGACTTGAATTTATACTCATAGATTGCTACGAACTAATTTTGCTCCCGGATAGCTATCCTTTTTTGACTATCTAAACGACGATCGACTCTAGCTTCCTCTCCCAAGTTCTCTTCTCGATCTAACATATGTGAGAATTACAAACTTTAGATTCTATTCATTTCCATTAGCCTTTTGATTGAATCACAATTTACATTTCCTTAATACCTCCATACTTTCGTATTCGATAAGTAATTTCATTGTTTTCAATTAACCACCAAAAAAGGCAACAACATTTATACATGTTCACATCTTTTAAAGCAGTCCACGATAAGCTCTTAATCTCTCAAAACAGTCTATTCATTAAGCAAGTTTTCAAAACTGCCCATTTATGTAATTCACCTATTTAGTTGCATCGAAATAGATCTCTAACATGTATGTACTCAATCAAAGCAGTCCATTAACTAACATAGTTTCCCAAAACATCCCTAAGCATCAAAAGCTCTCAATTTATCAAGTCTAAACAGTCCTTACGTATCAAATTTGATCAAAACAGACCCTAGACCTTTATATATACAATTTGTGCACACAAAACAGTCCTCGCACATTTTTTATAAGTGCAGGGCAGTCCAATTTCCATGATTTCGAATCTAAACAGTCCTTAAATATCTTCTTAAATATTTCTCCTATTTTTATAACTGCCAAAATAGACCCCCAATGTTGCCAAAACACACAAAATAGTCCTTGGATAGATTCAACCATACAAAGCAGTCCAAACAAGTGAATAACTCAATTTTACAGCATACAATAGCAATCCAATCTTCCAAAATTCCATCAATTTAATTCTTTAACAATCAATTTATCCCTACATCAATAGAACAACCCTTAACACCATTATCGATTCGATTCCTTAACAAAATATTAACATTCCAATGACTCAAGAACCATGCTTCATAAATTCAATGCTTAAACAACAAAATTTCAAATTAAAATCCTTGATAGCTTGAATTAAAAGATGATAGAAGAGATGCTTACATCCTTATTGTGAAATAGGCAAAATAATCTAAGAGTGACAACACCAATTCAAGCTCCAAAATGTTGTTTTCATGGATGAACTCTCTTTTCTCCTAATTCTCTCTCTAGCATTCGGCCAAAAGGATGAACAAGAAGAAAATGATTTGAAATTTCCCTTCCCTTTTGGCTGAGTAACTCTTCCTCACGCTACATGTAACTAGTGTGGAGATGACACCTAATTATAATCCTTTCTAATTTCAATGTTACATACAATCCACTTCATTTTATGATTCATTCGGTTTAGTCCTCTAATTTAATGGCAACTATTTTAATTTTTTGCTTAATATTCCTAAGCAATTACATCTATGAATTTAACTTCTCAATAATAAATTCTAATCTTAACACATAGAGTGGTTAAAACTTCTAGGCCTTAGTTTGGGGTGTTACATGCTGGCTTCTAAATTTTGAAAATACAAACCTGTTAAAAAAAGTAGCAAAACAAATTCTTTTATTAAAGAACACTAAACATACACATTTTCATATTTCAACTACTCATTCGTAACCTATATTTTGAGGTATGCCTATGCAAATGAATTACCTAATTTTTCTGAATGGCGAGCATCGTCGACCAACAAAACTCTATAACTGTCTCCACTGCCAGTACCTTTCCTATCTGTCGAGCGCCTAGTATCACCACCTGTGATTTTCAGAATAAACATGGTAAGTCTGTTATCCATCACAGGCCTCACACACTGGAAAAATGAGTTGATTTTTTTGTATTTATAAACATATTTTTTTAATTTAATCTAAGAAATTTCATATGAGTTACACCATTAATCGCAGAAAAGTGTATTAGCATTTGATCCAACTCACACAAACATTAAATAAGCACAACCATACATGTATATAAAAATACCCATGCACAGCAAATAAGTCTTATCTAAAGTAACAGTGCTCGCCATATTCAAACATGGACATCAGGTATAATCATCCAAATAGACTTAAAACTAAGCATTGATATGTTAATATACATCAACCAAGTAAAGTAGTTCAAGTTTGCTCAACCATGGTCTATTATTGAAGTGTTGATATGTTAATCTACATCATTTCGCAATACGTACATTGAAATTTTGAAGCAAACTCAGCCTAACACTAGTCACTGATCAAAGAATCATTCATTTCAATTTCACCAAATATATAGATACTGTGAATATGAACAACCCAATATTTCATCCTTGTCAATCTTTTAAATAATTACTTGATTAAAAGAACCATAATTTTTCATTCAAGAAAAAAAAAACAAAGATTCGCATCAAAAACCCATGTGGGAATTTCAGATTTAATAGCTTATCCTGTAATACCCCAAAATTTACTAAGTTAATTAAGGGTCATTTAGTACTAAGATAATAGCTTAAAAGCTAACTTAGTCACTAAAATGACAAAAATGCAAAAGTTAGGATTTCGTTAATTATGGGTTTTGAAAAGGAAATTTCCAAGGTTTAAAGGTCTCATGTGATAGATAGTGAATTGAATAAGGTATTCTTAAAGTTTGGTTGAATTTCAAGGAAAATTGGAATCGGAATTGAAGTTTAAAAAGGTAGTGACCAAAATGTAAATTTTAAAAATTTTATGGCTAAAGTATAAACTTTGGAAAAGTTTGGGACTAAAGTTGTAATTTCCCAAAAGTTAAGGGTTTTTATTTCATAAATAAACAGATCACCTAAGGGTGTGAATCGAATGCGGAATTATTGGTTTGATCTGATACTTCGATTATTGGAAAAATCACAGTTAAAGTTTAAGTGGAACTCGGATACCCAGATCGAACTGGAAAATTTTGAAATTTTGTCATATGATATAGAAAGGTTATAAAAGTCATTTCCAGGTGTTATAAATATTTTTAGATTGATTCAAGATGAATCCTACAGTTTATTTCTGAGTAAAGGATTATTTATCGGTATATTGGATCGAATGGAAATTTTGGAGACTGGTCCAAAAGTTATGGAAAAGTCATAAAATGTTATTTTACGAATATTTTATTATGTTTGGTTGAATTCTAACTAGATTTAGTTAGATTATAATGGAATGGCAAATTGGAAACAAACTAGTAAATAAAGACTAGTTGGAGGGAAATTGGACATTTAGCCCTAATGGCAATTTTGAAATATTTAAAAAGTTATAAGGGAAATTTTGGAAAGACGAAATGGAAGATTAAATCTTGGCCCTTGATTGATGATAAAATCAATCTCAACCATTGGATAAAAAGGGCAAAATTGTAATTTAACTATTAAATGAATTTAATATTCATTTAATAGATATATATGTGTAAAATAATGGTGAAAAGATGAACAAAATTTTCATCTTTTCTAGCCTTGAAACGTGGAGAAACAGGGGAAAGAAGAAGAAAATTTTCCAAGCTCGATTTAAGCCCCGAAACTCGATTTTCAGGTAATCTCTTCAACTACAAAGTTGTTATACTCTTCAAGCTCTATATTTTGATATCAATAATTCATGGAATCCATGATTGATTGATGAGAATTTACATGAGAAAGAAATTAGGGTTTATGGATCAAATTGGGGCTTTTGAGACTTTATGATTCCATGATTGAGTTCAAGTTGAAATCAAGCTAATATGATGTTAAATCAAAATATTGAGTTGGATTTAAGCTTTACATGTTTTGATTTCTATGAATATGATTAAGGTTTATGGATTCAAATTTAATTTAGGGTTTGTGATGTTGAAATAATGATCTAGTAAGCTTGAATTGTTGTTTGGAAGCAAAACCCTAAGTTAAATTGTGTAGGGACCATTTCGGCAACTTGAAAATTTGAAGGACCAAATCTGAATTTTTAGAATTTGGAGTGTATTTGTGTTATTAATGATGTTAGAGATAAGAAAATGAAGTTAGAATGTCAAATCGATGTTGAATTGAATTAGTGACCATTTTGACAATTTGTTAAAGTTAAGTGACCAAATCGAAATTGAAGTTTTGTATGGGGGTTAAATCTGATTTTTAGTTGTAATGATGGAATTAAGGTAGTAATGTTGAATTGAGGACTAAATTGCAAAGTTAAGAAGCTTGAATCCTTATCTTTGCATTTTAGTGACTATTTCGGTAAAGAAGGAAAATTAAGAAAAATTATTGTGTATAATTATTTGATGAAGAAGGTCATAAGATGATGGTTTACAGCAAGTAATTGGGCTAAATTGAAAAGTAGAAAAGTAAGGAGAAGTTAGTATAAAAGTTAAAGTTGTTTATGGAAGTTGTGTAGAAAAACTGGTTTGGGGCAGTAACTTTGAAAATTCACCATAAATTCTACAAAAATGGTTAGAAGGTGAAATTTATACCGATGTAAATATTTGTTCGTCTAGTTTCGTGTCCAACAAAAGGAAACTGATTTCGAGTTCCGAGTAAATAGATATGAATTTTTAAGTGGTGAAAGGTCAGAAAACTGTATAGCAGGCTGTTCCGAAATTCAATACTGGAAATTGAGTTTGAAAATTCATCATAAATCGTACAAGTTGAATTTGGGCTATTAATTTATATGGTTGAAAAGATTATTGAACCTAGTTTCTTTTAGAACAAACAGAATCGAATTCCGAGTTGTATATTAATTTATAGAAATATTTCTTTGGAGGTACTGCAAACTGCCAGAGAATGAGAATTGATACACTTTATATCTAAGGTTGAATAGTAAGCTTGAAAGGGGTTAATGGAAGTTCAAATTGGTCACTAAGGACCATAGTGAATTTTTAAATAATACAAGGAAGAAAGGAAAACATTTGGAGATTTTGTATTCGAATGATTATTTTGGACAATATGTCTAAGATATTGTTAGATTGGGATCTAACAAATATTTTACTTACTTGAATTATGAAGTTAAGTTCGAATCAAGGGAGGTTCGAGGTACGATGAAAGAAAGGATCAAAGAGGACTTAGTGAGGCATACTAATACATGGCCCAGGTGAGTGCAATGCATACATAACATTATACATGGATGTTTCATACATCACCGGTAGGACTTGCGATGAGTCTACCTGGTTTAGATATTGTCATAATAATTATGTCATTGATCATATATTTGACATATTTTAAATATGTCAAAGGTTGAAAATAAATGCATTGATCACTAGTTATTGATGATGGTATAATATGAATGTTATTTTGGTTATGAATTTTTAAATGTTGATATATATTGATATATGTTGCCATTAATGACTAAATGATGAAATAAAGCCCAATGTATGATATAGAGGTTCAAAGGTATAGTTGGCTAGCCATAGAGTCATAAACAGCTGTATAAATATTCTAAGCACTTCGGTGTAATATTCATAAATACTCATTGAGGGTATACTCATGCAAGGTTTGGGTATACAGAAACACTTAGGGTGTTAAGCACTGCGGTGCAATTTTATTAATACTCAATGAGGGTATACTCATGCAAGGTTTGGGTATACGGAAGCACTTAGGGTGCTAAGCACTACGGTGCAAATAATATACATACTCAAGAAAGGTTGGGTATGGGGGATGACTCGTGTACATAGAATCTCTTAATTCGATACCTTGGGCTAAATAAATTGAAAAGAATCAAAAAGAAACAGGAAGCTAAGCTTGAAAGCTTGCAGATAGAAATGGAAATAGGTATTGGTAAGCATTGAAAGCTTACGGATGGAAATGGCAACGGTATTGGTAAGATCTAATCTTATCACTTTGATATACATATTTATTTATGTTAACGAGCATATAATGGTAAGGTGATCATATGCATTGTTAATCATTAATATTGATATTATGACAATTGCACTTGAATTTAAATTATTGTCTCACTAAGTAAATACTTAGCGTGTAACTGTTTTACACGTAGGAAAGAAGAAATGGTTGGAGTAAGGAGCATATACGGACATCATCAATCAATAACAGGTACATCAGTATCAGTAAGATATCTTTTGATATTGTTTGATATTTACTAGTTGGCATGTATATTATAAGGGTATGCCTGCTCTAATAGAATTTGTATTTTATTTGGTATCTGGATGAATTTTAAATCAGGCAGTTTTATTAATTATATAATGACAAATTAAATTGATAAGTTGTTGCCTGAAAATAAACTCGATTTGAAGATGACAATATTATTTTTAAACTTTACGCGAATAACTAGATTTGTAAATAAAAAACTAAATACATTGTAATATTTTTAAAGAAACAAAATTTTACTGAATTACAAATATAGAGGGTTTTATGAATATTTTGTGACATCTCTGTCTCCTATTCAATGATGGATACAGGAAAGGGGTGTTACATTTATTGGTATCAGAGCTACAGGTTTAGCCGATTCTCAGCCTAAGTGGAAGTGGTTTTATGTTAAAAAAGAGTATACATGCCACTAGGATATCAATATTATTGATCTGATGTTTTTATGATCTGATTGATGTCGCTCCTTACTAATGTAAATTGAGGGGAATTATAAGAAATATTTGAGTCAAGAAAGCGTGATGAACTGATAAATTGGAAGCTTGGGAAGGAATCAAGAGTAGTAATAATAAGGTTAATGATAACCCTTCGGATAAATCGGAACAAGAAAGGGGCACTGGTACAACAATGAGTGTCTGTGTCGGATTAAGGAATTGAAAAGTTTGGGAACACCTGAATTGAAAGGAAAAGCATATTAAGGTCCAGTGATTGTTTATTTATAGTTGAATAACCTAAGGATTACATTGGACGGATTCCACTATTTGGATACTGAGAAATTGGATGGAGCCGTCTTATTACTCCTAGATTTAAGTTAGATTTGAAAACCATCTGAATTTGCTTCATAGCCAGGATTGCACATATCAGTCTGAGTTTATAACATCAGGACTGATAAAGATTGGGATGATTCAAAAGTCATAGAAGGTACATCTCATCTTTTTGGATAAACTTGTATTGATGTTGATGGGTCCTAGCTTTACACATTCGTATATAAGTACGAAGTTGAATGGTGAAGGAGATATCCTTTTAGAACCCATTTCAAGTAATATAGCGGTCATAAATTTGTTGGGTTGTAATGTAAGGGCGAGATGAACATTGCAATTGCTCGATAAAATATAAGAAATAGAGTTCCCGATAAATTTAATGAAATTATCTTTCGAGGAGTTTAAGATGATGGTGGGCATGAATTGGTTACCTTCCTATCAAGTCATGATGAATTGTCGCATAAAGTGATTAGTATTGAAAGAAAATAACACGGAAGGTACAAAAATAGTAGTAATTGATAAAAGGGTAAATCCCTTTTCCAATGTAATTTCAGTTGTTTTATTAAAGAAATTGTTGTTATAAGGTTGTTAAGTTTTCTTAGCAAATGTAGTGGAGACCTCGGGCAGTTGAAGTTAAATTGAAAAGTAACTCAACTGTCCAAAAATATCGAATGTATTCCCAGTTGGGTTACTCGAAATTACCCTAGATTGAGAGGTGAAATTCAAAATAAAGATGTTACCAATCATTGAGCCTAAATTAATGGCCTCGTATAAAATGGCTTCGACCGAACTTCAGGATTTAAAATTACAATTGCAAGGAATGTTAGGTTGAAGTTTTATAAAGCCAAGTATGCCACCTTGGGGGTGCACCCGTGTATTTGTGAAAAAGAAAGATTGATCTATGTGATTAAATATAGATTTCCATCAGCTAAATAAGGTGACGGTAAAGAATAAATATCTTCTTTCGGAGACTGGTGATCTTTTGATCAATAAAAAAACTTTGTTTTCCAAAATAGACCTTCGATCGGAATATTATTAGTTAAAGATCAAGGAAGAAGAAATTCTAAAGACAGTTTTTCAAACTCGGTATGAATACTATGAGTTCGTCATGATGCCTACGGCATTTATAAACCTAATGAACCAAGTATTCTAATTTTTCTTGGACCAATTTTTGGCAGAGTTCATTGAGGATATTTTGGTCTATTCGAAGAAAAATGAAGAACAAGATGCTCATTTTGCATTGTTCTTTAGACCTTTCGAGAAAAGAAGCTATTTGCTAATTTGTTAACTTGGTTGTCAAAAGTTGTTTTATTAGTTATGTGGATTTGGCAGAGGGGATAAGGGTATATCCCAAGAAAGCACAAACTATAGTTGAATAGAAACCTCTGAAGAATGTTTTAGAGGTTCAGAATTTCTTGATGATTGTCTCCTCATTGACCAAGATATTGAGGAAAGAAATGTTATTTAGTTGAATAGATAAATGCTAAGAAATCTTTGAGACATTAAAGGA
Organism: Hibiscus mutabilis; assembly: GCA_019671005.1. Taxonomy (NCBI): domain Eukaryota; kingdom Viridiplantae; phylum Streptophyta; class Magnoliopsida; order Malvales; family Malvaceae; genus Hibiscus; species Hibiscus mutabilis. The sequence continues at coordinate 34,139,721 of CM033714.1, forward strand.
GATCTTAATAGAAGCCCCGGTACTAGTACAACCAGAATCAGGTAAAGATTATGTGGTGTATAGCGATGCTACTCATAACAGTTTGGAATGCGTACTTAGGCAAGAAGGAAAAGTAATGGTCTAAGCTTGAGACAATTTAAGATATATGAGAGAAATTATCTTACTTAGGATTTGGAGCTAGCAATGGTTGTATTTGCTTTAAAAGATATAGCATCATTATTTATACAGTGAACGATCTATATTTAAGGTTATAAAAGTTTAAAGTATATTCTTACTAAAGAAGAGATGAACTTGATGCAAAGAAGTTGGATCGAGTTTCTTAAGAATTATGATATGGTCATTGACTATCATCCAGAAAAAGCTAATGTGGTAGCTGACGCTCTCAGTCGAAAGACAATTGTTGTCTTAAGAGCTATGAATGCAAGATTTGCATTAAAAGAATATGGTGTTTTGATTGTCAAGTTAAGAATAAAATTTACCATATTAGATTAAATAAGATATCTTTAAAGAAAGGATGAGAAATGTTGTCAATGTTCAAACAAGTGAGAAGAGTGAAACTGAAAACTTGGAAGTTAGGTTTGATAGATATTTGTATTATCAAGGAAGAATTTCTATCTCAATGATGGAAACTATATGTTGACCCTGAAAGAAAAGATATTTAATATGAAGTTAAGGATAAAGTACTCCTTAAAAGTTTCACCTTGGAAGAAGGTGTTATGATTTAGACAAAAAGAAAGTTAAGTTTAAGATTTATTGGGCTAAAAGAAATCGTGAAAGAAGTTAGTCTGATAGATAAGCTTAATGGCTAGCTTTATCTTTGGAAATGGACAAGATTCATAATGTATCGATGCTCAGGAAATATTGATTAGACCCCTCACATGTTGTTACTCCGGAGAAAATAGAGATTCAGTCGAGTTTAAGCTATGAAAAAAGAACTGGTAAAGATCCTAGCACATGGAGTCAAAGAACTAGGAAAACAAGACAATCCCATTTGTTAAAGTTCTTTGACAAAAATCACAAGGTTAAAGAAACGATTTGAGAGAAATAAGAAGAAAATATAAGAAAATAGTTTTCTCACCTTTTGAATCAGGTTCGTGTTGAAAATTTGAGGATGAATTTTCTTAAGAGGAAGAGAATTGTAATACCTCAAAATTTACTAAGTTGATTAAGGGTCATTTAGTACTAATATAATAGCTTAAAAGCTAACTTAGTAACTAAAATAACAAAATTGCAAAAGTTAGGATTTCTTTAATTATGGGTTTTGAAAAGGAAATTTCCAAGGTTTAAAGGTCTCATGTGATAGATAGTGAATTGAATAAGGTACTCTTAAAGTTTGGTTTAATTTCAAGGAAAATTGGAATGGGAATTGAAGTTTAAAAAGGTAGTGACCAAAATGTAAATTTTGAAAATTTATGGCTAAAGTATAAACTTTGGAAAAGTTTGGGGACTAAAGTTATAATTTCCCAAAATTTAAGGGTTTTTATTTCATAAATAAACAGATCACCTAAGGGTGTGAATCGAATGCAGAATTATTGGTTCGATCTGATAGTCTGATTATTGGAAAAATCGCAGTTAAAGTTTAAGTGGAATTCGGATACCCGAATCGAACTGGAAAATTTTGAAATTTTGCCATATGATAGAGAAAGGTTATAAAAGTCATTTCAAAGTGTTATAAATATTTTTAGTTTGATTCAAGATGAATCCTACAATTTATTTCTGAGTAAAAGATTATTTATCGATATCGAATGGAAATTTTGGAGAATGGTCCAAAAGCTATGGAAAAGTCATAAAATGTTATTTTATGAATATTTTATTATGGTTGGTTGAATTCTAACTAGATTTAGTTATATTTTAATGGAATGGCAATTTGGAAACAAACTAGTCAATAAAGACTAGTTGGAGGGCAAATTGGTCATTTGGCCCCAATGGCAATTTTGAAATATTTATAAAGTTATAAGGGCAATTTTGGAAAGAGTAAATGGAAGATTAAATCTTGGCCCTTGATTGATGATAAAATCAATCTCAACCATTGGATAAAAAGGGCAAAATTGTAATTTCACTATTAAATGAAATTAATATTCATTTAATAGATATATGTGTAAAATAATGGTGAAAAGATGAACAAAATTTTCATATTTTCCAGCCTTGAAACGTGGAGAAAGAGGGGAAAGAACAAGAAAATTTTCCAAGCTCGATTTAAGCCCCGAAGCTCGGTTTTCAGGTAATCTCTTCAACTACAAAGTTGTTCTACTCTTCAAGCTATATCTTTTGATATCAATAATTCATGGAATCCATGCTTGATTGATGAGAATTTACATGAGAAAGAAATTAGGGTTTATGGGTCAAATTGGGGCTTTTGAGATTTTATGATTTCGTGATTGAATTCAAGTTGAAATCAAGCTAATATGATGTTAAAATCATGATATTGAGTTGGATTTAAGTTTTACATGTTTTGATTTCTATGAAGATGATTATGGTTTACGGATTCAAGTTTAATTTAGGGTTTGTGATGCTGAAATAATAATCTAGTAAGCTTAAATTGTTGTTTGGAAGCAAAACCCTAAGTTAAATTGTGTAGGGACCATTTCGGCAACTTGAAAAGTTGAAGGACCAAATCTGAATTTTTAGAATTTGGAGTGTATTTCTGTTATTAATGATGTTAGAGATAAGAAAATGAAGTTAGAATGCCAAATTGATGTTGAATTGAATTAGTGACCATTTTGACAATTTGTTAAAGTTAAGTGAACAAATCGAAACTGAAGTTTTGTATGGGGGTTAAATCTGATTTTTAGTTGTAATGATGGAATTAAGGTAGTAATGTTGAATTGGGGACTAAATTGCAAAGTTAAGAAGCTTGAATCCTTATCTTTGTATTTTAGTGACTATTTCTGTAAAGAAGGAAAATTAAGGAGAATTATTGTGAATAATTATTTGATGAAGAAGGTCATAAGATGATGGTTTACAGCAAGTAATTGGGCTAAATTGAAAAGTAGAAAAGTAAGGAGAAGTTAGTATAAAAGTTGAAGTTGTTTATGGAAGTTGTGTAGAAAAACTGGTTTAGGGCGGTAACTTTGAAAATTCACCATAAATTCTAAAAAAAATGGTTAGAAGGTGAATTTTATACCGATGTAAAGATTTGTTCATCTAGTTTCGTATCCAACAAAAGAAAACTGATTTTGAGTTCCGGGTAAAAAGATATGAATTTTTAAGTGGTAAAATGTCAGAAAACTGTATAGCTGGCTGTTCCAAAATTCAATATTGGAAATTGAGTTTGAAAATTCGCCATAAATCGTACAAGTTGAATTTGGGCTATTAATTTATATGGTTGAAAATATTATTGAATCTAGTTTCTTTTAGAACAAACGTAATCGAATTCCGATTTGTAGATTATTTTATAGAAATATTTCTTTGGAGGTACTGCAAACTGCCAGAGAATGAGAATTGATACACTTTGTATATAAGGTTGAATATAAGCTTGAAAGGGGTTAATAGAAGTTCAAATTGGTTACTAAGGACCATAATGAATTTTTAAACAATACAAGGAAGAAATAAAAACATTTGGAGATTTTGTATTCGAATGATTATTTTGGACAATATGTCTAAGATATTGTTAGATTGGGATCTAACAAATATTTTACTTACTTGAATTATGAAGTTAAGTTCGAATCAAGGAAGGTTCGAGGTACGATGAAAGAAAGGATCAAAGAGGACTTAGTGAGGCATACTAATACATGGCCCAGGTGGGTGCAATGCATACATAACATTATACATGGATGTTTCATACATCACCGGTAGGACTTGCGATGAGTCTACCTGGTTTAGATATTGTCATAATAATTATGACATTGATCATATATTTGACATATTTTAAATATGTCAAAGGTTGAAAATAAATGAATTGATCACTAGTTATTGATTATGGTATAATATGAATGTTATTTTGGTTATGAACTGTTAAATGTTGATATATATTGATATATGTTGCCATTGATGACTAAATGACGAAATAAAGCCCATGTATGATATAGAGGTTCAAAGGTATAGTTGGCTAGCCATAGAGTCATAAACAGCTGTATAAATATTCTAAGCACTTCGGTGCAATATTCATAAATACTCATTGAGGGTATACTCTTGCAAGGTTTGGGTATACGGAAACACTTAGGGTGTTAAGCACTACGGTGCAATTTTATTAATACTCAATAAGGGTATACTCATGCAAGGTTTGGGTATACGGAAGCATTTAGGGTGCTAAGCACTACGGTGCAAATAATATACATACTCAAGAAAGGTTGGGTATGGGGGGATGACTCGTGTACATAGAATCTCTTAATTCGATACCTTGGGCTAAATAAATTGAAAAGAATCAAAAAGAAACAGGAAGCTAACCTTGAAAGCTTGCAGATAGAAATGGAAAAAGGTATTGGTAAGCATTAAAAGCTTACGGATGGAAATGACAACGGTATTGGTAAGATCTAATCTTATCACTTTGATATACATATTTATTTATGTTAACGAGCATATAATGGTAAGGTGATCATATGCATTGTTAATCATTAATATTGATATTATGACAATTGCACTTGAATTTAAATTATTGCCTCACTAAGTAAATACTTAGCGTGTAACTGTTTTACACGTAGGAAAGAAGAAATGGTTGGAGTAAGGAGCATATACGGACATCATCAATCAATAACAGGTACATCAGTATCAGTAAGATATCTTTTGATACTGTTTGATATTTACTAGTTGGCATGTATATTATAAGGGTATGCCTGCTCTGATAGAATTTGTATTTTATTTGGTATCTGGATGAATTTTAAATCAGGCAGTTTTATTAAATATGTCAAGAGAAATTAAATTGATAAGTTGCTTCTTGAAAATAAACTCGATTTGAAGATGACAATATTATTTTTAAACTTTACGCGAATAACTAGATTTGTAAATAAAAAAAACTATATACATTGTAATATTTTTAAAGAAACAAAATGTTACTGAATTACAAATGTAGAGAGTTTTATGAATGTTTTGTGACATCTCTGCCTCATATTCAATGATGGATACGTGAAAGGGGTGTTACATATCCTAACAAAAAAATCAAGAACAAAACTGGAAAAAGATGAAAATCATGGAACACAAGAAATCAAACCCGACCTTCAAGAACTTGAGTAGAAGGGTCAAATTGGGTCGTTCCAAAACACCAGCACCACCGGTCTTGAAAGAACCAAACCTCGCTTTCACGCCCCTAAGTTTTGAACCCATTTTCGCACCCCAGAGTTTCCCTGTAGTTGGAGCCGAAGGGTTGCACTCAAACTTCACCAGCCCAAATGACGCTGTAGTTGAGAGTCATGCAACAACCGCCATAATCAGAAATCGCTTTTCCTTTTCGCTAACAAATTGCAACGATAAATCTATTTGTAAGTAGGTACCTTTAACCAAAACTAACACTTGCTAAAGCTCCAAAAAAACCAATATTTTCAAATTTTCGAAAATCTTCAAAAACTTCATGGGTCTCAAATTTTCAGAAATCTCAAAACAAAACAAAAACCTATAATCTCAATTTTTAAGAATATATAGGAACAAGAATCTTACCTGACAGCTTGCTTCCTTCAAAATCCCCTTTAGAAATCAAAATCCCTAATCCTTCTTGCCTTAAATGCTTCTGACTTTTTAGAGAAGCCTTACCCTAACCCCAAAATATTTTCCCGCTCATCTAATGGGATTTGGCCGATTTTGAGTAGTTTTGTACCCTATTCCTAAGGTAATCGGTTCACCGGGTATCTTATTTTTTTTTTGTAAATCGAACGGTTATAAATTAATAACCTAGATCTAAGGGTCAAGAAATACAGGCCTTGTATTAGCCTTACATTTGTTGGTTTTCTTTTAGACAAATCCGAATGGTCCTTTTGCTGAATTTCATGTTCGAAATCTGAACAGACAATAGATTCTGATGTTGACCCTCCAGGTGGAACCTCAACAATGGCCATTGATATTTGATGCTCTCAACAATTCATAGCTTAATCCAACTTATACTTTGGATGATCATAATTCGAATTTCAGGTGAATTTAATTTAAGGTATAAAGTTAAAAAAATATCTTCAACATTTGATTGAATGGTCACTTTGACTCTTATTATTTTTGGAGCAATTTAACTCTCAACGTTTCATTTTGAGTCAAAATAGTCCATCTATGAATGAAAATTGTTAGAAAACTGACGGTAAACAGTTTGAAATGACTTGACAGAATGATAGGTCAGCACAAAAAAATATTTTATATTTTATGTAATTTTATAAAATTATATCTCCAACTTATACTTTGGATGTTCATAATGCGAATTTCAGGTGAATTTAATTTAAGATATAAAGTTAAAAAAAATATCTCTAATGTTTGACTGAATAGTCACTTTGACACCTATTTTTTGGAGCAATTGAACCCTCAACGTTTTATTTTGGGTCAAAATGACCCCTCTAATGAAAATTGTTAGAAAACTGACGGTAAACTGTTTGAAATGACTTGACAGAATGATAAGTCAGCACAAAAAATTATTTTATATTTTATATAATTTTATGAAATTACTTTTTGACTAATGTAACGTTTTTTCAAGTCAATACATTTGTTTATATGATACTGTCATGTCAGCATGCACTGCCATATAAGTTTTTCACGTCATTTTAAGTCATTTATCGTCAATTGACTGGCAGTTTTCATCTGTAAAGGGGTTATTTTGACCCAAAATGAAGCGTTGAGGGTTGAATTGTTCCAAAAAATATAGACTAAAATGACTATTCAGTCAAACGTTGAAGGCTTTTTTTTACTTTATGCCTTAATTTAATTGTGAGGCTCATTATATATTAATTTTCTACGGTATATGATCTGAATTAATCGATCAACAAATTAAATATTATAAAAAATATAATATATATAAAAAAGATAAATGTTATCTTTTTATGGACTTCGAACATATAATCTCTAACTAAATCCCATGTATTGATTATACCTTATTCTGGCCAACCACATACTAACATTTTTTTTAAAAAAAAAAAAAACCTAATATCTTTTGTCTCATGACAGTTTTCCCACTTCATCTGTCCAAAACCTAATTTTTATGCTCGGCGGTCAGCCATCGCCTATGACGGCGGCTGGCCTCCCACCCCGACCACCTTTTCTTCTTCTCCCATTATTTTTTTCCTCCTTCTCATCGATTGTAAATGTTTTCCTTCCTCTTCCAGTTAGTCGTTTCTATCATTTTGGACTGGTACGGTTTTGTTGGGAGTCTCTTTCCGACGTCCTTGTTTCAAGCGGGGGCGTCTTCTTTTTGGGGGTGGTGGTGAATCGACTAACGGCGACGGCGGTTGAAAGAGTTTTTTTTTTCTTTTTTGTTCTGCTTCGGCTTCGATTTTCTGAGTTGTTGCCATTTGTTTGCTCTCTCTTTCAGGTGAGGTTGTGCTTGGTGCGGTCCTCGTCTTCGTCGGTGGTCGTTCGATGGCTTGTCTTTCCGGCCCGTCTCTCTTTGGCCTTTCAGACTTCGACGACCACTTGATCTTGACGTGAAGTTCTGTTGGCAGCTCTTGCTGCATCTCTTTCAACATTCTTATCCTCCAACGACCCCTGGAATGTTCATGCAGTTGAAGGCTTGGTTGCTGGCATCGTTTGTCCCTCTCCGACCGGTTGTGTTTGGCCCCCATGGCCCTTCCCTGCTTCCCATGTATCACTCTGTTGTTTTTTTTTCTTCTTCTTGTTTGTTGTGTGATGTTTTGTTCTTTCTTGTTTCGACATGTGTGCCGCTTTGCTTCTTCGACTGGTCTGTGGATGATTGTTTCCTCTTTTGTTACGTTCTTTCTTGTTTAATGCAAGTTTCCCATTGTTCAAAAAAAACATATTAACATTAATTTTTTTTTTCAGTTGACATTTTAAGTTTAAAAATTTTCATGGTTGAAAGTTAGAGTTTGTGACTCAAATTTTAAGAGTATGTCTCTAATAATAAATATTAAAAAAATTAAAATTTAAGAGTAGGCTCCTACTGACGAATATTTTAAAAGTTGAATTTTAAGAATAGGACCCTAATAACAAATGTTGAAAAAAATTGAGCATCTAATAACAAGTATTGAAAAAAATTATGCCGCAAATAACAAGTATTAAAAAATTAGACTCATAATAACAAATATTAAAAATAAGTTTTAAGAGTAGGCCTAATGACGAATATTAAAAAAATTGAATTTTAAGAGTTGACTCATATTAACAAATTTTGAGGAAAATTGAGTCTCTAATAACATATATTGAAAAAATGTTCCTAAATAATAAGTATTAAAAAAATTAGACCTCTAACAATAAATATTAAAAAAATAACTATCATTAAAATCTTAATTATAGCCGTAAGACTCATTAATGCCTAGACTAAATAAATGTTAACGTTTTTTATATTTAATTGGGGATGGTGATCCCATTAACGAATAATTAAATTTTAAAAGATTGTCTATATATTTTTAATTATGGATGATATGTCTTGGGCAGGAAATGGGCCCTAGGCGGGCACCTTTACTGCCCTACTTTAGAATCGACCCTGACCTGCATACATGTACCTAGGGTTATAGGATTCGATATACTTCTCAAAATCCTTTTAGGATTTATCGTCGACATGGTGGAATTATTCTTTCCGGCTCGTAATTTTTCTAATTTATAATTTTTTTTTATAAATCTATATATATATATATATATATATATTCTCTAATCAATTTGTTTTACGATCTCTTTTGTTTACAAGTTGTTATCTTATTTATCTATTAACATGAAATTTAATATTGGATAAGATTTGGTTACACAATATAAAAGTTGTAAAGTTTTATATATTTTTGGATCATTGGATGGGTGAAACAGATGGCTGAGATTAATAGTAGAATATATGAAAATTATCACTTGGAAAAAAGTACGAAGTTAATCTCAGCTATTCATTTCTATCATCCAATGATCCAAAAAACGTGTAAAATTTAAAAAGAAATTTACACTATGTAAGTAGATCCTAACTCATTTAATATATTTATCAATTTTGCCAAAATTAATTATTTTTCATTTCTTACTTTATATGGGTTCATATAGAGTATTTCTTGTTTTATATTTTTTTGACAAATTATTTACTGTTTTAGATTATTTCATAAATATATTTATGTTGTATAATTTATATTGCACTAATTCTTATGGATGTTGGGGTGAAAAAATAAATTAAATTGGAAAAAATATCTCATGTTGAAAATCTGAAGAGAAGTGATTTGCTGCTGGCCTTCCACGTGGAACCCCAAAAATGGCCATTGACATTTTCATTCTCTCAACAATTAGTAGCTTAATTAATGCTTAATCCAACTCATACTTCATTTTCTTAACGATAATTTATGAAACATCACGAACTCGGATATTATTTTATCGGTCACAGCAATGACATAATTCAACATTATTAATCAATCAAGAGGTTATTTGAAAATATTTAAATTCAAGAAACAATAAAGAATTAATATATTTTTAGAGGCAAAGAGAAAATTTACCATTATTACAACTTATTAATTTTTTGGTAAATTATCTAGGTGACCACCCAACTATTAAGTTCGTCCTATTTTGACCACCCAAATGAAAAAATTAAAATTTTGACCATCGAATTATTTAATTGATCCTATTTTGACCGAAAACCGTTAAAATCTAATTGAGGAGTGGTTGTTAATGAAAATTTATATAACTATATATTTGGTCAATGTTAGGGGCCTATTATATCAATTTGGTCTTGTTTTTAATTTAATTAATAAATTAATCACTCAATTAGGTATCGACACGTGTCATCGCCTGCTTGGAGGAGGAAAATAAAATCAAAAAAATATGGCTTGGGCAAGATTCTAACCCAGGTAAAGCAAGGGCAAGTGGTGTGCCTTAACCACTACACCAAGCACAATTTTGTGTTATAAAACACTAACTTTAATATATATCTTATTTGTATTGTTAATGTCATGAGTATGTAAATGAATGTGGAGTAAGGAAACTCGAACATGACACACTTGAGACGCAAAAAAAAAACATTTAAATCATTTTAGAAATATGATAATTAAATTAAAGTTGACAACTTTTATATATATTTATATATATTAAATTGTATTAAAAATAAAAATTATATTCTAGTCAACTTTAATTTTGTTGTTAATCTTATTTATTTCCTTTTTATGGTATTAAATTAAATTTAATTATTATATTTTTATTTTTAAACAAAATTTAATTTATTTTAATTAAATTAAATTAAAATTAGGATCAAATTGATAAAAATTGATATAACACGTGTCATCACCTGATTAAAGGAGGAAAATAAATTTATTTTCCATCACCTATTATATTAATTTTTAACAATTTGATCCTAATTTTAATTTAATTAAAATAAATTAAATTTTATTAAAAATAAAAATATATAAGTAAATTAAAGTTAGTACCATGAAAAAAGAAATAAATAAATTTAATAAAATTAAAGTTGACTTGAATATAATTTTATTTTTAATATAATTTAATCGAAATTTGTATAACTACACATTTGGTCATTGTTACATATTATATCATTTTGATACCAATTTTAATATAATAATAAATTAATCACTCAATGAGGTGCCGACACGTGTCATTACCTGATTGGATCAGGAAAATGAAATCAGGAAAACATGGCTTGAGCGAGATTCAAACTCAGGTAAAACAAGAGCAAGTGACGTGCCTTAACCACTACGCCAAGCACAAATTTGTGCTAAGAAACACTAACTTTAATATGTCTTATTTGATTTGTCAATGCCATGGAAATGAAAATGAATGTGGAGTAAGAGGACTCGAACATGGCACGCTTAAGACGCATAAAAATATTTAAACCACTGTAGAAATTTAATAATTAAATTAAAGTTGACAACATTTTATATATTTATATATGTCCATTAACAGCCACGTCACCCCTCCAATAGATTTTAACGGTCGTGGTCAAAATAGGACCAATTAAATAGTTCGGTGATCAAATTTTTAGTTTTTTTAGTTGGGCGGTCAAAATAGGACGGACTCAATAGTTGAGTGGTCAACCAAGTAGTTTTACCTTATTTTTTAAAAAACTTTTAATATATTGTGTGAGCCAAGTCCTTTGCTAGTTCTGCCATTGACTCAAAAGCACGGATCTTGGTCTAACGGTTTGAGGTGCTCAATCAAAAGTTTTGGAGGTATAATGAAAAGTTTCAAAAAGATTTTGAAGATTAATTACTTTACTTTTTTAAAAGAAATTGATGGGTCTAACTAAAATTTTCAAAAAAGAATTGGAAGATTTAATGAAAGTTTCAACAATTTTAGAGAGTTTAATTAAAAATATTAAAAAATAAGTCTTAGTTTCAAAATTTTTGAGGGACCTAATTATAATTTCTATTAAAATTGAGGGATACAATTTAAATTTTTTCAAACTTTGGGGTGTCAAGGCTCACCTAGGCTCTGCTTATGATCTGCCATTTGTCCCTTTTCCCCAAGAGTTTTTGGCTTAATATATCATTTGACTCTTGATTTGTACAACTTTTTTCAAATTGATACCTAAATTTTGTAGACCACTTTGAAACTTAAACTCAATAATCGTCCTAAAAGTGTTAACTATTGTTAACACTTTTTTTCTATCAATTTAGTAATTGAATTTGAAAATAGTTCTTAAAGTAATAATTTTTTTAGACTACTCTAATACCCGACTCATTGGTCGACTAATTTGGACTGGGTTTTGCAGAGGCTCAATACGGGGCGACCCTCTCAACTTAATTTTCTCTATTCACAACATTAGAATCCAAACCCCTGGCCTTGCTTGAGGGACCTAACCAAGGGCGGAGCTAGAATTTTTTTTAAGGGATGTCATTTTTAACGATATTAAGGGGATTAATTATTTGTCAAGGGGTGTCATTTATTTATTTATTATATACAAATATATAGGGGGGAAATTCCAAAAAATTTAGGGTGTCAACAAACACCCCATCCTTGCATGTGGCTCCGCCGTTGAACCTAATATTTTATCATGCTAGACCAACTGATTGTTGGTAAAGCCAAAAAAATTCTTCTAATGAACTCTAACCTTTATATTATTTTAGGATGATTATGAAGTTAAAAAGGGGATGATATTTGATATATTATCATTTCATCAATCTATATACCATTAAAGAATTTACAATAAAACACTTCATCACATAACAAAGTAACAAATAATGACGGACTGCAAAATTTTAATCAATTGAAAATTAAAATTTTCATTATTTCAAATTTTTAAATACGTTTGATAATTTAGAATAAAAATCCTCTTACATAATTGTTTCTAAGGAAAAGTGTGATAACTGATAGGTAGAGACGAAAGGGAAAGCCTAGAGTGGATAGAACATCATAGTTCTAGGTTAGTTAAGATACTGAAAATTATTTCGTGCTTTGCTGAGGTTAACAAGTTTAGTGACTGGTCAATGCATATTGTCACGGGCGACCAGCCCATGACCGAGATAGGGGCTGTACAAGCACACCGCGTGTTTCACTAGACCGAGGAGACCAAGTTCGCACCCTACATGCACACCATGACGCCGAGACAAGAACTTCATGTGCTGCCCGTAAAGAAGGGAACCGAGGGAACACTCTCATCGCACCCAAGGGAGCCCAAATGAGCACCCTTCATACTGCCCAGATCATGGGGCCCAAGTCAGCACCCTCTGTATACACCTTGGGGCCCAAACGAGCACCCTTCGATTTGCCAATGACCATAGGGCCCAAATTAGCACCCACCATGCTGCCAATGAAGTTTTGGCCAAACAAACCGGGCCTATCCATGCCCAATCCATCTAAGAGACCAAGACCCATAGATGGAGCCCATCTTTTGACCAACACTTATGGAAAATATCCTTTCCAACTTGAGAGCAACAATCATGCTATTATTGGATATGATTGAGAGTAATTCTTCCCCAACATACTCGGCATGTTTGTAAGATATGGATATAGTTGTCATAGATAGAGAGCGTGAATCATGGGATGATCTTTAGACCTTGGATCATTTCATTCTAGACCGTTGGATGCAAGAAAGTTTGCCTATAAATAGAGGCTCACTCTCACCATTGTAAATCAGTTAGTTTTCATTCTTTCATTCGAGCAAAGAGTTATATTCTCTCCACATTCTTCTTTTTTCTTGTTTTTCTTTGCCTTAGCCAATTTTCCACAAGCTTCTGCTGTTCTAAGCATTCTTGCTTAGTCTTTTGAAGGCTGACTTAGTCTTCTCCACACTCTAGCCCCGTGACAGTAGTACAGAGCCTAATTTCCTACACAACCGAGTAGATGGTAGGAAACAATATAATTGACATCGAGTACGAGGACCGTCATGTGACACGACAAACAGACAAGGCAAAGAAAGTTAGTTCCAAGTATCGACTCACAACACTTAAGGACAAGGTTGCCCGACTTGATAATGCCATGAACGACTCAAGGGAGAGGCTCGACGTGGTTGATGACAAACTCAATAAGGATTTCCAATGGGCTCTCAATGAGACTGTGGAGTATGTCAATCAACAAGACGGTTCACTCAAAGACGAGGTGATCGTGCTCAAGAAGATGGTGGAGGAGCTCAAGACCGAGCTACTCATTTGCTAGGCCGCCATGAGAAGTGACATGATAACTAGCACACGAAATGTGCTAGCCGACATCCCAAAATCGAAGGAGTTCAAAGTGTTAGAGTATGCCCAAAGACCAATCATAAGATGATTGTAAATGACATTTGTTTTATCTTGTTTATTCATAAAGAGGCATTTTCATTATTATTTTCAATTACAATTCTGCGTGCATAAATAAACTGAATTATAATAAAGTCCTTAGAATAATATGGTTATTCTAAAATGTCCTTAGTCGAGTATATTGTGAGCATGGACAACAATAATGCATTAAGACTAATATGTAGTTGATTGATGACAAATTGTTGTCATTGACATGGAGATGTCAAAATCAATACATAAGTATGTGTTAAAGAATGACATACTGGACTGACCCGCTATGAGCATGTTTCTTGGATTATTATGTGACAGTCACAACATTGTGCATAGTGATAACTACATGTATGATCCTCAGACTTGAGATCATCATTATTTCAACATCGTGAATGACCTAGTTTGATACGATCAAGCGTGTGTCGTAACTGACTACACTATAAAGACTGATATTGGATATGTCACAATCTATGTAGTGAAATATGGTTGATCAAGATAGGATTTGTCCCTCCTACATAATAGGAGTAATATAGTAGGCCACTTGATTGAGTGAGACTAGAAATGCATGGCCATGCTCGAATAAGTTGATATGAGATATCATAGTTATTCGTTTATAATAGTCTACTCAAGATATCAAGAAACATTAGATGGACTATACAAGTGTGATTATTCTATGACTTGTGTCCAATCTAGATATAAATGACAAAATGATGTAATATATAAATAGAGTTAATCACGAAAAGGTTATGTCGAATCATGATTTCTTGTAACTTAGGTGACAATGACATATTGCTAGATGTCACTCATTGTTTGTAATATTAGAAATGTTCTAATATTTACTACTAACATTACATGAACCTACAGGGTCATACCCACAGTTGAAATGAGCATATATTAAACAAATTATATATGTACAAATTTGTTGTACACAGATTTAGTTAAATTAATATATATTTTATATATATAACTTAACTATTGGGTAAATATTAAAAGAAAATTAATTATTGTAATTATACCTCTTTTAATATATAAATAATATAATTCAATTTAAATCAATATATATATATATATTGAAGTCTAGTTAAGTTGAATTAGGATTATATATATTTAACATATATATTGAAATCCTAATTAAAGTTGAATTGAGATTATATATATTTAATATATATATATATATATATTGAAATCCTAATTAAAGTTGAATTGGGATTATATATATTTAATATATATATATTGAAATCCTAGTTAAGTTGAATTGGGATTATATATTTAATATATATATTAAAATCCTAATTAAGTTTAATTGGAATTATATATATTTAATATATATATATATATATTAAAATCCTAGTTAAATTTAAATTGGGATTATATATATAATATATATTTTGAAATCCTAATCTGAGTTGAATTAGGATTACAAAGGCTATATAAAGGCATGAGAGATCTAGCAGTCATTAATGTTTTTTAGGAAAAACCCTCTAAATAGTTTAGATAGTTTTTATATGCTCGTTCCCTTCTAAATGGTTTAGAGAGTTTTTATATACTCGTTTCAATTGGGTGAACTACGTAGAGGTCGGAGCGTTATTGTTGCGACTTAAGAATCGACATCGTGGAATCGTGATTGAATATCTATCTCCTCCAAACTCAGAATTCCAGATTTTAAACAGGTAATTCTTCACCCTTATTCACCCCGATTCTTTCCTCGTACATGGATCTCTGGTGGTAATCGGCAGATAATTTTTTCGCTGCGCCATGGAGTGTACCGGCGTGACCCAACATAAAGGGACAATAGTTGCTCAAGATATGGAGAATTCCATCTAGAGCTTGGAGCAGTATTTCTAAAACATAGGCATCGTGGATGAATACATAAAGGTAAACACTGCTTCTGCTTATTTAACTGACATTGCTCTTTTATAGTGGCGACGTAAGTACTCTAAAGAGAAGAACAAGTATGTTCTTATCGGGTCATGGGGAGAACTCCAAGCCGAGATCAAGGAGAAATTCTGTTGAGATATTTATTTTGATATAACTCAAAGAAAAATGTTTTTGGACTTATCCTAATATTGCAAAAATAATTCAAAGTCCTTAAAACTTGAAAAATATGTTTAAAAATGTTTTCTAAGTGTTTTGACTCATTCCTCAACTTAAAATATTTTCATAAAGTCAAAACTACTTAATTCTTGAAAATGTTGGAGCAAAGTTTCTAAACTTTACCAGAAGTTTTGAAACTCCCTCTTACAAGAGTTTCCATACTTCTGTAGAAGTTTCTATACTTTTGATTCTAGACAGTTTCAAGTTTCAAAACTTTGGGCTCCAACGGTCAAATTTTCAAATCCGACTCGAAGAGTTTCAAAACTCTTTGAGTAGTTTCGAAACTTATATGCATGGAAGCTTTAAATGCTCTGTTTTAAAGTCCCCAACGGCTCCAAACTGCCCCCAACGGCCATAAACGGCTAGTAGCTTATTCCACACTCTAAAAGAAGACTTGGGACACTTGAAGATGGTGAGAGAACACATCCAAGCATCATGATCAAGAGAAATTAGCTTTCAAGTCTTATTTCCTTATTTCTCTTGTATATAGTATATAAAAAATGTTTTAATTGTTTTTATTTTTTACACTCTTGTGAGCTTCAATCTTGTAAACAAGCACCTTGTGAGGTTTCATTGTTTACACAAATTTACCTTGTAAAAGGGAGAGGTTCTAGTTTAGCCTAAGGAAAAGCTAGAGTGATTTTATCTTAGCCATTGAAAAGATAGGGTTGTAAAGGTTTCCTCTTGAACCTAGAAAGGGGAAGAATTCATAGTAGTGAATTGGAAAATCCTTATTGGTGTACGAAGGTAGTGGATGTAAACTCGGTTGGGTAGTCGAACCACTCTAAAATCATCGTGCAAAATTGTCCACTATTTTTCAGTTTTAGCAAATTCATTTAGGAAGCAAATTCAACCCTCTTGGCGGTTTCGGTTGATCGATTTTGAGTCTTTCAAATTATACCCCAAAAATCTTCAACATGAATTGCGAACAAAGTTACAACAACTCACGCATGATGACTCAATCCAAGAGTATGTGAGGCAATTCACTA
The DNA here is from genome assembly GCA_019671005.1 of Hibiscus mutabilis. NCBI lineage: Eukaryota > Viridiplantae > Streptophyta > Magnoliopsida > Malvales > Malvaceae > Hibiscus > Hibiscus mutabilis. The sequence continues at coordinate 34,156,549 of CM033714.1, forward strand.
AGATCAAACTCTAAGTTTTAGACTTAGAGGAAGCCGAGGGTTTTACCATCTTCACGGATAGACTTCAACGTGGGGAAAACTTGGAGTTGGAGAGAAGGAGAGTTCATAGAAAAGTTCGAGAAGAGGATCGAGTCACCCAAATCAAAACCAAGATCCAATGGTAATGGTTGGGGGAATCGAGAAAGAACGGGGGTGGAAATGAGAAGTCTTTGAATGACAATGGTAAGCCATCGAATAACAAATCCACTATGTTCACAAAGTCGTGGGAGAATGTTGAGATGATCAAACAATGATGGAAAGACCAAGAGGGGGTGAATTGGCTTTTTAATTTTTAAGGGAGTGAAATAGATAATGAAAAAATTAAGACAAGACAATTTATAGTGGTTCAAGCTTAGAACAATCTCTACATCCACTATCTTAGCACCCACAAAGGATTTTCAACCAATTCAATATTGAGTTCTTCCCCCTTTTCTCGGATTAAGATGAAACCTTACAAACGATTAAGCTTTCTACCCCAAAGCTTAATCAAGGACCACTCAATTACAAGGAATGTTTTGGCAATTAACAAGAATCTCTCACAAGATAGAATATTGCCCAATTACAAGTGCTCTCAATCCCCAATTTGATTACAAGATGATACAATGAAGAAAACAAATTGGGTTACAAGAATTTGACTCTATTTGACTCAATGAGGTTAGGTTTTTGCTTGATTGCTTTTCACTTGATCACTAGCTGGTGTTGTAACTTCAGAGGCTTGCTTTTATACCCTCTCATTGATTTCTAGCCATTTAGGTGGTTGACATCACAAATAGAGCCGTTGGGCTACCTTTTTCCCACTATAAATGTACTTTTGTAACTACTCGTATCGATACGCGTAAACCCATTTCGATATCTATCTCAAAATAGAAAGAGTTGTTGCAAAGTAATAAAAGGAGGTATCAATACGCGAGAAGGCATATCCGTATGCTATGAAGGGGCGTATTGAAACGGAAAGGGTCGTATCGATACCATTTTGCTCACTTAGGATACTATCGAGATTCGTATCGAAACACCTAAGGGACGTATCAGTACGGGTTCAACGACTTTTTAAATTTGTTGATTCCCAATAACTGACAAGTAAATGATATAAAATTAAATGTTGGATTTGAAAATTTTCAACCCCGTATCGATACGGTAGAAGCCATATCAAAACACCTATGAAAATCTTAAGCCTAGATGAAGGTCATATCGAAACAGAGGGAACCGTATTGAAACGCCTGTATTGAAACGAAATCGTCCAGTGGCTAAATAGTTTCAATCTGTATCAAAACACCAAGGGGTGTATCGATGCGCCTGGGCGATTTTATTAAGTTTGGCTCTGAAACACTTAGAAATTTTGATGGGGTTTAAGTTTTGACTTTAAAAAAAAATTGAGACTAAAAATATACTTGTCAATTGTGAGACTTTTTAGTATTTAAAATTTTATTTACTTTGCAATTTAGTTCTTAAAACAATTTGTTATATCAGAATCAAACTTAGGTTTTACAGAGAATCATGGACCAGTAAAGTGTTTCCATTGTGATTGACCACACTACATCAAAGATTGTTCGACGAAGGCCAAGCTTTCTGCCATCCGTGGAGATGATGGGGGCAGAGGGGTTTAAGCTTGGATCCATAGTAAGCTCTCTTCAAGCCAAGAGTGGCAAAAAAAAGAGAAAGGACTTGTGTTTGTGGACATATTAGTTGTCGACAAGAAGTTGAGTGTACTAGTCGACATTGGTACACCCGAGTTGTTCATATCCAAGCAAGCTGCCAAGTGACATAACCTTTGAGTAGAGATGGCAAATGGATGGATCAAAACCGTCAATTCCAAGGAAGAACCAATTGTGGGGATCACAAACGGAGTGGATCGTCAACTTGGTGATTGGAACGGTTAAACATCCATAAAGTTAATACCCCTTAATGATTACGATTTTGTTATTGGATTATCCTTTCTTGATCGAATTAACGCACTTGTCTTGTCAAATGCCGATGTATTGTGTATCCTTGACCCGTGCCAACAATACGTCATACCGGTGATTCGTGAGGTGGTCATGAAGGCCAAGGTGTTGTCAACAATTTTATTTTCTAAGAAAGTGCGCAAGAAAGAGACAACCAATAATGGCGAGACCGTGGTGACCATGGAAGTCCCTGAAGCAATGGGACAAGTTCTAGAGTTGTTTCAGGACGTGAAGCCTTTCAATTTGTTGAAGGCATTACCACCAAAGAGTGAGGTGGGCCATGAGATCAAAAATTGTTCGAATGCCAAGGCACTAGTCAATGTGCCACAACGAACATCGATAATAGAGTTTAGAGAAGTGAATCAAGCTAGCACGAGCGAGCCAGAGTTGGTGCTGCCAGATTGCACCAAACTATCCGAGATCAACACCTAGGCATCAAACTTTGCCATCGAAAAGTTGCTAACGCAAAAGAGCATCCAGTTGCTTTCAAGATTAGAAAGCTAAGCAAACCCAAAGAGCGAGACACCATCTAAAAGAAGGAGGTGATCATAGTGGCTAGATGGTGAGAACACGTCGCTGAGTTTGATGAACCCATAGAGCCCAAGACAAGAAAAGCCAGCACCATGGCGGACGTAGCAAGCTGAAAGTCTAACCAAAGCCATAAACCAACCTAAGGAAGAAGTGCTTGAGAGTACTAAAGCGAGCTTATCCTACGACCATTCTACCAACAAAACATGTCTTAGATGCCAACAAGACATGGTGGAGTCCAAAGAGTGGACATACCAAAACTGCAAGGACATTGAGTCTGAGGTAAGCGATTCAATCCTTGCAAAATTGAATCTAATACATGGTAATTCTATTGTTCGTAGGTTGCTTGCGAGACCGTATGTGGGACCGTACCGAGTAAAGGAGCAAGTAGGCAAGATGGCCTACAAATTGGAGTTACTGCCAAAGTTGTAAGTCGATCATATTTTCCAGACCAACATGCTCGAGATATTCCATGAAGATGTCGATGACCTGGAGCAGAGTAAGCTAAGCCGAGAACCAGTAGGGGTAAAGTCCTCCTATGAGAAGAAGGAACCGAACACCCTAACGGACCGAGTACTAGACCCTAGTCCAAGACACGAAGACCTTGCACTTTAGAAGAGAGTTCCCAAAGCTGAGAGTTATCAGGAACTTACCGAGGAGCAACGACAGTTCGAGGACAAGACTATCGAGACTCATCACCGACAAGTGACGAGGATGCCACTAGATCTAGTAGGGGAGAATGTCACGAGCCAGCAGCCCATGATCGAGACAAGCTCACACCAAGGGGCATATACAAGCACACCACGTGCTTTACCAGATCGAGGGGACCAAGTCCGTACCCTACACAAACACCATGGGGCCGAGACAAGCACCCCATATGCTATCCATGAGGAAGAGACCTGAGGGAGCACTCTCATTGCACCCAAGGGTGCCCAAATAAGCACCATTCATACTGCCCAAACCATAAAGCCCGAGTCAGCACTCTCTGTGCACACCTGAGGGCCTAGACGGGCACCCTTCGAGTTGCCCACGTCTATAGTGCCCAAATTAGCACCCACCATGCTGCCAATGAGGTTTTGGCCAAGAAAACCGAGGCTATCTATGCCCAATCCGCCCAAGAGACCAGGACCCATTGATGGAGCTCATCTTTTGACCAACACTTATGGAAAGCATATTTTCCAACTTGAGAGCAACAATCATGCTATGATTAGGAGTGATTCTTCCCCAACATACTAGGCATGTTTGTAGATATGGATATAGTTGACATAGATAGAGAGCGTGAATAATGGGATGATCCTTATCCCTTGGATTATTTCATCCTAAGCTGTTAGATGCAATAAGGTTAGCCTATAAATAAAGGCTCACTCTCACCGTTGTAAATCATTTAATTTTCAGTCTTTTATTTGAGTAAAGAGTTATATTCTCTCCACATTCTACTTTGTTCTTGTTTTCCTTTGCCTTAGCCAATTTCCCACAAGCTTCCGCCATTCTAAGCATTATTGCTTAGTTTTTTGAAGGCTGACTTAGTCTTCAACTTAAGATCATCGACTAAGGCTGTATAGTTAAGCTAGTCAGAATCTAGCCCCGTAACAATATGCTATTGTTGTGTCTTTGAAGAGGATATCATAGCTGGGGCTTGTATGCATTATCTGGTGATGGCTTGGGACTAGGTCTTGGTTGATGTTGGGTGAAGATGAGTAGTTTAGCTTGTTGAACGAGTATGTGAGTTAGAGGTCTATGACCGGACTTTGATTGTTTGGTTTTTTAGAGGTCGTGTCGTTTTCATTACGGTGTTATTTTGGTTTGTATCCGATTATCATGTGTACTCTTTTCCTCCGACTAGGTTTAGGGGGTTTTAATGAGGCATATGATAATCGTGCACTTGTATGATTTTTTCGTTGATTATAAAATCGTACTTATTGATAAAAATGATAGACAGAGACAAAGCCATTCATATTTGATCATTCTACTTTTAGATTTAAATATTTAATAGATTTTTACTCCTTTCGATATTTGATACCAACTCTACTTAATTTTTTTAATATTTAGTTTTTTTATATTTGAATCTTTTAATTTATCAAACAATACACATTATCAAGTGGTTATTTTTTAAAAAAAAAAACTTCCTTGAAGTCTTCTTCGTTTAAGTTGTCTCTGGCGGCGACCTTATGTCGTCGACTGGTTTTTAGTGTTTAAATTAGTTGTATATAAATAAGATTCTTTTCCTTTGATGAATAATTATTTGTTTTGTTTTTTTCTTCTTCTTTGTTTTGCTTTGCCATAAGTCATTTTACATATGCTTTTCTGGTTGTTTTTCGTCCGCTTTTATGACAGTTTATTTGTATACTTTTTTGTAGGATTTGTCTGTCTTTGTGACAGTATTGTCTGATGTTATGACAATTTACCGTTCAGATAACAAGTATTATCGAGCATTTCAAGTCATAAGATGATCGGGGGTATGCTATTTTTCAGATTCCCTTGTGGTAGTTTGCCGATGTGCCAAGAACTCGCAACAAAAAGAATACTGGATTCATGGAGCTTTCTGGTCAAAGTATATTTTTGCTAAATTTTCATTTGGATGATGAAATAAGTTTTCTCATGAAGGAATATGTTTAATTTTACCTTTCACACTCTTTGGTTTTCTTATGCTTTTTATTTCCATGAATATTCATGGTTTAGAGTGTGCTTGACCATTTGTAATTCTTTCTTTTAATTAATGAAATTCAGTTAAAGTTCTTCGTTCAAAAAACAATACACAATATCATTTGTCAACACAACTGTCATATTTACTTTTTGTAATAAAAAATAATATTTATACTCATTTACGTCAAATGTAATTTTTCTATAAAAAATTATATAAATTGAATTTATATATCGAATATATATATATATTTAGAATATATAAACTCAAATTCAAAACTCTATTTGAAAAATTATTGGCAATACAACTTTGTAAGGATCGTTATGTACTACTAATGTTTAGAAGTGACAAGAGCAAAAGGATCAATATGGCTATTTATCCAAGGTAACTCTCTTGGCCTGTAATCCCCCCCCCCCCCCAATGACAGGGACATCTCAGGTTTTTTTAATATTTTATTTATTAAATTCTTTTTAATAATTATCAATATCCAATCTATTAGTTGGCTAATTTAAATATGTTGTTGTGTAGTCCCGTTATAGAACGTCTCTCTCAACTCATTATGTTCTGTTCACAATCGAACATCTGACTTTGCTTAAGGGACTTAGCGCTAGAAATGAGCAAAACTCGACTCAAATTTTATAAATTCGAATCGACTCAAAGTTAAAAACTTTACTTGGAAAATTTTCAAATAAAGTTTGAATGATAAAATATGACTCGAATAACTAGAATATTTATGTAACCTTAATTTCATTTTCTGAAAACAAATTTCCTCTTTTACATTTTAGACTCTCAAATTTGTATTTTATTCAATGTAGCCATCTGACTTTAACTCTTTAAAATTTCTTCTTTCCATCAATTTCTTGACTCCTTTATACTCCCATCGATATTATCCCTCAAAATATCTTTTTTAAGAATAATATTATAAAATATAATTTAGATGATATTTGATTTATTGGATAACATTATAAATCTTACTCATACTTGTGAAAAAGAAAACACACACATATATATATGTATATCGTATATAGTTATAGAAAGTTGTTTAAATTAGAACAAATTAATACCATAATATTATAAACATTACAATTAAATTTGAATATGGACTCAAACAACTCGACTCAACTCAAAAAAATTTTAAATAAAATTTATATAATAAAATAAGTCTCGTCAACTCCACTAACTCAAAATTTTTTTACTCTCGAATACTCGTCATTCCCCAGCGTCTCATTCCGTAAAAGACCAAATTAACCAGTAAAATCTCTTGTTGCAAGTGGATATAATTGCTAATTTTTTCCTGCATTGTTTAGGGTATCATTTTCACTGGTTTTCCAAGACGGACAATAAAAAGTGTACAAATTAGTCCTTTTCAAGACAGTGATGAATTCTCATTCAAAGAGAGAGAGAGAGAGAGAGAGAGAGAGACAGTGATGAATTCTATGTTTCACAGATAAAAGGCATTATTAGATTGTTTGATGGAGAAAGGCTAACTTCAAATAATTTAAAAGTTGATAGTATATGATTTTATGCATTATTAATAAATTAAATAGCAATATATTATTGAAAATAATTTAAATAAGTTCTATATTTAAAATTTTATAGTAATGTTTAAATATTTTATAATAATTGGTCGATTATTTCGGATTAAATTTTGTAAAAACTTATTATAGAAGTAACTCTTCTAATTTAATTTTTTCGCTCATCATACAAAAATTTAAATTTCTAACCTTATTTAAAGAACAAAATATTTCATCCTCTATGCCACTCGTTGATAGTAATCCACTTTTGTTTTTTTATCACATTAAATAGTTAGATTATTACACTAATAAAAAGCAATGCTGCTTAGAACATACCAAATGGAAGCAAAGATCCTATTTGACTTGGTCATGGAAACATAGCCTCAAATGCAACACAACATCTCAATTTATTTAGAGTAATTATTTGATGCATAAGTTGGTGAATTTTTTTTCTCACAAGCGAACTTTTAAAGCTGTTACATATTTTTTAGTTATAAATTCTAACCTTTAAATTTTAAACTTTAAACCATAAAATATATTCTTAGGCTTTAAAACTTAACCACAAACATTAAAATTCTATACATAGACCCCTAAACCATAACCTCTAAACCCTACAAATTAGATGCTTGTTGAAAACAAGTTTTTCACCGTTGGTGCATATAATATTTTTCCGTTTATTAATCCTATTTACCATTAACTGTTAGTTGGCCTAACGGAATGGAGTAGAAATTCTCTACTTTTTTGGTCCTATTTATGCTTCAACGCTAAAAAGGTTATGTTTAGAGTTTAGAGTTAATGTTTAAGGTTAGAGTTTAGGATTAAAATTTAGGGAATTATGGGTAAAGTGTATTTTTCAGGGTTTAGAGTTTATGATTTAGAATTTAGGATCAGGACTTAGAATTTAATTTTTTTTGTGTGTTAGGGCATGACAGACAATTTTTGTCAAGACACAAATTGACTCCCTCAAGTAAGATGAGTTTGAATTCTGACATTATAAATAGAATAAATTAAGTTGAAAGTATAGTTTCCATAATAAATCTTTATAGTACCCGATCTGAATTAATTTACTCAAATTATATATTAATTGTTATTAAAAAATTAAATTTATTGAGATTTATTGATTGACCGAATGGATAAATATGCTCATATTATCTTATCTTAAATGTGTTCAAATCTCTGTATTTACTTTATGAATGTAATTATTTCTCTCCTAAATAAAAAATTAAATTTATTAATATTTTTTTTAATATATTTTTTAATATATTTTTTTCATCATCTAGCTAGAAAAGATCCATTTGTATTCATATGTATGAACAAGCGAGCAATTAAGACCTTGTCAAAACTCTTCTTCCATATAAATACAGTTTACAGAGCACCAAACTTTTCATCCGCCATAGCTGAAACAAAAGAAAGCTCAAAGTTGATAAGCCAAAACAAAAAAGAAATGGGCAGGAAAAGAAAGGGTGTGGAAACGGCGGAGGAAGAAACAATGGGTTGGGATGAAATGGTGAAACAAGCCGCCGGGCTCGGCGGCGTTAGGAGAACCCGGAAGCGATTCGTGGGAGTGAGGCAAAGGCCGTCGGGACGATGGGTGGCGGAGATCAAAGACACCATACAGAAGATAAGGGTCTGGTTAGGCACCTTCGACACGGCGGAGGAAGCGGCGAGGGCGTACGACGAAGCCGCTTGCTTGCTCCGCGGCGCGAATACGAGAACGAACTTCTGGCCGTGTTCTTACACGTCGTTGAATTCAACTCCGGCGCTTTCTTCCAAGATCAGTAATCGTCTTCTCCAAAGGATCAAAGCCAACAATAATCAATGTTCTCCATCGCCACCGCCAACTTCTTCTTCGCCACCGGCGCCAGCTTCTTCCAGCCAGCAGCAAGTCGAGGATAGCAACGATTTCATCAAAGATTTTTTCGACTATGAAAATTTCAACGCCGTGAGTGTTGCCGAACTCGAATCGTGTTTGAGTTCCGATGATAATGAAGATTATTCCGATGGAGCGGCAGCGGCATTGGATTTCGAGTTCTTGAACGAGATTGGATTTGAGCAGCCGTCCATTTACTGTTCTCCTTTTCAGATAGCGGAGGAGCTTCAAGCACCAACAATGGCGGACGAGCAGTCGATGATATCGTACGAGAGGAGATTCTCAGCTTCGCTGTACGCATTCAATGGGATTCCGGAGCTGTTGAAACGAAAGCTGGGGTCAGAAGCTGTCATGGCGGAACGAAGATCGGAGCAATTAACAAAGCTTTCGAATGCATGCAAGAAGAAGAAGATGGAAGAAGAGGAAAAACATGATGGCGAATCGCTTTGGAACTCACTTGATCTTCCACCCATTGTTGCTTTGTTAACCAACTGAGTCTGATATTCGATTTCCACTTCTTAACTTGATTTCGTTATTCTATATTCCATGAAATGCTAATGTATTAAGGAACAATGAAATGTATGAGAATTCACAAAAAAAAATATTAAGGGCTGTTGGAGTTAAAACAAGTAATGAGAAATCACTTTGTTAGTATACTTCGATTATTTATTAATCTCTAAACTCTTGGTAATTATATTTAAATGCGTTCGAATGTCTAAAAGATGTCAACAGAATTATAACTCGGTACCGACAGATAAATTCTTAAATATAATTGAATGTATAAGAATTCATAAAAGAAAAATTAAGGGTTTTTGGAGTTAAAACAAGTAACGAGAGAAGTCACTCTTTTAGCATATATATATATATATATTGAATAGTTTCTACTTAAGGGTACATGAGAAGAATTTTGTTATTAATGAGTTTGAATCTACAACTTAGAGGAGAAGGAATGTTGTTGATAAAAGTTTTTAAACACGGCTTTAGAGATTATTAACACTCTTTTAGTATACTTAAAATATTTATAATTACTAAGCTCCTCGTAATTATATTTAAATTCATTTGAATGTCTAAAAGATATTAACAAAACTATAACTTTGTCAATGACAAATAAATACTTAGATCGAAGATAATTATATCTAGATATATTTGAAGATTCAAAAGATGTCAACTAAATTAAGATTCTGACCTAATATTGAGTTTACTAAAGAATCTCCTATTTATAAGTAGGCGATTGAATATTCTTAATGAATGCCTATATGTTTGATTAATGTCTTGTGAATCCATTTTAGGATCGTCACATCAAGATTCAGACTTAGGTGGCCTAGATTCGAACTGCATAATTTGCAGTGTGTGTTCCCTTTTAAAAAATTAAAAATAAAGAATAAATATTATCATATAATCATATCATTGAATTAACTAAATTTAGCCAAAAAAAGACCAATTGATTTTGTTTTTGCTTACGAAAGAACTCAATCGGTTGCACTTTGATTCATAATAAGGGTTCAATCATAAGCATTTTTTTCCACAAGGACTCGATTAAGTTTCTACTAAGATCTTTTTAAACTCTTTATCCTAAATAAAACAAATAAAATAACTATTGACATTATAGAAAAAAAATATCAACTTTAAATGAACGAAATTATTTGTAAACATAAACAAATCAAATATATTTTTGTTCAAACTCGTTCATTTAACAAAAGAACATTAAATTTTTGTTTATAGTCATTTATTTAACTTAATAAACGAATATTACACAAACAATATATAAACGGTTCACAAATAGTCCGTAAGAATCAAACCATGTATGTATAAGAAGAGGGGTACAGATTAACTAAAAGCCTGATATCTTCACAGATAAATTCTTGACATCCATTCAATCAAAATGACCAAAACTAAGGCAAGAAACAACATATTCACCATTTCGACTCTTCATTTTTCTTTACGTAACTATGTCTAATACTCGTTTCTGATACATGACGCAGATATCACCTTCCAAGGATCCTCCAAAACATAAAAAACTTGGAAAACAAATTTAAACATATCCAAGTCCAATACATGCTTGTAGCCGATTCTTACACCACAAGTGTAAACCCTAATCATCAAAAGTGGGGATAATCCAGAAGACCGAGGTAAATTCTAGCATGATAATTCACAAAAATTCCCCTTAGGTTCCATAACATTGTTGAAACCCTAATCATCATTAAAGAAAAACTGTGTCAGAAGTTGGACTAACATTACATAACCAAGTAATATTGCATTGGCCAACCCTAGTGTCTGAGGACCGGCTCCACAGTTACCCATCTAAAATAGAGCGTCACAAAAACCAAAATATAAGAGATATATACATAGAATGTTGTTATTCACATGCATCATTGGAGATTCATGGAGAAGGGTCCTTGAAAATATAGAATACTCGTTTTACAGGACCCGGAGCTGTGCGAGGAATGCGGCACAAAGATCCAAGAAAAGAAACTGTGGCCCCTGAATCCTTTGAAGATCCAGCAGATACTTCTCCTCCCGAGTTTTATAAAGCTGTCGGTATCCAATGGCAGAAAAAAAAAGTGTTAGCATTTTTACTGAGGGCATTCAATATTCTACAGCTACACAGCACAGTAAAATCCCAAACAGTTAAGACATTACCTGCAATTCGAATTTGACAACATTAGGCAACTTGGTAACACCATCATTTTCTATGATGGTTGATTCATCACCAAAATAGTGATTGTTGTGCACGGGATTGCTAAGCATGCCTTCATTAAGACTGGGAATGTTAGGAATCCACCTGCACTTCATGTTGTAGTGTCCTATCTTCTTCCAACAGACATTGAGTTCTTGCAAAGCTTTCAGAACTTCCGTCATGATTTCACGAGGATGGGCCCGAGACTGTATATAAAAAAACAGGAGTCAAACTCAGGGACATAAAAGGTGTTAGTCCCACTAGTGGTTCTCCACATGTGCTGCATACCAAATCTAGTCTTAATTGTCTGAACTTCTTAATTAGTAAGTATCAACCATATTTATCCTGCTGATTATAGTTTATTTTTCACCATAGTAAGTCTTTATCATAAATAAAACCAGACATTAAAATGCCTATAGACTGAAGCTTTACCACCCATATGACTACAATGAATATCATACAAAGTCACCAGTGTGGGAAAAGTGCTTGAGACTCAGAAACTCAGACCTGAAGTCCAAGAGCCCATTTCCTCTCGAGGCCTCTTAAACCCATTGCTTGATAATCAGCATATCCTGTAAGGCGGTGTCCAACAGCTGGAGATGTAGGTTCACTAGGATGTAATCGGTTGAAGCCAGATTCCTAAAGTACAGATTAAAAAAAAAAGAATTAGAGTTGAATCACGATAGGAAAGCGAAGGAAGAATAAAGACGATGTCAATTAACTAGTGTAACAGAAATAGATCCTAAATGGTGGATTCTATAACCATGAGGGAGCTTTAGATAAGCAATGTCAGCAATAAGTAGAAAAATTACAAATAAAACACACCACAGTTTCTTGAAACTCGGCTCCAAGATAGCCACTTGAGACTCGGAATCGATTGTCCAATAGTAAGTAGTAAGCAACGGTTCCCTGGAAGATAACACAATAAGCAATAAGCAACAGTTCCCTGGAAGATACTCAACAGTTCCATCAAGACAATGAGTTGGAGAAATTGAAACCTCATTCTGAATTCTATTGCGAAGAGATTCAACCAGATGGTTCCTTTCAAATCCCATTCTGATCACTTCCTGAAGGATCTCCTCATCAATCTGTAGTTATGTTTCAATCAGGAACTAACACTAAGACATGGCATAGTATCAAGCATTGAAATTAAAATATCTAATGTAGCTGAATTCAGAACTTCTCAGGCACTACCAAGTCGCAGGCTAAATCTCATTATATGATCCATAAAGCATTTAAGCAATGCTTGTGTCACTTATGGGGTTGGGAATGGTAAGGAAATAGCTTATAGGAGTAAATCTATTTCCAGGAGTCCAATAACAGGCAAGAAAACTCAATAATTACAAAGTAACTTACGTTAATATTAAGCATATTTACAACTCAGGAAAAACAAAATCAACAACCTTTCTTGCTTGTTGCATTGTATCGGGTGGGGGGACAGCTAAATATCTTGGAAGATGTGCTTGAAACCACGGATGCTGGCGGATCTCAGGAATGGTCATTCTTTTCATTGGATCTACTACAAGCATCCGTGGAATCAAATCTCTAGCACCAGGAGATAAATGGCTTGGAAGAGTGTATATGCCTCCCTGACAGAAAAATAATGCCAATTACAAGGTATTATCTCTTGATTAAAAATGAAAATCTGATTCAGAAAAACAACAAAGTGAAAATAAGATGAGCATATAAAGCATATAATTAACTAATACTTATTTTTTGAGAGACCTACGAAAAATATTGGACTAAAATATGATGCCACTTACCTTTATTTTCTTAAAGAGGTTGGGAATGTTTTCATCATCAAAAGGAAGGGTTCCACAAAGAAGGGCATATAATATAACACCACAGCTCCATACATCCACTTCAGGTCCAGCATACAGTTTCCCAGAAATAACCTGTAACAGCAGAGATCAATATGCATTAGGAAACGCCATCATGACACAATACAAATTTCAATTAAATAAAAGAAAACTAAAACAATAGGACGATAAATGTAAGAAATACACCATTATTTTTAAATTCTCGGACTCGTACCTCTGGGGCAGCATAGTTTGGGCTACCACAACTTGTCTTCAGAAAATGACCATCTCTCATTATGTTGCTCAAGCCAAAATCAGCAATTTTCACATTGCATTTAGAATCCAGAAGCAAATTTTCAGGCTTCAGGTCTCGATGAACCACCATATTTCTATGGCAGTACTCCACCCCAGAAATTATCTGCTTAAAGATTTTGTACATAATTTGTAAGAAGAAAACGAATGTCTGTAGCTAATAGTAATAAACAAGAATTTCCAACCAGACCTGCTGAAAAAAGTTGCGAGCCTCATCCTCCTGCAATCTTCCTTTCTCCACAATATAATCAAAGAGTTCTCCGGACTTCACATATTCCATAACAACAAATATATCCGTTGCTGTCTCTATGACCTCGTAGAGTCGTATGATGTGAGGATGCATAAACAATCTCAAAATTTTAATCTCCCTTCTAACTGCACCAAAGATTAAGCCTTCCTCATTCAATAATTCTATAGAATTCAACAAACACATGCAAGAATCCATGCAAGCAAAACATGGGTCGAGATTTGAGAAATCTACTAAAGGTCCTCTTTTTGTTTCACTCAACAAATTGTTTCCATTTTAACAGCAATACAGAATCAAGACAGTTTATAAAGTTTGAATTGATAACTTTAAATTTTAGTTCTGTAAGCCCAATAGCACGCAGAAAAAAGTAATAATCAAACTCAACATATGAAATTCAATCCTGCAAAATAACAAACTTTAAAAAATCATTAAAAAATTGTGAGAAATCTAATTTATAATAAGTAGTAAACTTAAGGTGTGCTAGATCGAGCAAAAAAGTGGAAAGTGAAAAGAAAATAAATTTTGAGTGTGCTTCGTGGGAAGGAGAAATGAGGGGAAAAGAAGAAAAGATGTCATTTTCCATCCTAATGCATTAAAAATAGCATTCCAAATTAGAAATATCAGAGAAAGGTGAAAGTTTAGTGTGTAATTTACAATATTTATGTATTTTTAAAATGTTTAGCTTTATTCATTAATTTTTCAAATTTCAACTCTACCGAGCCATGGTTTGAAAGAAAATAATTTGTTCTTTAAATTTTTTTAACAATATATGTATTTTCTTTCAATTTTCTCCCCTCTAATTTTTTCATCTTTCAAGTTTCAAAATTTCTACCAAACAAAGCATATTAATGTCGTAATTTTTGTCAATCTAATATTACTATATTCTTAATTCTCAAGCGTGTTTCTTACTTCAACAAGTAAACAAAACCTAAAATTCAACCTCTAAAAAAGAATTTACCTTTTTCCTCCATCTCCATATTCTTAATCTTTCTCCGATTAAGAATCTTAATAGCGACTTTATAACCAGTAGAACAATGTTCAGCAATTTTAACCTTTCCAAAGGAGCCAATTCCAAGCGTTTTTCCAAGCTTGTAATTCGACAATACATTATCGGCTCCACTTCCTCCTCTTCCTCCTGATCCGTCCATTTTCCTTCCCTTTTCCCTAAAAATACACTAAAAAATAAATAAATCAATTCCGATCAAAGCTGCTAGAAAATCTTGAAAATTAAAGTTTAAGGTTACCTGATTCGAATCGGAACCGCCTCCGCTAGGTTTTTGTTCTGATGGAGAATCCAATCGGAGAAGAGCGAGCGAGCGAGCGAGTTTGTTTGTTTGTTATTGGCTGAAAATCTCTTTTCCCCTCTTTTTCTCGCCCTTATGATTTGATAGAACAACAGTAATGCCCCCTCCTTAATTTGTCGTTTTTTTGTTTTTCATGGATTTTTTAATTGAAAGAAGGGATTATATCACATTCGGCACATGTACTTTAATAAAATATCAATATGGTATTTGTACTTTTAAAGTGTGCAATGTGGTACTTGTAGTTCAACAAAATATTTAATTTGGGATTTGTACTTTGACAAAATGTTCAATTTGGAAAAATTATCATTCCCCTTTGTTTTATTTATTTATTTTTCACATAACATTTAATATCAAGGATAAATCTATTTACCCAAATAGAAAACAATTTGAAACCAAAAGTAACTTGAATTGAATGCAATTCGAATTTCGTTTACCAAAATTTGATTCAAACTGAATATCAATCCGATTTTAACTCGATTATTGAGTCTTTGAATAAATACTTTATTTTTATTATTATCTATTTATGCGATAAATAGTAAAATGATGTATGTTTTGTTTTTTATTTGTGTTATACTATTAGTTAACAACCACCTTTGATAATAATTTAAATGTTCAAAATGTTTAATATCATTTTTGAACCGTTTTTTTCTGCATCCACCACATATCTCAATTTCTCTCTCTCAAATTTACCCATTTACCAAGTAGATCACATCGTGAACTTTTCGGGTAAGATTAATACGAATTCGCGAAATAAAATCTAACACAACTTATAAGGTCAGGTTCGAGTCAAATTATCATCCTTAATGATGGTTGATTTTGAAACATTAAATGATTAAGAGTTGAAATTAAGCCTAAATGATAAAATTGACAAATAAAATGACACATTTTTACAATCATATAATCATTTTATTATATATATGATTGAACTTATATCCAACTCTACTCAAATTGAATCAAAGATTTAAATGTTAACTAGACTCAGAAAGTGATTGATCTAATGTTGACCCGATCTGAAAATTGACTGATTTGATGTTGATCTGCTAAAAATTTAACTGGTCTAATATTGACATAACTTGAAAGTTGGCTGATTCGATATTGACACGACTCAAAAGTTGACTGATCTAAAATTGACCTGACTTGAATTGGCCTGAATCGATAATGACTCGATTCGATACCTGAATCGAATTGACTCACCATAGACCCGAACTAAATTCGAACCAGATCTGACCCGACCCAAATCGGAACCGAATATAGTCTTGATCTAAAATGACTCAATCCAAAATAATCATACCCAAACTTAATTTGAATGTTTATATACCTGTAACACCCTAGACCCGATGTCACATTTGGGCCTTAAGCCCAAAGCCATTTATAAAATTTGCAACTAGATTTAGCTCAACATAAACATTTCCATAAATCCAACAACGTTTTAGAAATAAGTCAATACAAAATAGTTAAACCATCTGCATAGAAGCTCCAATTTAAAACAAGGTAATTAAAAACATTTGACATGATTAACAAATCCAAATAAAGTTATAGACATAAATCAAGGGTCATATGAATACATTACCCGACAAGCCTAGGAATTGTACTATTGATCACATCGATGCTCTGAAATCCCACTCTGATATGACTCATTTGAATGCAACGCAACCACCTAAAAACCTACATAAGGAAACAACGATTCCAAACACTGAGCTCATAAAGCTCAGTGAATACACCTCTACTCTACCATGCTTCATGCAGATCATAAATACAAGCATGTAGCTAAGCAAGATGATATGTCCATCAAAATGATACGTGAAGATACTTTAGTTGCCTAAACACATATTAAACATAATATAATAAACATGGGGCACATAAGGCCCAAGTATACTATACCACATCAACATAGGAGTAACATAGGAGTGAGACCCGAGTCACAAAGCATCGGGAACGTATACTCAATGGGTGAGGCCAGGTCACACAGTATAGGAACATACACCCTGTGTAACAACCAAATTCTCAGGTTAGTGAATCGGGTCTTGGGCCTAGGTTATGGGCCTTTATATTGGAAGAATAAGTTAAGGGCTTTGGGTGGTTGAAAAATTGGGGAGGATATTATTGAGGAGAGAGAAAAAGGAAAAGTGGGAGAAAATGGTGGAGAGAGTTTTAGAGAGAGAAAAGAGCTTTCAACTTATTTTTGCCGCTATTCGATGGTCTGATTTTGACATCGTCAGCACTGTTGGAAAGATCTCGTTAAGACGAGTCTACCGGTGGCCGCAACGTCGCCACCGCCACTTGTTGAGGTGAGAGAGAAAAAGATTCGAGGAGTTAAAATGAAGTTGTTCCGCTAGTGATCATCGAGAACCACCACCAAAGTTGTGCTCAGAAGCTAGAAAATAGGAGGTTTAGAGCTTTGACGTTCACATTTGACCATCAGAGCCGCCACACGTGCCCCCGCCTGGCGTAGGCGTGCGACGTAGCCTCCAGCAAGCCCTAGCAGCTTGGGATGAGCTGAGTCAAGCCAGCCTGTTGAGCTGATCTAAGCTGAGGAACCGAGCAGGTCTATCAAGTGGACCCTTTAAGTCGAACCGAGCCAACCGTCGTGCCGCTGTTATCGTTAACTGGCGTTAACTTTTTCCAAGAGACCCTACCTGGGGGTTTCTCGATGTTCTAAGTCCGTTGGCGCAATTCATTTCACCAAATTTGAACTCAGTAAGTTATTTTTACACGTTTGACCTTGTGGATTAGTTAGGGAATGAGTTTAAGTAAAATTGTGGTATTCGTATATTTATGAGGTTTGTTCAGGCTTGAATACCTAATCAAGATGAGCATTTGGGGAACTCGAGTAAGGATTTATTAATAATTGCTAAGGTTAGTAAACCTCAAACTCCTATTATTTCATGAGCATTATAAATGTGATTACTTTGTGTGTTAGTATCAGCAAAATAGGTAGACGATGAATAAGCATGAGTAGAGACTGATATTATGAGATGCATGATGATGTTGTGAACATGTTGAGGCTTGTGGAGGCTTTAGAGACTGTGTAGGATCGTTTGACAGGCTCATATAATTATTTGATGATTGATTGGTTAATAATTGTGGTGCTTTGTATGCTTGATTGAATAGATTGACATGTTCGATAGAGATTATACTACATAGACTAATAATTGGTAATATTTGAATAATTGATCATAAGGTCGGGAATTGATATTAAATGATTTTGAAGCCGGTAATTAATATTAATTGAGCGAATGCGTTAGTAACCAGACCCTAATAACTTTCATAAGCTTTAGGGACCGAATAAAGTGTTGTAATACCAAAATTCAAGGAAATGGTGCAAACCCGTGTATAGGGTATTGGTACGAGCTTTAGCCGTACAAGTATGTGTTTGGATGTCGTATCTGTACGGGTCGACCCGTACCAGTACTTATGGAAATCTAGGATTTCTAGTAAGCAATATCTGTATCAATACACATTTGAGTACCGGTACCCGAGGTACTGTATCGATACTCATGTTCGAGTACCAATACCCACTAAACAAAATCATTTATAATGCAAATAAAAGATGGAAATTATGTGGGATGATAATGAGATAATATGGGTTAATAAAGATAATAAATGAGGATGATTAATTTACACTTTCATAATGTATTAACAAGTTGGTAAACTTAAATGATTGCTTGATAATCGATAGAAACCATAGAGATTGGTAAACATGTAAATGTTGTGTGATGTGTGGTAATCATGTACATGTTGTGTGTTGTCTGGACACTTGATTGGTTGAGTTACCTTGTTTGTTGGGATTCAGATACCTAGAGAAAGAGTGTTGCAACACCATGTTAGAGATGTTGAATGTACATTCCTGAAGCTATGTGACACCAGGTCTCATTTGAAGATGCTCGACGAGAGATTTCGAGCATGAGTGTACGTTCCTAAAGCTGTATGGCACCGAGTCTCACCCAAAGAGTATACGTTCCTGAAGTTGTGTGACACTAGGCCTCACTTAGAGTGTATGTTCTCGAAGCTTTGTGGCATTGGGTCTTACTCTAGGTTTGTGGTTATGACTTTGTATGCTTTAACTCGGATGATCTAGTGAGATCCCGAGTATGGTTGGGGCTTGTGGGCCATGTATGATGTTTTTCTATGTTGAAAGTATGTGTTTAGGCGACTAGAGGTAGTGTCACGTATTCATTTTATCTATCTTTATTACTCGTACTAGTTTGCATGCTTATGTTTATAATTAGCATGAAGTATAGTAGAGTAGATGTCTACCACTGTGCTTTGCAAGCTCAACGCTCAGAATTGTTGTTTCCATGCATATGTTAATCGTTGGATCGTAGGATTAATGAGCACTATCGGTATGAGATTCTAGCATGTGGTGACCATCAGAGTACGGTACTTATGTTTAACGGGATATGTATTCTTAGGACCTTACGTGGTGGAGTCTATAATCCTTATTTTGAAATTGTATTGATCAATTCAAATATTCAAATGTTTTAAATTAAATTGAAGCTCTTTTATACCATTTATTTATTTATCTATATTTTTAACTATTGGCCTTAGATGGTTTTTTAGTAAATAACTTGTTGGGCTAACCTAGTTTGAGAAATTTTATAATTTTGGTTTGGGCTTGAGGCCCAAATATGACATCTAGGTCGGGAATGTTACAATAGTGGTATCAGAGCTTAGGTTTAGCCTGTTTTAGAAAACTCATGGTGGTATATGTGTTTTAGTAAGGTTTCTAGTGAATACAAGCCCTTAAATTAAGTTTGTACTCCTTAAGACTGGAATCATGATGGTGTGTCCAACGTTGCAACGCTAAAATGGTTGCGATCGTGGCCAAAAGGGTTGAGTTAAGTGTTGAGCCGCTCATAGGAGAGATTTTAGGGGGCGAGGACGCCCTTGATTGTTGAGATGCATGTTAGTTGAATAATGCCAGAGTCGAGGATGTATCATCCTCCCGCCACCTAAATAGTGTTTTCGCTGTGTGTTGTAGGCGTTATGAAGCCTTCAGATGCGTTATGATAGTTTGTGGCAAAAATATTTATCGTTATACGTGAATAACATTAAGTTGTAGGTATGGATAAACTGCTCTCAAAATCAATTAGTGGATGCACGTTGGTTGGAGGATCTTTTGTTCTACTAAAGAAAGTCTCATTGATACCCGAGAAGTATCATCGCCCTTTTTCAAGGGCTTTTCTCAAAAATAGTGGATTCGGGATACACTAGCTCGTTAGAGTGTGGCTAAATTTAGACATTCTACAGGTTTGTGAGAGAGCTACCTTCTTGGGAGTTGTTACACCTTGGAAATTGCTTTGGTTAATCAAGCACGATGCTAGATAGTAATGTCAAGAGTTGTGCTCAAGGCTTTGAGACCCCGAGGGAAAACAACCTTTGGTAATGAGAATTTTGAACCGTTGCTCTTTTATCGTGATTTTTGTGGTGGTCATTTTGAGAATGGCACAACGAGGTTGTGAGACATGTTTGACCGTTCGATAGATGCCAACGTGTGTAGTTCAACGCTTAAGAGCTTTTAGACTGTAAGAGTGTTTGACTGCTTAGAGAAGTCGTCAAGACTTCCTCCCTATCAAGGACGCGAATAGACATTCAGTTAAGGCCGAGTGGGACGTCGGTGCCTATCACCCTTGTTAGATGACACTAACTCTGTTGAGAAAGTCAAAGGTTCAATTACGAAGGTGTAACCCGTATGAGTTTTCTTTTTTCTAAGTGTTTTGCCCAAAAAAGAACCGGTCTTATTTTCTAGTAAGAAGTTGGTTCGTTGAAGTGATGTTTAAACCGTTGATAGCTTGTTAACTAACAGTGAGGGACTGTTACGTGTCTCCTAAGGTAGATGACTCGTTAATCGATTGAGAAGTACTCGTGTGTTTTTCCCGGATTGGTTCAAAAATAAGATGGTTGTAGTTAAAGTGTTAAGGGCTTGTAGTTTTGAAATGAATTTTAGAATGAATATTTCTCTCTTTAAGTGTGTTGTGGTAACAATTGATGTTTGTAGTGATGTTTGAGGTGTTTCAGCTATGATATGGTGGGGGACACCATATTGTTTCTCGAAAATAAGTTTGATGCTTTGTGTGACTCATGTGAATGTATATGAATATGGAAATATGAGTGTTGGTAAGATAATTACCTTAATGACCTTGTGTGTGGAAAGGTTAATTACCATGCAATAAGTTAAAGAAGCAAGGTTTTGATACTTCGTAAATACTTTTAGTTGTGTCACAGTTTCCTTGAGGCAAGCCGATGAACGTTGGTGGAGAGTGAGATCATTTTGTTGTGATAGTGGTGCTGACTCGATTAAAGTCGAATAAGATCTCGAGACCTTTGAGGATGTTTTGTTATTTTGGCAAGGCTATATTTTTATGCTAAAATAGGGAATGTTGTGTTCACCTCAACAATGTGAAATTTTGGGTGTGATGAGTGCATATTAGACCTATTTTATATGCCCTTAATCTTTGTCTTTTGCATGTTTTTAAGCTCATTTAGGTTGTATTTATGATATATTGTACATAGTTGCATGTAGATAGGGAGTTACACCACCTATGCTTCAATTGTCATATATATTGGTACTTTTCACGGGAAATATGGTATTTTGTGGACGTGCAAGATGCTGGAGGATTGCTGGAGAAAGAGATGAGCAGATCGCATGGTTATAGCTGACGAGGCATAAAGAGATGGAGATGAATATATCTTTGCCTAAGTGGACTTTCTCCCAGATATGCAACATTAAATATAGCGTGAAATCAATGGCTTTTCTTTAATGAAGCCCTACACTTTAGGGTACTGAAGCCCTAGTTTCACTGTCTATATAAAGAAGACTTGGACACCACTCAAAGGGGGAAGATCTATAGAGAGTAGGATTTAGACGACAGTCCTAGTCCGAGCTTACAAAGAACCACTGGGGCAAATCTAGACGATTCTCCTCAACGAACAATGCCATCGAGAGAGGTTGATAGAGAGGAGGCTTGCAGCACAATTGGACGGCTTTAAGGGAGTTTTGTCGTGGACGCTCAACTTTTCTTTTTATCT
This sequence comes from Hibiscus mutabilis, assembly GCA_019671005.1. Classification (NCBI taxonomy): domain Eukaryota; kingdom Viridiplantae; phylum Streptophyta; class Magnoliopsida; order Malvales; family Malvaceae; genus Hibiscus; species Hibiscus mutabilis. Next base: position 34,178,449 of record CM033714.1, read on the forward strand.
TGCTTTATAAACTGTTGTACTTTATACTTTTAATTATGGTTGCTTTCGACTCAAACATGAGCTAAACTCTTTTAGTTGGGATTATTGCGTCCCAGGATTTTATGTTTTGATTATTTTATTTCAATGTTTAGTTGTTTTTATTTTCATCTATTATGTTCATGTGCTTAATGCATAGTTAATCGTAATAGTGGGGCTAAGCTGTCAACTTAGTCTTAATTCGGCTTAGACATAAGTTTAGGGTTTCAATGACTAAAAGGGAGTTCTTAACAAATAATACAGTAGTTAGGGTTAACATAGACATGTATCACCTTAATTGCAAACACATTCCTAAGTACGATAACTTTGTATTTATTAATCCAATCCTCATGGGCTCGACACTATACTTTCACTTTATTACTTGATACGACGAGTATACTTGTTCCAAAGTGCATCACTATTTGACATGCATCAAGTTTTTGGCGTTGTTGCCTGTGATTGGCAATTGATAATTACGTTGTAATTGCGCTTAGGACTTTTATTTTAATTGCATTTAATTTTTGTTTTTGTTTATTTTTAGGTGCTTTCTAGTGCATGACCAGAAGGTCCACCAAAGACCATATTCTTCCTTACAACCTAGAGCTCGAAAAAACTTTGAGGAAACCGCGATGAAAGAACAAGACTATGGGGATCAAAGAAGAGATTCCACCAAGAAACAATCCTGACAACGTGCGTAATCCAGAAGATGTACTTCCAATTATTGGACAGGGAGTTGGTGGCGGAGTTTAAATTAATGGCCAAAACCGATAGGAGAATCCATCATCTACCAGGCCTAGAAGATTTATTAAATATATCATTGAGCCTGTCATGAATAACCTCAACCCACCAATTGTGGTACTCAATCTATGTACAAACCATTTTGAGCTAAAGCTCATTATGTTCAACATGCTCAATAATATTGAACAATTTGGAGGATCCAGAAGAAAAGATGATCGTGAGCATATTCAAGCTTTCTTGGAAGTCTGTGATTGCTTCAGGCAGCCAAATATATCTACCAATGCCTTACGACCCAAGCTATTCTCTTTCTCACTGCGTTATCGAGCCATAACATGGCTGAAAACTTGTTCTGCGGGATCTATTACATCTTAGGATGACTTGTGCAATAAGTTTCTGCACCGATATGATCCACCAAACGTGCACAACCAAAGGCGAAGTGATATCATCTCGTTCCAACAGTACGATGATGAATCCATGTATGAAGCATGTGATATATACAAAGATATGCTTGAGAGGTGCTCGATTCTTGGATTTACAGATTGGCTATAAGTCACAATGTTTTATAATGGCGTCAATGCACCAACAATGATGATGATTAACTCGTCAGCTAATGGTACTTTACTCAACAGAGAACCCGGCGATGCTTTTAGAGTACTCAACAAGATAGCTAACACTGACTACTAGTTCCCTTGAGGGAGATTGAAGCCTGGAACTAAAGCAGTTGGAACCCTCCAATTAGATGATTCTCAGATTGTAGCATCTCAACTCTCGACCATCACCAATCTGCTCAAGAACATGCAAGGAACCTCCAATGTCTGGGAGGCCAAAACGGTGCAATACACTTGTGAGCAATATGATGGGGAACATCAGTTGAATGAATACCCTCAACAACATGAATCTGGATGCTATGTAGGGAACACCAACCGTAACAACAACCCCTAGTCCAACACCTACAACCCAGGGTGGAGGCAACATCCAAATTTTGGTTGAGGAGGCAACAAGGGAAATTCAGGGGCGCAACCAGCTACATCTAATGACCCTCATGGATTTCAACAAAAGACTCAGAGGCAAAACCATGGAGCTTCTAACTCTAATTCTAATTCTTTCAATTACTCTTATCCAACATTTATGGAAACTGCTCGCGTCATTATGCATGATCAAGTAGACCATCTAAAAAATCATAGTGATTTGCTCACAACATAGACTATCGTGTTGCAAAACTAGCAATCGGTCATGCAAAACAACACTGCCTCGATAAAGTCCCTCGAGACTCAAGTAGGGCAGATCGCCTAGATGTTGCAGACGAGACCACTTGCGGACTACCTAGTGATACTGAAGTCACTAAAGCCTTTAATGTAAAGTAATGTAATGTCGTTACTCTTTGTAGTGGTATACAATTGATAGAAAAAAAGCCAAGTTTGAGGGAACCCCGCCAGTCGATCCTACTCTAAGCAAGCCATTCATCAATACTCCTACACCAACATAACCAACTCATGTGTCTAATATAATGAGTGAACTTACTACTGATGGCAAGGAAGACATAGTTGAGGAGGGACTTGCATCCCGTAAGCCACAAGATAAGCCCAGAGCACCGTCTCCTTTCCCATAGAGATTGAAAGCTCAAAAACAAGATGTCAAGTATTAGAAATTTCTGGAGAAGCTTAAAAGTTGCAAATCAGTGTACTACTTCTAGAGGCCATTGATCAGATGCCTATATATGTAAAGTTTCTGAAGGAGATCATGACAAATAAGAGAAAAGTGAGTGATGTTGAAACTGTCACCACCATGGGTAAGTTTGTGGCTGTGCTGAGTGATTTACCACCCAAGATGAAGGACCCTGGCAGCTTCACCATTCTATACTCGATAGGCCACAACTACTCTAGCCGTGCCTTACGCGATCTCGGTGCGAGTGTGAACTTAATTTCAAAATCTGTGTTTAAACGATTAGAGATGTGAAAAGTAAGGCCTACATTACTAATCTTTCAGTTGGCTGATCGATCTCAAATCTGACCTGAGGGCAAAATTGAAGATGTGCTGGTTAAGGTAGATAAGTTTGTCTTTCTGATAGACTTTATCATCCTCGACTACGAATATGATGAAAAATACTCCCATCATCATGGGGAGACCATTCCTAGCCACCGGACGGATCATGATCGACAGTGAGAATGGCAACTTCACCATGAAGATGAATGACCAAACGATCACATTTAATGTCTTTCATAAGTACATGAATGACTATGATAAATGCTAGCTTGTAAAAAGTGAAGAAGAGTCCATTAAAGAAAGTTTGCCTGAGATATGTAACAATACTATACTCAATACTAATGAACAAGCTGACTTTGACAGTGCCATGCATGGAGACGAGAAAAAGGTAAGGTTGAGAATAAACAACACAACATTGTGCTCACTAAACAAGGTATTACCTTTGAACCTTTGAGTCATGCTAAATTTAAACTTTCCATACCTTCACTCGAGCATCTATTGGTACTTGACCTTAAACACCTCCCCCTTAAACTTAAATATGTATATCTAGGGGAGAACAATACACTACCTATCATCATAACTGCTTGCCTAAAATCTAACCAACGGACTAAACTTTTAAATGTTTCAACACAACGTAAGGAAGCTTTTGGATGAAATATTGCTGACTCAAAGGACATAAGTCCTACGCTACGCATGTATCAGATTTTTTTTGCAGGAAGGCACAACGGTTTGACTACACCTTACTGGAAACTTGTTCCAATTGAGAGAGCTGTGGACGAATTGGAGATTATCAAATGGCATGAGGGATGTGTAGTTGACACTTTCTAAAAGTATTATCATTTGTTGCCTCCCGATTGGGGTGAGCTTAATGAGTTGCTGAAATTATTAACCATTTATAATGGAGCACCTGTCTTGCGTGATAAGAACAAGCTCTTACTATTAAATACCTAATAATTCATTCTTTTTAATCTTTTTTATTTTGTTATATTTTCTTTTCCATATTTTTAGATTTTATTTCCTTTAAGAAGTTTGGTTAATAAATTTTGGCAGTTATTAAGAAGAGATACTTACGGGGTCCTCCAAACAGTAGACGAACATCGTTTGATAGAAGGGTATATTCCTTGGAAATCGAGAGAAGGGTTTTTCTCCACTTTTACACCAATCCAACTCAATCACTTTTCTATACATTGTCACATCCCGAAAATTGACCTAGTCAGAAATAGGTTTTGGTGATCGGAAATTTTGAATCCGATGTGTTAAATGTTTGTAATGATTGGCCTTTGTACCATTCTTGTATAATGAAGTTAAATTTTGGTCCTATTTGAGTAAATGAACTTCCTTGTACGAAATTCAAAGCCAAAAATACAAATTCTGAGCTAGGCGTATCGATATTGTCAAGCCAGTATTGATACGGCCCAACTGCCAATAACTAACTTACCTATTTTAGCATGAGCATATCGATAAGCTCGTGAGAGTATTGATACGAGTTCCCTGTTTTGAATCTATTTGAAGCCCAAATTAAAGGAAATTGAAGCAAGGTGCTTACTCACCTCCTTGCTAGGCCTTCCCTACGTGAAAGTCATCAGAAAAGATGAATAATTGTCATCCAATTGACAATTGAATGAAAGGAAGAAAAGTAATTTAATTGGGTTTAGAAAACCCTTGAGGAAATGTAAGCTTCCTATTGGTTGCTATATAGGTGGGAAATAATTAAAGTTGGCTCTTAGGAATTCTTAAAGAAAGAAAGCTTTCTTCCTTGCTATGTTCTCCCGGAACTAAAAGCTCTCCTTGCTTTGAATAAGCTCACACCTCTATTTCCATCTTCAAGCTAAAGTTTAAGCAAGCACCTCGGTTCCATCTTTTTCCTTTGTTCAACCTCGGTACTTCGTTTGAAAGCCTACGACTCGCTCAAATATTGGAAAATGATCCCTTGTCATCTCCGAATGAAGCTAGGCACAACAAAATTATAATCCAAGAATCCCGTAATCAAGGTGAGTGTAGTATTGTCAAGGGATAGGCAATGAGCCATCCCGTTGCATTTTTATATAATAATTGCATTTTGTTTAAAAGCTCACATAGAGCAAACATGTGTGGATGCTAACGGCTAGCATGGTAAGTCCTTACATTATTTGATATGTCTATGAGTATATATGTGGTATCCGATATATTATGATTATGATATGATATGATATAATTCCGATATGATATGATCATGCTATGATATGTTATGGAGCTAAGCCTCAATTCTGATTCTGATATGTTATGGCCTACGGGCATAAAGGTAAGTAATATAATGAAATATGTGTAACCTTTGACATTTGTGAATTTTGGATACAATTGGCATGCCATAGGGTTATTTGAGCTCGTATAAGTAAGGGATTGGACTACGGTCCGAGGCTATGGCCTATATGTGGGAGAGAATGATGGACTGTGTAAGGGACTATCTGGAGCTATGGCTCAAGGCCATGGCCTATTTTCTGTTATATGTGGCTACGACCTATTTTCTGATATATGTATGGTGTAAAGGGGAATCCGCATATCCACTAGGCTATGTAAGCCTAACATATGTATGTCTCATGCATTTCCGGATCCTAAGCTTTCGGGACATCAATTGTGTAATTTGCGGTTGCAAGTCACTCCCACTACCATATGTATGTCTACTTTTGTTTCTAAACTCCTAGTAAGGTGGCATAAATTTTAAACGCGTTGTAATAGTTTATTCTGATGTGGTTGTGCAAGCATAATAGTACCTAGGCGTTGTATGTTATAATGGTATGTTTTGAACTTAGTAAACTAGCTAAAATGAGCCTAAATGCACTAATTGGTAAAACCTTGGTAAACGAATTTTAAATGTCTTGAAATTTGACACACGATTAGAAATACTATTTTTAGGATTTTTGGTAAAATTTGGTAAAATTTGAATAACGTTTGATTAGGTAAATTGATTAAAAACCAGCAAAATTCTATCATTACAAGTCAGGGCGTATCGATACGGGTGATGGCGTATCGGCACGGTTAGAGATAAATTTGGCTTAAGGAACAAGGCGTATCGATATGGCTAGGGCGTATCGGTACAAGAATTGTTCACTGGAATTTGGGTTAAAAAATGGTATCGATACGGTCTTAGAGCGTATCGGTATGGGGTCAACGCAGTTAACGCATATTGATACGGGATTAGTTGTATCGTTACGAGTTTGACATCCTTTAAATCTAGAAATATGAAATTAGGCTTAGCGTATCGATACAGCCCTTAGGGTATCGATACGGTGTTAGTTAAATCTGTTATAAGGCATAAAAATAGAATTTGGACAGTTTACAAATTGGCCACTAATAACTATACGGACTAATGATTAGGTTAACGATATCTGATAGTAACAAAACTTCACAGATTAATAATTGCTAAGTTTAATTACAAGTTGGTAATAAATAATTTGGATTAGGATCTCTAATTTATAAAATTTGCAATTTAATCCCTAAGTCTGTAAAAGTTTAAAATTGACCCCATATTGAGTCAATAATTGATAGTTAGGTTCACTAAGCCTTAAATAAGAATATTAGAACTTCCGAATAAATTTTTGACTCCGATTAAGCTTCTGATTTCCGAATATATTTTTCGATAATGCTTTTTGATCCGGTTCTCTACCAGATCGGGAAATGGGTGTTATAATTGTGGTATCAGAGCCTAGGTTTAGTCGATTCTAGGACTAAACTAAAGCCCGCTACGAGTCCGTATGTACTTATGCCACCTAAGAGTTATTTGTATATGTTATCTATAACTTACAGCTTACACGATTCAATCTTTCTGTATGATTAGATCTGAAAATGTCAGGGCCTACTGATAGACGCGCTGTTAATGAACCAAACCCCAGTTCCTCATCGACTTAGGGGGATAATCTGAGGGCCAAAGCCAGGCCTGAACAAGTTGGGCAAAATAACCCACCTCATCCTTCTCCGATGCCTATAGCTCAGCAGGAGTACCTTATGTTAATGGCTGACATGATTAAGCAAGTGGTTGTGTCACTCCGACAAGAACATCTCCCTCAGCCTGCTGAAGCACCTTTACCTATATCGAGAGCTCCTATTGATAAGCTCAAGCAGTATCTGGTTTATACATTCACCGGCCAAGACTTGGATAATCTTGAAATCGTAGAATACCGGCTGAAGAATACTCTGAAAGTGTTGAATAAACAGATGAAGTGCCTTAAGGAGCATAAGCTAGAATGTACCTTGGCCTTGATCGCTGAAGAGGCCCAGAGTTGGTGGGATATTGTGACGCTCACCATGCTCGAACATCGAGTTACGTGAGACTTCTTCCTTTAGGAGTTTAGCAAGAAGTACATCTGTGACCATTATATCGCTGAAAGGCGTAAGAGATTCCTCCATTTGAGACAAGGGAGAAGTCCCATGGAACAGTACATCCACGACTTCTACAAATATGCAAGATATGGTACCGAGATTATCCGTACTGAAAAGGAAAAATGTTGGATGTTCATAGACGGCCTGTGTGATAAAATACATCTCCTCTTTGTTGCTTTGGAGATAGAGGACTTTCAGACTCTAGTCAACCGAGCCATCACTACTAAAGCCTCTCAGAAGGCTTATAAAAGAAGAAAGGGAACCAAGCTCAGTTTCAAAAGATATTCCAAGATGATTCTAAACCTCATGTGCCTCAGAAGAAGGGTAGACAGTGGGATCAGAAGACTGCTACCTTCCATCAGCTACCTAGGTTGGGTTATGTGCCACAGTTCCAATCTATAAGAACATATGTTTCCCATACATCTTCCATCGACAGTACGGGCGGTTCCGCGAAGGGTTCCCAGATTCCTTTATACAACTTTTGTCAGATAAGGCACCCTGGGCAGTGTCGTAGATAATCTGGATCGTGCTATCTCTGCGGTGAATCTGGCTACTTCATCAGCCAGTGTCTGCAAAATCCAATTGTCCCTACTACCGTGGCTTCTTAGAATAATCTTAGTAAGGGAAGAGAAGCAAAGCAGATGCAGTCTGGATCAGCGAGGAGACCACGCAACACCAATACCCTTCCAGCTAGTCGTGACCCTCAGACTTCAACCCATATGTACCATGTTCAGGGTCATGAGCAAGAGGATGACCTTGATGCGATTGCAGGTATGGTGGAATTATGTTCTGACCTTGTTTATGCATTAGTAGATCCAGGCTCTACGCGTTCTTTCATAAGTGAACCTTTGATAGAAAAATATGTCTTAGACTCCGAACCTACTACTTTTGAGATTGTTGTTTCTAACCCACTAGGTGATAGTGTGGTTATTCAGATGATCTGTAAAGCTTGCCCTATAAGGATCCAAGGGATCTCATTTCCTGCCAACTTGATGGCATTACCCTTTCGGGAATTCGATCTCATTCTAGGCCTTGATTGGCTAGCTGAACATCAAGCTTGGGTGGACTATTCTAAGAAGAAGTTATATCTCTGTAGACTCGATAAGAAGAGTATAACCTTGATAAAATCTGAACTCGAGCCTAAGAAGACTTTTTTGTGTGCCATAGGGTCTGAAGAAGATTTAAAACTCGAAGAAGTACCAGTTGTGAAATAGTTCTCTGATGTGTTTCCCGATGAACTTTTGGGACTCCCTCCCACTCGAGAAGTGGAATTCGAGATAGAAGTGTAACCTGGGACTACTCCGGTGTCTATTACTCTATATATAATGGCCCTAGCGAAGTTAAGTGAACTAAAGGCCCAAATCTAAGACCTTTTGGATAAAGGGTTCATCCGACCGAGTTCCTCACCTTGGGAGCACCGGTGTTGTTCGTAAAGAAGAAAGATAGATCGACGCGCTTATGTATTGACTATCGTCAGTTGAACAAGGTGACAACCAAGAATAAGTATCTGTTATCGAGAATTGATGATCTTTTTGATCAGTTAAAAGATGATTCCGTCTTCTCAAAGATAGATCTTCGATCTGGGTATTATCAAATGCTGGTGAAAGAATTTGTTGTTCCAAAGACTGCCTTCCGAACTAGAAATGGTCATTCCGAATTCCTAGTAATGTCTTTTGGGCTTACGAATGCATCCGCAGCCTTTATAGACCTGATGAACCGCATGTTCCGGCCCTACTTAGGCAAGTTCTGGTTGTCTTTATAGATGATATCTTGATCTATTCCAAAGATTTTGCCACCCATGAGGAATATCTCCGGATTATGCTTCAGACTCTCCGAGAGAAACAATTATATGCCAAGTTCAGCAAATGTAAATTCTGGCTATCCGAAGTATCCTTTCTAGGCCATATGATCTCTTCTGTGGGGATTCAAGTTAACCCGAAGAAGATTCAAGCAATCGTTGATTGGATTCCCGCAAAGAATGTTGGAGAAGTTCATAGTTTTCTAGGCCTTGCAGGCTACTATCGTAGATTCATTAAAGGGTTCTCACTAATTGTTGCACCCTTAACGAAGCTTCTTCGTAAGGAAACTCCCTTTGTATAGACAGCTGAGCAACAAATGAGCTTTGATTAGCTTAAGCAAGTCCTGACCCGTGCCCTGTCTTGGTGCAACCCGAGTCAGGCAAGGACTTCTCCATATACAGTGATAAATCCCACTTGGGATTAGGTTGTGTATTGATGCAAGAAGAAAAGGTTATTGCCAATGCTTCACTTCAGCTTAAACCACACGAGCTGAACTATCCAACACATGATTTAGAGTTGGCCGCCGTTGTGTTTGCCTTGAAGATCTAGAGGCACTACCTTTATGGTGAGAATTTTTATTTATACACTGATCACAGAAGTCTAAAATATCTTTTGACTCAAAAAGAGTTGAATCTCCGTCAATGTCAGTGGATGGAGCTTCTAAAGGACTACGAATTGGTTATAGATTACCATCCCGGTAAAGCCAATATTGTGGCCAATGCTCTTAACCGGAAGCCTACCCCTTATCCGAGATGTCTGAATGCTCACTTCTGACTCAGGAAGTATGACAAGTTGTTGGTTGAGTTGAAAGTTCAGTCTACTATTACATCTCGAATCAAAGCACTCCAAGAAACCGATGAGAAGTTGCAACCTCTTATTGCTAAAGTCAAGGATAACACAGATCCCGATTTTGCTATAAATTCTAAATGCTTGTTATGTTTTCGCAACCGTATCCGTGTGCCCGATGATGATGATCTTCAGAATCAGATCCTAAGTGAAGCTCATTCTAGCTCTTTCTCTGTTTACCAGGAGCTATCAAGATGCATAAGGATCTAAAAAAGTTATATTGGTGGTCCAATATGAAGAATGAGATCACGTACTTCGTGGCTAGGTGTTTGACTTGCCAACGAGTCAAAGCTAAACATAAGGTGCCAACTGGTCTTTTGCAGCCTATCGAGCTTCCACAATGGAAATGAGAGCCTATTACGACGGACTTTGTAAGTGGTTTGCCAATGACTCTGAAGAAGAATGATGCTATATGGGTTGTGGTGGATCGATTCACCAAATCTGCTTATTTCCTTCCGGTAAGAATGGATTTTAGTTTGCCTAAGCTCACTGAGTTGTATATCCTTTAAGTTATTCATTTACATAGAGTCTCAGTATCCATTATCTCTGATCGTGACCCTCAGTTAGCAGCACAGTTTTGGAGGACCTTACACGAGGCTTTGGGAACGCGAGTGCACCTAAGCACTATATTCTATTCTTAAATCGATGGCCAATCCGAAAGGGTTATATAGATTCTGGAGGATATACTCCGAGCTTGTATTATCAACTTTAGGAATACGTGGGAGAAATCTTTAAACCTTAGTCGAGTTCGCATACAACAACAGCCATCATGCTTCGATTCAAATGGCCCTGTATAAAGCCCTTAACGGGAGAAGATGTAGAACCCCTCTTTATTGGACCGATCTTGACGAAGGTAAATTGTTAGGCCTTGACTTACTTCGAAAAACTGAAGAAATGGTGACCATCATCCTTGATCAGCTCAAACCAGCATTCGACTAACAAAAGGCTTATACTGATCTAAAAAGAAGGGAAATTCAGTACGAGGTTGGTGAGAAAGCCTTCCTCAAAGTATCTCCATAGAAGAAGATCCTTTGTTTTGGAAAAGTGGGGAAGTTAAGCCCTCATTTCATCGGCCCATTCGAAGTGATTGAAAAAGTTAGACATGTTGCTTACTGACTAGCTCTCCCTGAGGAGTTAAGTCGAATTCATAATGTCTTCCATGTGTCTATGTTACACAAGTACTGGTTAGATCCTTCCCACGTGATCGAGATGGAATCTATAGAAATTTAGTCCAATCTGACATACGAGGAAGAACTAGTGGAGATCCTCGTACAAGAAGTCAAACGGCTCTGTAATAAGTATGTACCCTTAGTGAAAGTTCTATGAATAAGTCATTCCGTCGAAGAAGCAACGTGAGAACCTGAAGAGACAATGCGGAAGCAGAATCCTTATCTCTTTTTCTGATGCGAAAATTTGAGGATGAATTTTCTTAAGGGGAGAGAGTTGTCACATCCTGAAAACCGGCCTAGTCAAAAGTAGGTTCCAGTGATCAGAAATTTTGAATCCGACGTGTTAAACATTTGTAATGATTGGCCTTTGTACCCCTCTTGTATAATGAAGTTACATTTTGGTCCTATTTGAGTAAATGAACTTTTTTGTATGAAATTCAAAGCCAAAAATACAAATTCTGAACTAGGCGTATCGAACAGTCAAGCCAGTATCGATACAGCCCAACTGCCAATAACTAACTTACCTGTTTTAGCATGAGCGTATCGATACGGCTACAAGCATATCGATACAGGTTCCCTATTTCGAATCTGTTTGAATCCCAAATTAAAGGAAATTGAAGCAAGATGCTTACTCACCTCCTTGCTTGGCCTTCCTCACGTAAAAGTCATCAGAAAAGATGACTAATTGTCATCCAATTGATAATTGAATGAAAGGAAGAAAAGTAATTTAATTGGGTTTAGCAAACCCTTGAGGAAGGGTAAGCTTCCTATTGGTTGCTATATAGGTGGGAAATAATTAAAGTTGGCTCTTAGGAATTCTTAAAGAAAGAAAGCTTTCTTCCTTACTATGTTCTCCCAGAACTAAAAACTCTACCTTGCTTTGAATAAGCTCACACCTTCATTTCCATCTTCAAGCTCAAGCTTAAGCAAGCACCTCGGTTCCATCTTTGTCCTTTGTTCAACCTCGATACTTTGTTTGAAAGTTTACGACTCGCTCAAATATTGGAAAATGATCCCCTGTCATCTTTGAAGGAAGCTAGGCATAACAGAATTGTAATCCAAGAATCCCGTAATCAAGGTGAGTGTAGTAGCGTCAAGGGATAGGCAAAGAGCCATCTCGTTGCATTTTTTATGTAATAATTGCATTTTGTTTAAAGGCTCACATAGAGCAAACATGTGTGGATGCTAACGGCTAGCATGGCAAGTCCTTACATTATTCAATATGTCTATGAGTATATATGCGGTATCCGATATGTTATGATTATGATTATGATATGATTCTGATATGATCTGATCATACTATGATATATTATGGAGCTAAGGCTTAATTTTGATTCCGATACGTTATGGCCTGCGGGCATAAAGGTAAGTAATATAATGAAATATGTGTAGCCTTAGACATTTGTGAATTTTGGATACAATTGGCATGCCATTGGGTTATTTGAGCTCGTATAAGTAAGGGATTGGACTACGGTCCGGGGCTACGGCCTATATGTAGGGGAGATAATGATGGATTGTGTAAGTGACTATCCAGAGCTACGGCTCAAGGCCACGACCTATTTTTCGTTATATGTGGCTACGACCTATTTTCTAATATATGTATGGTGTAAAGGGGAATCCGCGTATCCACTTGTTACATTGTCCAAAGGAATTTAAATGTGTATAAGCTTCATTATGATTATCTGAAATTATGATAAATGGCCTAAGCATGAGACCTTGTGATTAAAAGAATGCGATTATGATAATTAAGTATGCCAATATGCCATTCATGCTCTTAGCATGCCATTTATGCATTGTTATTGCTTATGTTGTTATGACTGCCTCACTAGGCTATGTGAACCTAACATATGTGTGTCTCATACATTTCAGGATCCTAAGCTTTTGGGACATCGATCGTGTAATTTGCGGTTGCAAGTCATTCCCGCTAGCATATGTATGTCTACTTTTGTTTTTGAACTCCTAGTAAGGTGGTATAAGTTTTAATCGCGTTGTAATAGCTTATTCTGATGTGGTTATACAAGCGTAATAGTACCTAGGCATTGTATGTTATAATGGTATGTTTTGAACTTGGTAAACTAGCTAAAATGAGCCTAAATGCACTAATTGGTAAAACCTTTGTAAACGAATTCGAAATGCCTTGAAATTTGACACACGATTAGAAATACTATTTTTAGGATTTCTGGTAAAATTTGGTAAAATTTGAATAAAGTTTGATTAGGTAAATCAATTAAAAACAAGAAAAATTCTATCATTACAAGTCAGGGTGTATCGATACGGGTAATGGCGTATCGGTACGGTTAGGCATAAATTTGGCTTAAGGAACAAGGAATATCGATATGGCTAGGGCGTATCGGTACAGGAATTGGTCACTGGAATTTGGGTTGAAAAATGGTATCGATACGGTCTTAGAGCGTATCGGTATGGGGTCAACAAGGTTAACATGTATCGATACGGGATTAGCTGTATCGGTACAAGTTTGACATCCTTTAAATCTAGAAATATGAAATTAGGTTTAGCATATCGATACGACCCTTAGGGTATCGATACGGTGTTAGTTAAATCTGTTATAAGGCATAAAAACAGAATTTGGACAGTTTACAAATTGGCCACTAATAACTATACGGACTAATTGATTAGGTTAACGATATCTGATAGTAACAAAACTTCACATATTAATAATTGGTAAGTTTAATTACAAGTTGGTAATAAAGAATTTAATCCCTAAGTTTGTAAAATTTTAAAATTGACCCCATATTGAGTCAGTAATTGATAGTTAGGTTCACTAAGCTTTAAATAAGAATATTAGAACTTCTAAATAAATTTTCGGCTCTGATTAAGCTTCCAATTTCTGAATATGTTTTCTGATAATGTTTTCCGATCCGGTTCTCTACCAGACCGGGAAGGGAGTGTTACAATTGTGGTATTAGAGCCTATGTTTAGTCGATTCTAAGACTAAACTAAAGCCTATTACGAGTCCGTATGTACTTATGCCACCTAGGAGTTATTTGTATATGTTATCTATGACTTGCAACTTACACGATTCAATCTTTCTGTATGATTAGATCTGAAAATGTCGGTTCCTACTGATAGACGCGTTGTTAATGAACCAAACCCCGGTTCCTCCTTCGACTAGAACTTCTCCCTCATCCTGCTAAGCACCTCTGCATATATCGAAAGCTCTTATTGATAAGCTCAAGCAATATCCAGTTTATACATTCACCGGCCAAGACTTGGATAATCTCGAAATCGTAGAATACTGGTTGGAGAATACTCTGAAAGTGCTGAATAAACAAATGAAGTGCCTTGAGGAGCACAAACTAGGCGATCAATTCTTTTGAAAATTAGGTTTTTATTTACTTTAATTTATTAAATCTTTAAAATTAGGGTTTTTCTATATTAAAACCTTTGTTTAATTTTGAAAACCAATTTGGAGTTGCCACTGGTCACTTTGGTAGACTGGACACCATAAAAACATCCAAAGATTCGATTCTTTAAAATTAGGGTTTGGGAGTCAGTTACGTGTAGGGAAGGATTAGCACCCCCAAAACGCCCGTTATCAGTACCTTATTAATTTCACGTGGCATTTCGAGCAGTAATGTGAATTTATTTAAATCCTTAATCGTTAATTGAATTTCATTCCGAATGGAAGTATTCTTTTGTAAGAAAATACATTTTAGCGAATATAAGTTTTGAAACATCCAGTCACATTAGGAAGTCCTTCAATTTTCCTTTCTTCTTTTGAGGACTAGAAGCTTGACCAACTGGTTATTGATGAGATTTTGCAATTGTTGATGCCAGAGGTTGAACTTGTGCTACATGTGGTGGCAACTCGGTCTTTAAGGTAATTGACATTTTTATCTTCTTGTTGCATTTTTCATCTTTCTCAACTTGCACCTCTATTCTTTTCGAACCTCTATTCACAGGAGATGATGGGATTTTCAAATGAGAGCCTTCAATTTTATCCAATATCAGTTCCGTGGGACATTCTAATGCAGTACAAATTATCTCATATTGGTTGATGATGGTTTGGTCTTCATCAGACAAAGCCTTTTCAGCTAGAAAGTCGTCATTCCAATTATCACTCGTATTTTCAATGCCTTTTTGCATGAAAGAATCTTCTGCCAAACCCTTTTCTCTGGTTATGGTAGTTATCATACCCATCAGCTCATTAATCTGCCCCTTGTTTCATCTTGAAACTTCTTGACGTACTCCATTATTTCTTTTTGAATTTGGATTAGCTGTTCTTGAAATTCTTCAAGCTTGTCCACTCTTGACACCAAATCATTCATGTTTCCAAAGCTATACTGACGATAAATCATTTTCTTAGACTTGAACTAACTTCTTCCTTCAAGGATGCAAATTCTTCTCCACCAGCAACATGTATGATGAATATGACATATGTTAAAATGCAAGATTTATAAATACATGAATACAAGGATGAAAATGGGTATTGAGTTCAAAAGCTAGTTTTCAGCGAAACGTTCACTAGATAAAAAGGTCAGATACAGGAAGTGGACAATTCCAGTTATGAAAGTCTCTCAGCCGTCACTCCTAGGTTAACTATCTCATGTTGCAGGTGCACAATCCTTTCCACAAACTCCATAGCATCTTTTGACAGCATTTGCACATACTTGACGATGTTCTTCACCTGTTCCTAGAAAGTAATCAGTTCATTGCTTTAAATCTGAATTATGCGTTGAGCTGCCTCATACTTGTTTCTCCATACTTTATCTGGCTGCAGCACTCCTTCCAAACTCGCAAGCTGATCTTTCAAACCTTTTACCTCACTTTCTAACTCTGTCACTCTCTTTTTCGACTTTCATTTTCTTGATCCATCTTGGCTTTGTCTTCCTCGTGATACCTTATGGCCAATTATTATAGCTGTGACACTTGAACCTTCAACTGTTGTTGCTCCAAAAGTTCTTTTTTTCTGATTTTGTTGAACATCTACTTTTAATGTTGCCATTGAAAGCTCGTGTTTCAAGTCGATGATCCTTTTCGCATATCCTCTCAATTCCTTCTCATGATCATGTTTCATTTTCTCTATTGCCAAAAGAGTATCCTTTGCACGTTCATTGGCTGAACCATCACCTGTTGGATTCTTTTTTAAGAGATTATCATTAATCTTTCTAGCCTTCCAATCCTCATGACCTTTCATGACTTCCATCCCGTCATGAAGTTCCACTCTTCTCAGTGTTTGCCAATCCCTTGAAGTATCAGTTACTTTCGTCTTGTAATCACTTGTTTTGTGTGCGTATCCAAAAGTATCCATTCTTTTGGTCGCAGGGATAAACTATCTCGATCCAAATTATCTGGATACTAACAATGGGCAATAAGTTGTTCCCCCCAAATCCCATATCTAATTCTTTCAAGTTCAAGAAAAATTCCTTCCACTGAGCTTCCGTCTTCTTTTTAGGAATACACGAAACAATATGTTCCTCTAACAGTGAATAGTCAGTGAAAAACCTTCAAACTCTGAAAGGTGTAGTCCATCGATGACCTCGAAAACATACTTCCAACAATTGTGCACAACTCCAGAATCTTTCTTCCCCAAATTTTCTACAAGCAGTGAGTGATCTGTACGTTTCTGCCAGGATTGCAGGCACCAGATTAACGTTCTTTTCTAATCTCTCAAAAAAAAACTAACATTGATGGACCGATACAGTCAACAGTCCTTGGGAACAACACTTAACCCATAAATACACAAAGCAAACAATTTTCTCTTCCTTTTTTCTGACTCATCGCCAGTTAAGATTATCCTCTGGATAATCTTCCAATCAATGTGCTCATTATCTTCCAAAACCTCTTCATTTCCTTTCCCTCTCATCTCCCCTTCAAACCATGTTTCGTCCTTACCGGTGACTGCTTTCAGCATCTTCTTGAAGCCTGGTGGGTGATTAGTCTTATATAAATTTTATCACTATGTACCGTTGGACAATTCAACAAAGCCTCATACTCTTCCAAAGTGGGTGTCATGTCTACGTCTCCGAACGTAAAACAATTGTATGCTGGATTCCAATGTTGTGCCATGGCTCGTATCATTTCCTAATCCTACTTGGATATATAATAACTTAGCTATATCCCCAAATTCATATTAAAACTCCTTTTTCATCTTTTCATCTCATTGTCCCCACATGACTTTTAACTCTGGCAAACACTTGTTCTATCCTGAATTAATTCTAGCAGTCTCTTTGGTTTGTGACATATGATATGCTTTAACACTATCCCTTTTTAAATGTTGGGTTTCCTCTGACCATATCCACATAGTGCCATTATCCTCTACCTATCTACTAGACCTTTCTTCCATTTGAACACTTCTTAACTGACTAGCTCTTGGATCAATACCCCTTATGAATGCAATGATGCCAAAACAGAGAAAAAACAAACAAACAAACAAAACAAAGAAAGTGTCAGTATCTTGTAATAATATTAAAGACAAAGGCTTAATATTAAAACAAACAGCAAATTAGGTTACATTGAGCACAAAAAAAATTAACTAGAGAAATGTATTTAAACCGGCAGCACCTGTCCTAGGTCTCTGTCTGCTCTAGCGGGGTAGGTTTTTAGATAACAGCATGTATGTTTGGTTCTAGACTCTGGGTTCCCGAATTGTTGTTACCATTTACTACGATAATAAGACATCAATTTGGTAGTATAGGTCCCTTACAACGGAGGCGTGGGCCCCACGACGCATAAGGTTAGTATACCAGAAAAAGACAAAATTTCAAACTCGGAGCTGGAGAGCATCACGTTGAATATTATCTTTCTCCCACTTAAGGGTGAAAAGCTCGGGTCGAGGGCTTATGCATGAACGACAGATATAACATACACAAAACTACCCCCATTTTCCTAAAAATTCATCCAACAATTCTAAAAAAAATAAATTCAAATTATTGCTCGAAATGCCAAAGTGCCAAGTGAAATTAATTAATTAGGCCTGACTCTCAATTTTAAATCCCTAACGGAGTCGCCAAGCTGTCGTGACCGTTTTTGGGACCGGTATGTGAAAAATAGCCTGGCGATCGATTCTTTTGAAAATTAGGATTTTATTCATTTTAATTTATTAAATTTTGAAAATTAGGGTTTTTCATAGTAAAACCTTTGTTTAATTTTGAAAACCAATTTGGAGTCGCCACTAGTCACTTTGGTAGACCGGACACCATAAAAACAACCAGAGATTCGATTCTTTAAAATTAGGGTTCGGGAGTCGGTTACGTGTGGAGAAGGATTAGCACCCCCACAAACACCCGTTATCGATACCTTATTAATTTCACGTGGCATTTTGGCATTTCGAACAGTAATGTGAATTTAATTAAATCCTTAATCGTTAATTGAATTTCATTCCAAATGGCAGTATCTTTTTGTAAGAAAATAAATTTTAGCGAATATAAGTTTTGAAACATCCAGTTACGTTAGGATACTTCAATTCATATTAAAAAATGTATCTCAACACAAAAGGTTTTTGATGCATGTCCAATTATTCTCTTATCAATTTTAAGTTCAAACCTAATTAAGGTTGCATTTAATTAATTAATTAAAACTATAAATATTATCAAGTTTAGGGTTTATGTGATAACACCCAAACAATTGGGCACTACCCATATTAGGCTCTAAATTAACAATATTTCTAATTATTAACGACACTAATTATTTATCCCCTAATTCCAATTTTATTAAATTAAACTAACTATGTGTAATTTCCATTTTCTATGTTCAAATGAAATATTGAATCTTCTACTAAAATACCCCATTTACTAACATTACATTGCAATGTGACACTAATCAACTTAGGACATTAAAGTTTCTATTCAATATTCATTTATTTTCTACAATGACCTCACCTATCAAATTAATTAAATTCAATTAAAGAACCTACACTTAAAAGGCTCTAATTAATTATACTAAGTGATTAATTCCCTAAACAAATATACTACATGCTTATTTAAAATATGCACACATATAAGTTAAACAATTAAATAAAGGAATTAAAAAGGGACTGGATTGAACTTATATTGAAATAAAAGGGTCAGATTACAAAGAAAATGACCAAATTGAAGAATTTACAAAAAAAGGCCAAAACTATGAAAACCCAATAGTTGGGCGCAGATCCTTTGACCCGATCCATCTCCAGTATGCGGGTCAAAATGACCCGACACCAAAACGGTGCCATTTTAGACCATCTATAAAAGACCATCACCAAGTCAACTTGGCTCATTTGCTCCAAATCACTCATTCTCTCTCTTACCCAAATATGCTCTGACCTCTCTCTAGAAAAACCTCTTATTACCCAAAATCCATTCCCATATCGGATCAAAATCACTCACTTTGGGATAAATTTCATTCAAGTTCATCACGAAACGGATGAACTTCATCCACTCCGGCAACAAACCGTCGTATAAAATGTCGTTTGATCCACAACCACCATACTCCGGTGGCCTTTGGCCGTTCGCCAGCCACCGTCCTAAGCTCCGGTCATCCCCTACCTTGCTCTAATGGCCGTGATACGATTTTTGGCCGTTGTCAAGCGATTTTCGGTTGCCATCAATTCTAATAAAAAAACCCTAAAAAATTCTAATATCAATTCCGATTTTCCAAATCTATTCCCAGCTCAATAGAGCCACCCTTCTTCCTCGGCCTAAACTAACTACTCGAAACCTTAATCCCTCTTCGACTCTGCCATTAACCCAAGCGTCGGCCACCGTTTCCTATTTTCTGATTGCCTTTCAACTCTCTTTTTCCTTTTCTTTTTCTAGATCTATATTTTGTTTTGATTTTCCTTTATCTTTCATTTTGATCTAACATTTTTCATTTGTTTATACAGGAAAAAACCGATAAGGAAAAATACCTCATCGGCCACAACAGTTACGATTCTGGCGGTTTTCACGTTGACCGGTGAGTTTTCCGACGACTGGCAAACTTCCTGGTAATGGTGACCGTAGTACTTCCCAGCGACTGTTCGTTTCCCAATGGCGGTTCGACTCCCAAATATGGTAAACTCTCTTTCTTCTTTATTATTATTTAATTATGATAATTATTATCTCTAATTCATTCTGACAGCTTTTTTCTCTTTCCTGTTTATAGGTAGACCAGATGCTGATGTAAGGATGACATCACAAAGCTGATGTCAGCGAGCAACAAAACCAGGATCCAAGTGAAGGAAGATAGACCAACGACCAGACGACACGTGTCTATTTAGGAGGCAAATTTGGGCGGGAAACTAAGTTTTGGATTAGATTTGTGTTTGTTTGGATTCAATTTGGGCTTGTAATGGGCTTTGGATTTTGTAAAGGTTCTTGGGTATATAAAAGAGACATGTGATTGTACATGGACATTACAAAAGGATTTTTGGGATAATTATTTATGGAATTTATTTATAATATTGGATCCCCAATTTATTTTTACTTACTATTCACTTTTGGTTTTATTTATATAGATATATACATATATACGTGGGTACCTGGACAAAATTAGGGTATTACAGTAGTACTTCGAATCTGGATCCAAATCGGGGTGTTACAACAGTGGTATCAGAGCTTAGGTTTAGCCAGTTCTAGGAAACCTCGAGGTGGCTTAGAGGTCGTGGTAAGGTGTCTAGTGAATACAAGCCTCTAAAGTTAAGTTTTACTCTTCCATGATTGGGAATCCTGATGATGCTGCCTTGTTTCCTTGTGTTTCAGAAAAGTTCAATGGCGAGTGATTCCAAACACGACTGGGAGAGTTGTGAAGAGAGCAATATCTCTCAAGTAGAAGACTCTGGTAAGAGTTTATCCCAGATGTTGGGGACGCAAGCCTTTTGGGAGGTCCCTGAAGTTGAGGGACAAGCCACCTCCATTATCTTACTTCTACTCTCTTACAAGTGGTGCAAGCTATCCCGAGGCAACCTAAGATGCCTCACAAGACCCCTGTTGAGAGGCTTCACCGTTTTGGGCTGAAAGACTTCGAAGGATTAGGTGAAGATGACCCGATCAAGGCTGACCAGTGTTTAAGAGATACTCAGAGGATTTTGAGACAGATGAGGGGTAGTCTCGATGACGACCTTGATTGTATTGTCTCACTTCTTAAGGGTAATGCTCATGAGTGGTGGAAGATGATTGAGTTGGGACTACAGCCTGTCCTTCCTACATGGGATGTCTTCTTGGATGAGTTCAGGAAGAAGTACATCAGTGAGTTTCACATGGATGAGAGATATATTCCTACATCTAGTTTAGGGGGACCAGATAGTGTTTGAGTATGAGCAAGATTTTCTAGGGTTATGCCCCGGAGTTAGTTGCCACCGATGAGTTGAGATGTAAGAGGTTTAGACATGGATTGAAGGTTGATATTCAGATGCACATGATAATAGGTCTACTTGGGACATTCCCTAAACTAGCCAACAATGTGAATGTACTTAAATGGCTTCAGGTTTCGACATTGAGCCAAGTTGAAGACTCTAGAGTATTTTTAGTGGGGACACAATATGTCATAAGTCCTTTACCTGCTTCGTCTAGGAGTTTTCTTCCTTCAATCGGTTCGAAGATATTTGCTTCAAATCAGTTACTAAGGGTTAGTCGAGGGTCTAGATCGAGAGTTCGTAGGGGTTCTTTGATACATGCTCCTATGGGGATTACTGATGGTTCTACCGGAGTGTCGTTCCCACCAGCTTGTGAGCATTATGGTCAACATCATTTTGGAGTGTGCTTTTTGCTACAGAGAGTTTGCTATAGGTGCCGGGCACCAGGTCATATGGCGAAGGACTGGCCAACTATGGATGATGGTTCACATGTTTAGTCTCATAGGTTGACTTCTTCTGGGCATGATTAGAGCTTCGCTAGAGGTAGTTCTACCGTCAGCATTGGCGATCAAGTTGTTGCTAGACAGTCTGCCAGAGAGGACAACTTTGCCACTGGTGATATGTCAGGTACATGTGATTGTTTTGGTTTCAATTGTTACATTGATGGAAATTTGATCTCTCATTCATAATGGTTTTGGTTCTTATTAGATAAGTGTTGTGGTGAGATCTAGAGGTTGATGTTGGTTTGTTTAGTTCAGTTTTGTAAGTTCTTACAGGTGATGTGTTTGCCATGGGTGGTAAATGGGGATTGAGAGTAACAGTCGCTATAGGCTTGTTAGATTTACTCTCTCCCTAGTTGGTAGATGGTACCCTTAGAGTAGGTTGATCGTGTGAGTTTGATGTATGCATTGGTTTTCAAGTGAGATTCTTAAAGTTTCGGGGTTCGAAATAAACCAGGTTATTGGTATGGGCACAATGAACCATCATCTTTCTAGCGCGAAAGTTGTGTTCTTGTGATGGTTGTTCAAAAGAGTCTTGTTGGTTTGCAAGAAGTTCTTAGCCCATGTTGGGTACGAGGGTTGAGACTCCAAGTTTTAGAGTTGCGAACGTTTAAGAGGTTGTTAGAGTGCTCATCGAGAAATGAGAGCTTACCTCTTGATTGTGGGTTGGAACCCCACGATGGAAATAGTGTAGAGTTTGGTGTTAGTGTTTATTACCTTATAGTATGGCAACAACCGAACTTCTTAAGTGGGAGCTCAATTGAAAAGTGAGTGAATATGGGTGTTGTCATCAAGTGGTTCACCTTAGGACATGCCTTGTTGGTATATAAAAGAGCTGTGGAATTGGATGTTATGAGCCGAGGCGTGACGGTGAAGGACTGTTACCCGTTTCTTGGGTTTGATGATATTATAAATGGTTGAAGAGTTTTGAGTTTTCCATATGATCGTTTAGAATTCGACTATCGTAAGTTGGAGGTTAAGGAGAAGTTGTGACAAATATTTGTGTTTAATGTGATGTTGGACTCTAAAGATAAGTCATGAAGTGGGTTGAACTCGCGAGTTTGTCGTTTTAATCTTGAGTTTGATGATTCGAGTGTTTACTTCACCGAGTTTTTGAGATGGATTGTCTATATGTATGTTAAAACCATGAGAATATTATCAGAGTAGCGCAACGAAAGTGTGGTTTAATGATCATGGATATGTAGAAACCAAGATTCTTGTGTTACAACAGATCTTGATAGAAGAACCATTAGAAATTCTTGATGGGTTGTTAGAGTTTCAGTACAACTGTTCATTGGGATTAAATGGTTGGGTGGGAGTATCATGTTCGAACCTTC
Source organism: Hibiscus mutabilis (assembly GCA_019671005.1). NCBI lineage: Eukaryota > Viridiplantae > Streptophyta > Magnoliopsida > Malvales > Malvaceae > Hibiscus > Hibiscus mutabilis. The sequence continues at coordinate 34,201,462 of CM033714.1, forward strand.
GAGGATGGTTGGATGAGTTTTGATCTCTAGTAGAGTTAGTAAGTAGCAACAACTTTATTTTGGAATCAAGTGGCTTGAGTGGTGAAATCGCATGGTCATGAGTTAGCTTTCGTTTGAGTTCGGGCAAGTTCTAGTAAAATGAAGTGCTAAGTTCTATCTTAGTTGGCTGAGTCGAAAGAGAAGTGTTGTTAATTCAAGATAGATTGATGGTAAAGTTTTGTTTGTGGAGTTGGCTTGTTCTTGGGAACGTTTGGTCATGGTCTATATATTAGACAAAAAAGTGTTCCGAGTAGTATACCTTTGAAGAGGTATCGCGTTTCAGATATAGATGAGGTTTGGGTTCGAGAGTTTTGAACCGATGATGATAGTATAAAGAAGTGTTAACCGAGATGAACTCGTCATAAGTGAGATCCTTGGGATGATGTTTGGACAATATCGTTTGAGTCTATGCTATATTTTTTTGTTCTTAGGGTTCGTTGTGGTTGTGGCGCAATCGTTGGATAACGAATCGTTGAGGATTCACGAGAGGGGTGTGAGGAGTTCAATGTTGCGAGCTTGGGCTAAGGAAGTTTGATAGTGAAATTTTAGAATCAAGGTGAACGTTTGCAAGTTGGGAAATGGTTGGATCTAAAATGGTTGCATATTCTCCCTTCATTTAAATTTTGAGGATAAAATTTCTTTTTATGAGGGAATGAGATTTTGGCTATATAGGCTTGGGGAGTGTCATTCTTGTAATATAAGTGAAAGATTGGGGTTTTAAGGAGAGAATAAACCAATTTTAAATAAATGGGCTGACCATTTATTCTCTTCTCCTTGTCCCCACGTGAAAAGGAAAAAAGGGAGACAAAGTTGGCTTTGTGATATCATCACCTACACCTTTTCTTTCCCCACCTTCAGCTTTCTTCTTCAAAATCCCATAGCCATCAAGCTTAAAGGTTCAAGCTTTCAACCCCATATCTTCCATCCAAGCTTTAAATTCAAGTATGTTTATCCACACCTCTCAAGCTTCATGAAAAGAGCAATTATGAAGAAAATAAGAGGTGATTTAGGTTTATTCAAGTTTGAACTAAAGAGAAGAAGTTGAGGCTTTTGAGTGGGTGAAGCAAATTTGAGTTTATTGCTTAAGGTTAGTACATTTCTGACTCCTTTGATTCTGGAATATCCTAAAGTAATTGCCTTGCTTGATTTTATGGTTTATGATTGCAAGTTTGGGTTTTAAGGTAGCTCAGAGCTTGTTCCCGTTAAATGTGGTTAAGGTAAATAAGGGTAGCAAATCAATGTAATTAGATGTAGGTTAATGTAATAAATAAGTTTTGGGGGCTTGCAAATCATTTTCTCTAATAAACTCCCATAAGATGTAGGATTAAGTTAGAGGGCTAAAGGTTTCGTTTCCAGGGGTAGCCAATTTGGTGATTTCTCAAGCCTTGGTAAGCCATTTTTTGGTACAAGGTTGTTTGGTTAAAACCTCTTGGTATAAACTGGTATTGATACGCTTGGTGTGTATCGAGTTTGTATCCGATCTGTCCAAAAGATGTATTTTGAGTTTGATAATGTTCGAGGGAGCATGTATTACTTTATGATTGTTGAAAATGAATCTAGATGTCCTAGAGTCAGTTCTATGGTACTTATATAAAGGGATGTGTACTTCGGGCTGAGTGATCAAGTACATCCGACGTACCCACGGGCTGAGTGATCTGGGTGCGGTTAGAAAACCTATCTGTGGCTATGGTGATTCGGATAAGGTAATAACTTGATAGGTTAAGTGAGCTCGAACAACCTGAATGGCTGAGTGACCTTAGGTAAAGACTACTTGTGGCTAATGTGATCCAATTATGTCTAGGACATATATATGGCTATGGTGATTCAGATACGTTCCTTTCAACCCAACGGCTATGTAAGCACGGGTAACCCGACGGTTGTATAAACACGGGTAACTCGACGGTTGTATAAGCATGGGTAACCCGACGGTTGTATGAGCACGGGTAAAGTAGGGCTTCGTTGGCCATTATGTAGATAATGTATGGATGTTCTTATGTATGTTGTGTGGTTGCTATAGATAGTAGCTTATACATCTGATGGCTGAGTGATCAGGGTATGGCATATATATTAACTCGATAGACTGTGTGAGCTCGAGTATCTCGATAGGTTATATGACCTCGAGTATGGCAAAACTTGTGGATCTTGTACGACTTCTTGTAGACTTGTTGATGCCTTGAGATAGTTGATCTAAGAACTCTAGCTAGTATAGACTAGATGGTATCTCATAGTTAGTGGAAGCCTTATCTATGCTCTCTTGACTATATTTATCTTGCACGCTTATTTTATGATATTCACAAACTGTGGTAGAGTAGAAATGTACCACTGAGCTTTGTTAGCTCAGGGTACGGATGTGTGGTTTTTCTGTGCGTAGGTTGACAGGCCATCTCTTGGAGGAGCACATCGAGGAGGATTTCCCCTAGCATCGCGTTCGTTTCAGAGTACAGTACTTGTTATTTTAGTTTGGGCTAATGTATTCGTAGGACCTTACCACTGTTGAGTCTGTAACTCTATTAGAAATATTATTTTGGATTACGGTGTTTTAAACTCGGAGCTCGTATTTTATTAACTTATTTAAATACGTATTTACTTTAATGGATTTATGGATGTTTAATACTTTTAAATGATGGATAAACTTATGGTTTTAAATTTGAAATTTAATGGATCGGTTTTTGGGTGACTCGAATGTAGTACTTCGGATCTAGATTGTGATAAGAGTGTTATAGGGTTAGTGTGATGAGCCGAAGCCCCAACGATACAATTTCAAACTTAAAAAAAGCAAGAGGTAGAGATGTGCTTAAAAAGGAAAAACAATATGCCGAGGCAGAAAAAGAAAGCAACCCTTAAGCTTCTCTAAGACTATTAAGCGATGAATGTATGTAACATTAGCACACACTGCACCTATAGTAGATTTCATCTTTTGAACAAAATTGTAAGCTCTAATACACTTGCTCATCATCAACATAGCTGAGGAATGAATTACTGTTGTAGCATAACTTAGAATCATTATAATCATAGCTTAGGACTTATGGGCTATTTATTGTTCTTATTTTCTGTTTTTATTTTTCTTGTTTCCATTTTGCATCATTTGAGGACAAGTTATAGTTCAAGTTTTGGGGTATTTGACTATTGCATATTAGACCTATTTTATATGCCCTTAATCCTTGTATTTTGCATGTTTTTAAGCTCATTTAGGTTGCATTTAAGATAGATTGTACATAGTTGCATGTAGATAGGGAGTTACAAAATATGTGCTTTAATCGTCACATATATTGGTATTTCTCACGAGAAATGCGATATTTTGTGGATGTGCAAGATGCTGGAGGATTGCTAGAGTAACAGAGGAGCAAATCGTATGATTGGAGCTGACGAGGCATAAAGAGTTGGAGATGAATCTATCTTTGCCCATGTGGACTTTCTCACAGATACACAACATTAAATATAATGGGAAATCAATAGTTTTTCTTTAATGAAGTCCTACTCTTTAAGGTACTAAAGCCCTAGTTTCATCGTCTATATAAAGAAGACTTGGACACCACTCAAAGGGGGACGATCGATAGAGAGTAGAATTCAGACAACATTCCTAGTCCGAGCTTATGAAGAACCATCAAGATGATGCTAGACGATTCTTCTCAATGAATGATGCCATCGAAAGAGGCTAACGAAGAGGAGGCGTGCAACACAGTTGGATGGCATAGAAGGAGTCTTGTCGAGGATGCTCGACTCTTCTTTTTCTCTTGCTTGATAAACTGTCGCACTTTATATTTTTAATTATGGTTGCTTTAGACTCAGACATGAGCTAAACTCTTTTAGTTGGGATTATTGCATCTTGAGATTTTATGTTTTGATTATTTTATTTTCAATGTTTAGTTGTTTTTATTTTCATCTATTCTGTTCATGTGCTTAATGCGTAGTTAATCATAAGAGCTATTTGAGAGAGGTCTGTTAACTATCAACCAGCGACTTAATATTTGATAGAGTTAAGTTATACTAACATGAATACTGGGGCTATGTTGTCAACTTAGTCTTAATCTAGCTTAGACATAAGTTTAGGTTTTCAACGACTAAAAGAAAGTTCTTGAAAAATAATAGAGTAGTTAGGGTTAACGCAAACGTGTATCACCTTAATTACAAAATTATTAACTTCTAAGCATCGAGAGAGTCAGAAGTTCTTTAGAAAATCCCGTCGAGTAGATGAAGAACTCGTTACTATATCATTGAGATAGATAGTCAAGCATATATCCTTAGCAATAATCCCAACATCCATAATTAATTGTTAAGTCCCTACAGTTGTTTGTCTTTATCATAGTTATCTATATATTAGTCAAAATTTAGTTTACTTAATTCAACATCCACCTATACTTGCAAACACATTCCTAAGCATGATAACTTTTTATTTATTAAGCTAATCATCATGGGTTTGACATTCTACTTTCACTTTATTACTTGATACGACGAGTATACTTGCTCCAAAGTGCATCACTATTCGACAAATATTAGGGTGCTTGATCTTTAAGGAATTTGAGATTTGGACAACGGCGTGAGCTAAAGTAATTAAGAGATGTTGAATGTGTGTGATCGATCACCACCTAAGAAAGTGAACTTGATAAGTGATGAATTCTACGGAGTTAATTCGCGTTAGAGTATCATGCTGCCTATGTGGGGCGATCAAGGATCGCAAGTGATATCGTGTAAGGTAGTACCAATGCTAGCTTTATACAATACCGATACACGATTCATCTAGTGTCGGTACTAATTGGTCAGTACAGGTACCCATGTGTTTGTTAGTTAAGCTTCGAGTTAAGGATCGATTTACTTTGGAAGCCATGGGAAGTAGCATCTAATTCTAATAAAGAGGACACAGTGTTATGATTGGATATAGGTTTGATGGTTTCTGATGGACCTTGAGATCTTGTTGTGGGTGTTTTAGAGAAAGACATGTCAAGGCAAATGATTCTTCCTATATGGTATAGTGGTCAGAATATGGTGAATTTTGAGAGCGACAGTTTGTACCAAGCTTTCGCCACATGTTTTGGGAGACAATTTGTAGTCGTGTGTTTGAGATAGTGATAAGTGTTTGACTTGCCATCAGTTGGGAGTTAAACATTGAGTTCCTCATAATTGTTTTGATGATTCAATAATCATCGGTAGAAATTAAATAGATGATCGTGGATTTTGTAAAGGATTTGCGAGTGCACAGTTTCTATGGGAATTCATTGAGGAATGGTGTTTTCCTTGGTAAGTATTGTTTGTTATTGTCAGTAAAAGCGAGACCTAGATGGAAAGTCTAATTTGAGTGGTTATGGGTTGGGTTGTACGACACTACAGTATGTACATGTTACCTTGTGACACGAGATTTGAGATGGAATCTTATCCCTTAGTGGGATTTCATGTGCTAATAAATTCTAGCGTAGGTACAGATGACGTGTTTTCCAGACACGTGATAGTTTAGAGCCTCCTTTAGGGAGTCACCACAAGAGGGGTTTAGTTGCCGATGTGAGTTATCATGATGAGTTTAAGGCAAGTACTTGAGGCGGGTTGAGACGTCGTTTGTTTTTAGAAGTCTTGCACCGGGCAAGCAATGATATTGATAAGGGATGTCATCAGAGTTAGAGCCTCCTTCAGGGAGTCACTACAAGAGGGGTCGCTTTATTTTGGTTACAACAGTTGTGTAACCTCCTGTTCTTGTAGATCGAGTGGAGTTGTGGGAAGCTTTTGTTGTGCAACAATCTTTTGGGTTCTACAACATAAGTTAAGTTTCTTTGATGACGTATTCGTGTGACAGATTTGTCGGGGTACCATTGAGTTTGCTTGTCATCTGTAATGTACCGAGCGAAGATGGATTCCTTCTAAGAGAAAGAATCAGTTGAGATTATGCTTGTATCATTAGAAGACAAGGGTTATATTTGACAAGTGTTGTGAGAGATTAAATTAGTGTAACAGGAAATATTTGAGGATGCTGAAGAGTTATAAAGGTTCTAGTATTTCCCTTGATTTATGTGTACAAATTTTGAAGGCGAATTTTTTTTAAGCAGTGGAGAGTTGTAACAACTTAATTTTGGGGGTTAGTGAATCAGGTCTCGAGCCTGGGTTATGGGCCATTATCTTGGAAGAATAAGTTAAGGGCTTTTAGGTTAGGCCTATTAAATTGGAAGAGAATGTTTGAATTTTAAATGTGTAGGTGGTTGAAAAGTTGGGGGAGGATATTATCGAGGAGAGAGAAAAATGGTTGAAAGATTTTTAGAGAGAGAGAAGAGCTTTAAACTCATTTTTGACGTCTTTCTATGGTCCATTTTTGACACTGCCAGAAGCGTTGGAAAGATCTCACCGAGATGAGTCGATCGGTGGTCGCCGTCGGCACTCACCGAGGGTGAGAGATAAGAAGATTCAGGGAGTTGAAACGGAGCTATTCATATATTTATGAGGTATGTTCAGGCTCAAATACCAGATCAAGAAGAGTGTTTAAGGAGCTTGAATACCATTTGGGTATCATATCGGTACGGGTCGAACTATACCGGTACTTGTAGAAATATGGGTTTCCAGTAAACAATATTTGTATCGATACGCTTTTGAGTACCGGTACTCAGGGTACCGTATCGATACTCGTGTTCGAGTATCGATACCCACTAAACGAAATAATTTATAATGCAAATAAAAGATGAAAATTACGGGGATGATAATGAGATAATATTGGTTAATAAAGATAATATAAATGAGGATGATTAATTTACACTTTCATAATGTATTAACAAGTTTGTATACTTAAATGATGGCCTGATAATCGATAGAAACTATAGAGATAGGTAATCATGTAAATGTTGTATGATGTGTGGCAATTGTGTCCATGTTGTGTGCTGTCTGGACACTTGATTGGTTGAGTTACCTTGTTTGTTGGGATCCGGATACCCAGAGAAAGAGTGTTGCAACACCATGGTTAGAGATGCCGAATGTACGTTCCTGAAGCTGTGTGACACCAGGTCTCATTCGAAGATGCTCGATGAGAGATTCCAAGCATGGGTGTACGTTCCCGAAGCTGTGTGGCACTGGGTCTCACCCAAAGAGTGTACGTTCCAGAAGCTGTGTGGCACCGGGGCTTACTCTAGGTTTTTGGTTATAACTTTGTGTGTTTTAGCTCGGATGATCTGGTGAGATCCCGAGTATGGTTGGGCCTTGTGTGCCATGTATGATGTTTTGCTATGTTGAGAGTATGTGTTAAGGCGACTAGAGGTAGCACCACGTGTTTATTTTTTCTCTCTTTTTTGCTCGTACTAGCTTGCATGCTTATGTTTATGATTAGCATAAAGTATACTAGAGTAGATGTGTACCATTGAGCTTTGTAAGCTTAGTGCTCAGAATCGTTGTTTTCGTGCGTAGGTTGATCATTATATCGTGGGATCGATGAGCACTATCGATACGAGATTCTAGCATATAGTGATCTTCAGAGTACGATACTTGTGTTTAGTGGGCTATGCATTCATAGGAACTTATGTGGTGGAATCTGTAATCCTTATTTTGAAATTGTATTAATCAAATCAAATGTTCAAATATTTTAAATTAAATTTGAGCTCATTTATACCGTTTGATTATTTATCTATATTTTTAACTTTTGGCTTTAAATGTTTTTTTAAGAAATACCTTGTTGGGTTAAACCCAGTTTGAGAAATTTTATGATTTTTGGTTTGGGCTTGAGGCCCAAATATGACATCCGGGTCGAGGGTGTTACACCCTGGGTGAGGCTGGGTCACCTAGCATTGGAACATACATTCGTACTTGGAGTTCCCCCTCGTGGTGTTGCAACACGTCTCGGGTATCCAGATCCCATCAATCAACTGCCCACTCGGTACGCCACATCAAGCATGTAACCATATCATCTTATGGTTGCTAACAATTTACAAGTCACGCATGACATTTATCGAGTTCTTAGCTTTATGCTCGAGTATGAGATTAGATTCTTGGTTTCTCAGTTCTACTACTCATTTTACCCCCATTAGAAGCCCATTGGGCCTTAGTCCTCGAATTATAGATCCCTCGAACTCAAATCTTAATTTTCGGGCAGATTGCCCAATAAGTACCGATACTCACTTAGGAGTATCGATATGCTCTAGTGGGTACTAATACCCACTTACGCGTATCGATACTTGATTTTCTCACTAGAGGGTACCGATACCCACTTACGCATATCGATACTCGATTTGCTCACTAGAAGGGTACTGATACCCACTTACACGTATCGATACACGGGAAGTGTACCGATACCCTTGATGTAACGATATGCTCTTAAGCGTACCGATACTCATTTTGGCTATTGGAATTTGAAGAACAGGGGCGGTACCAATACGCTCCCATGCATACCGATACCCCTTTAAACACTTGTTGAAATTTGCCAAGAAATCAACGGGGTACCGATACCAGGTCATACGGTATTAGTACTTGAACCCAGAATTCAAATTCTATGCTTGAGATTCATCCTAACGTTTCCCCAAACATTATTGAAAGACCCCAAATTGTACTTACAGGTTATGGAGGGCGTTTTAAGTGAGTTCCTATTCTTTTTACATCATATTAACATCAAATCCGAGTTTTACCATTAACACTCATACTCAAGCATTTCAAACACCAAACATCAAACAAGCATACAAGACTTTACATTTAGGATTTGTAGGAAGCAAAAGGAGTTGGAAGTGTACAAACCTTCCTCCAAGCACTAGAATAGAGCCTCTTTGCACAGCCTCAAGCCTTTCCCTTGCCTTGAGCTTTTGAGTTTTCTCCAACCTCCTTAACTACAAATCAAAAGTTGTAAAACAACCCTACTAGATGGAAAATGGATGATAAAAGGAAGTGTTCAACATCAAGAATTAGAATTTAAACTTCCATTCCCGTTCATCCACTCCAAACCCCTCTAAAACCCATGATTTTCAACCACCACCAAACTTAACCATTCTTACCTCCAAATATAGATACTTTGATGATAAATCTAACCTCATCAAGCCACAATCCAAGATTTCAACTCCAAATAGCAAAGGTTACTCATTTGACTTGAATCTTAAACCAAAAATAAGGAAGGAAGATGGTAGAAAAGAGGGGACAAGAATGAGGTCGCACCTCCTCTTTTGTAGCCCATAAATGAGTTTTTGCTCATCCAATTTCATTCAAGAAGGGATCATTTTACCCAAATTCCCTTCCCTCATCTCCCCTCAACCCAACTTTCTAGCCCAACAACATAGATGAAGCCCCAAATAGCATTCCTTAGACACTCGGAGGCCTAACATATGGCCCAAAACACCGAGCCCAAAACTCGGGCTAAACCAACACATGGATTTCAAAATCTAGGTCGTTACAATGCCATAACACATGTTCAAGTCTCCTTGATACCATTTTCATTCCTTTAATTATCGACTTGATTCAGTGGTTGGGCATGCCTATAATTTAGATTTGAACACCATCTTATTAAAGGATTATCAAATTATTTTTATTAAAATTAGGACCAAATTAATAGAATATGTAAATAATGAGGGCCAACTGTGCTATTGTATAAATTTACTTAATTATCACATCAACAACAATTTTGTTAACGACCAATAGCTTAATTGAAACCAAATTAAAAAAAGTTAGTGACTTAATTAATAAAATATTTTATTCAATAATCTAAATAAAATAGCTCTAATAATTTAGTGGTCTCTGAAGTATTTTACCCTATTTTTTAAGGTGGTAGCATTGTTTTGATGTTTTTATGTTTCATTGCTTTTTTCCAGAAATAGTGCTTTATTGGGAAAAAACAACGATGCTGAAGTGAAGGCTTTTTTTTGTCATTTATAAATTTATTACACCTTTAAATAAAATAATTAGAATTTTATAAATTTATTACATCTAAGATATACAAATAAATTTTATAAAATAATTAGAAATTATTATTTAATGATCAATCATAAGATATACAAATCATATATCATTTCACTTGTCATCATTCATTAAAGTTTTATATAAATATTGTGTAAAATAATCAAAAATATATATAAATATTTTGTCTAATTATATAGTAAGATTTTTCTCTACCTTGTGACACGTTATTTGTCTATTTTTTTTGTCTATTTTATGACACGATCTTCGTCTATCTTTATAGTAGTTTGATATTCGCGTAGCAATCATCACAACACACGTCTCTAATCAGAGAAGATCGGTGGTCTCGTTGGATAGATCCTCTTTTGTATTAGTTTGTTGATATTTCAAAACTTTTAGCGAAACAGTTTATAATATCGATTTTATTGATCACTTCTTTTACATCACTACTTAAGCGTCTAGTTGGTTAGAAACAAGAACAATTGTATACTGAATTTCTATGAATGACGAAAAACATAGTCAAGTTAAGATTTTAGTCTTTTTTTCTTTTCACGCTCTCTGCGTTTTCATGTTTTATTTTTTCTCTTTACGTTAAGTAAACATAGTTGTCAAATTGCTCTTCATGTTTTGAGTGTGTTTTCTTATACATTTTTATTTTAAAAATCGGGTTCGTTGTTATTTTTTACAATACATTTTTATAGTATATAAAATTAAATATTTATTAGCGTTAAGCTTGTGCGTGGCAAATTACATGCTAATCAATTATAAATCACAAGTAAAAGAAACATAATAGTAAAAGTTTCCAACATTTTTTTTTCAATTGTGCCATGTTGGTGACACATGTCCTCGAATCCAATATAGTGGGTGTTAGAACCAAACCATAATAGATTTTAAATTTAAACCCAAGATCTATCATGTCAAATCATCAAGAACAATAAATCGAAAGCGGAAGCGTACCTAAATTCATTAATGGACTGAAAACCTTGAGTCCTTTGATGGAGATCGCCTAGAAAGTGGTTGTGATCTTCCAAGAAGATAGGTTAGCCCTTGCGTAAAAACTCTCTAACAGGGACAAGAGTAATACAAGTTAACCTATTTCTTGGGGACCACTACCTCTTTATATAGTTGATTATTAAATCAACTATTAAATATTTATAACTCTGCCCCTCATTGAATTATAAATATATCTACACTTTTATTTCCATGACACGCCTAACATAATTGCTCACTTGATTTTATGTCATACTTTATAATAGCATCATACATTTTACATATGTGCCCACAATTGGGGATTTTAATCCAACAATCTCCCACTTGGGCAACATATGTTTCCTGATAAATGTACAACCTTATAAGCTAAAAAATTTACTATTATAAAATTGTTATTCTATAACAATCTTGTCCATCAACTATATCCATATAGGAACAAAGCAGCATTTGTCATATCAATCATGACTAGACCCATCAATGGTCACGTATACAAATATAGTCAAATGACATAAATCAATCATGGATGTGTAGCATGGAAAATTACATGAAATGTGAACCGTACATGTCTATTTCTAACTGGTCCTCCTAAACCTTATTGAGATCAAACTTTACTGAATCCAGAGTGTGCATAAACCAAAAGAACTTTATTTCTGCATAAAATAATCTTAAATAACTTTAAACTGAAGTAATTGAAATTGTGTCTAAACGAATGACATTCTTCAAAATTCCAAACTCCCACTAAAACCGAATATCCTTAAATAACATTACACCTACATGAGTAGTGTGCTCACGAAAGACCTAGGGTGATAGTTTCTTAATAAGCGCGCAATTATGGAGTTTGTACTAGTATGCTCTATAGGCACACAACCACTCTGAATTTTCTTTAACAACTAGGAACTTAATATTTGTATGCTTCAAAATAACTTAAGTGGTCTTTCTATTCACTCTATAAGTAGCAGCTCATATGACGGAATTCTTTTGCATCAATATTGTAATAGAATCGAAGTCTGTAAACTTGATCTCTAACTTACCAAAACTCCGATATGTGAGAATGTAATTTTTTGTTCTTTAAAGATATCTCATAACTCTATTGACTGCTATTTAATGGTCCATAGTATATTTGCTTAAATATTTGTCTAACATTCCATCAATGTATGCAATATCTGAACGCATACATACTTGAACATAAATTAGATTCTCAATAGCTTATGTGTATGGAATCATTTATATTTTCTAAATTTCAAGGTTACTTTTAGGGCATTGAGTAAGACAAAATTTGTATTCTTTAGCAATATGAGTATCACTTGGTTTACTCCCACTGAACTTGTAGTATATACAATTGTCAACCAAATTATCTCAAAACCGAATAAGATAATCAATATGAAATTTATAATTTCATTAATGAGAGTCCTACTTAAGCTAATAGATGAATTTCTTTAATTTACATATCATTGATTTTGCATCATTAGACACAAATTTATGATTGTACCATATAATTCGTTTATTCAATGTCGCCATTGAAAAACACAAGCGTCATGATTATCTTGAAAAAGTCTTTCAATGAAACTTGAGAGAAAGTCTCTACAACATCAATGTCTTCTTTTAGAGTATATCCTTTAGATATAAGACGTACCTTATACTTATCCACATTATCATTTCCATCCCTATTAGTTTTAAATATCCATTTACAATGGTTTGCACCTTAAGGTAATGAGAATGGTTCCTAAACTTTATTGCCTTGCATAAAATTATATTTTTCTTATATGACATCAATCCACTTTTGAGAGTTAAAACTTTTTATGGCTTGATGAAAAATGATTAGGTCATTTTCTATCATTCCATTGTTACATTATTTTCTTGAAGAAATACAATATAATAATCTGGAATAATATTTCATCTTCCTCTCGTGGACCTCTTTAATGACACTTGTTTTTTAAAGGTTGTTGAGTTTGTTCTTCTGAAACAATTACCTTATCTTGAATGAGAGTTGTTCAACATTGTTTTGTTGAGGTACTTGATTCACTTCTTGATTAATGATAGGTGTGAAAACCTAAACATCGTCAAAAGTGATAGTAAGAATTAAATTATAATCCAATTCCTCCTCAATAGCAATGTATCTAACCTTATTCTCCCTCCAAAATCAATATCCTAAAAAAGTTATAAATCTCTCCTTAAAATAATTCTAATTTTGGGATCATAAAATTTACAGCCCATGGATCACTCAAAATAACCGAAGTAGTTATTCGCTTTTGAGGTTTAATTTTCTTCACATATGTCCTAACTTATACAAAGGAATCAACACTTTGTAACTTATTGTTGTTTTTTTTACTAGGACCCTTAGCAACTTTATTATAATAATTTTTTTTATTGTCCTTCTTCTTAGCGACACTAACTAAATGAGCACTAATCAAATGAGTACTTTTACACTTGTAATGCTTCAACTTTTCTTCCTCTTTAAGACAATGAGAAATGAGCTCAGTTAGAACATATTTCTCCTTTTTGTAGTTGTAACTTTTTTTATTTCGTTAAATTGTATAGGAAGTGGTACCAAAAGCATAAGAACAAACAATTGTGAGAAAGTTCGATCTTATGTGCCATAAATTTTGAAGCAATATTAAACATTTTCATAATGTACTCCCTCACATTTCCTTGACCCTTATACTTCATAGACATCAAAGAATGTATAAGTGATGTCATCTTAACTTTAATATTTTGGGTAAAACATTTCTTAATTTCGTCAAGGAAACCCTTAGTATAAATAATCTATTCAGATTTGTGCTCCTAAAGGCTTATAGAATGTTGTTCTTTATGATCATAAGGCTCATACGATTTGAACGACCTCACATCTCAAAATACCTTCTATGGGTGCTTACCACAATGAGATGTGCAAGTTGTTATTTCCTTAGTGCAAAGTCTATGTTCATACAAATACCAAATACAATATGTAAGTGTTTTTTCTATTCCTTGAAATTAGTTTCACTAAACATGAGTGTAGAATGTATTTAACAGATATTGTGACAGCAAAGATAAATTACCTAAATATAGAAAAAAAAGTAAATAAAGTAAAAATAAGCTCACACAAATCTTTATAAGTAAACAAATAAATTTAAAATAATGGTTAGTTCCCCTCAAGATACCTAGCACAACATTAATATCAAGTTTTTGGACAGTAATATTAACTGTAAGCGGTACTCTTGTTGTAGCAATCAAATATTGACAATAAACTATGTCAAACAATAGATTAATCTTTGGAGTAACGTATTCCTCACATAAAATACCATATAATTGTCACACATTTATCGTCACAGTTGTCGTTGTAATTCTGTCAAATATTAACTTTCCTTTGGCCAATTAATAAACGTATGAATTACAAAAACTCATAATCATCTTGATATTTTAAATAAATTAATCTACATAAAAGCGGTCACTTTGGTGACATTATGTTTCAATTAATCCATTAAAAATATTAGACACTCGAAGCCAAAATATAAATTTATTTGTTTCATAATATTTTGATTTAAATAAATTAATCTACACAAAAACGGTCACTTTGGTTACATTATCTTTCAATTAATCCATTAAAAATATTAGACACTTAATAACATGGTTTTCAAAATCAAAAGTATATATCAATGCTAAAAAGAAACACAAAAGTGATTCAAAAGAAACTAACACATGTCGAAACTTATACAGTTAATCCAAACTGAATTTTAATTAAATCAAATCAAATCTACATACAAATGTCTAATCCTTATAATAAAAAATTGCTTTAAAGTCATTAACCAAATAGACTTAAGTTTCGATTCAAACTTCAACATCAAACAAACATTGCACAGATTTACCGTAATTTTAAAAGCAACTTTGATATGTGAGTAATTATTGCTCGAGGAAAACCTAAAATTACTGAATCCATATAGGAAACATAATCTGCTAACATTTAAATTCAATGGCCAATAACCTAAAATAAAGAAATAGCATAGAAACATAATTGCCTTTAATTTCTAAGTTAAATCCATTAACTAATGATATATATATATACTTTTCGACAATTCATGGTTGTAATCGGGAATTTAGGGGAAAATTGATTGAACCCTAAACGCCCAAAAAAATCAAATCTTACGAAACATCAAAAATTCTAAAGTATTCATACCGAATCAATCGAGAAATAAAAAAATATCCAATAATTCTTAATGATTCAATATGACGAGACTCTGATTCCACTTGTTAGAACCAAACCATAATAGATATTAAACCTAAACTCAAGATTTATCATGTCAAATCATCAAGAACAATAAACTGAAAGCGGAAGCGTACCTAAATTCATTAATGGACTAAAAACCTTAAATCCTTTTATGGCGATCGCCTAGAAAGTGGTTGTGATCTTCCAAAAAGATAAGTTAGCCCTTGCAGTAAAAACTCTCTGTCGGGGACAAGAATAATACAAGTTAACATATTTCTTGGAGACCACTACCTCTTTATATTGTTGATTATTAAATCAATTATTAAATATTTATAACTTTGTCCCTCGTTAAATTATAAATATATATTACGGTATTTACACTTTTATTTTCATGACACTTTAATACCTATGACACGCCTAATATAATTAGTCACTTGATTTTGTGTCATACTTTATAATAGCATCGCACACTTTACATATGTGCCCACAATTGCGGATTTTAATCCAACAGTGGGGCAGATCGATAATGCAAAATTTTTGTTTTGTTTGTTCTTTTTAAGATATGTTTTTTTTACAATGGCAGTTGTTAGTAAGATAGGTTTTTAAGAGTTCAATATGTTCAGAAGTGAGGAAATTCAATCGAAATTATTTATTGCAAAAAAGTTTATTGAATTTTATTGACTATTGGTAAGTATTTCGTATACTCTTTTGTTGCAAATGAGTTTATTGAAATTTTTTTATTTGTTTTGTTTGTTCCATTTATTTATTTCAGGCAGCTCAAACACAAGGAAAATATGGAGGATTAACTTGAAAGAATGTGTAAATAATAAGAGTTAAATTTATTAATTTGTTTTGAATTAAGACTAAATTGATTAAATGTATAGATATTGAGGACTAAATGTGCTATTATATAAAGTTTCATAAGGTTTAATTGTCATTTTGTTACCATTTTGTTACAAAACATAAAATTTAATTGTTATTTTGTAACATTTGAAAGTTTAGTTACCATTTTATTTTTTTAACAAAGTTCAGTGACTATTTTTGTACTTTATCATATTTTAAAACTCACATTTCTTTTTTTTAACATTTAAAACTCACATTTCTTTTTTAAACTCACATTTCAACCATTAATAACAATGGAAAATTTAATAAAAAAAATAATAAAATGTTGATTAAATATGCAAAGCAATGACAAAGGACATCCCTTAGTTTTAGTTGACATTTGATCTCAAATTTAATTTAGAGTAGCTTGTCTATCTTCCCTGCTAAAATATGATTCAATCAAATATTGGTCAAGTTATGTTATTAAAACCATGTATTATACATAATTTAGAGTAGCTTGTCTATCTTCCCTGCGAAAATATGATTCAATCAAATATTGGTCATGTTATTATACATAACTTTTAAAATTTTAAAAAATACATAAATTAATAATAATCGAAGTAGAATTTAATGATCAAATACATAACTTTCTTGTTATATCAAAATATTTATTTCAATACAGCGACTTTCTTGAGATGGCTTTCTCCAAAGTTTGCGGAAACCCTAACTCCTCTCTTGAGATGGCTCCGGCCGGTAGGCCGCCGGACCAATTTAGTGGGCAAGTTATGATAGATAACGACGGGGTGGGCGGTGTGTTAAAGTCGGATATCTCTTCATTAGACAAGAGTGGAGGCATTGTGGTACCTTCGACTGTGGTGGACACGGAGATGAGGGATAATAGCGGGGAACTTCGACCTGAGAATGATGGTCAGATTACCGATTCTTTGACTGGGACGAAGGATGTGCAGATGGTTGTTGTGGTTCCGGCTACGCTGGGTACGGATGGAAGGAGGGCGGAGTTTGTTAAGCCCTCGTTTAGAGACATGGTGACTAGTAAGGCTAGTGCAACCCTACAGGACCAGTTTATTAGTGAACTGGACGTCGAACTTCGGGCTGAGGACGTTCAATGTGGCCAGGATGGGGCTCTACCGGCGATTAAGTTTTCGGACCGAGTGCACAAGGAAATCGATGACAAGCTGACGAAATTGATTGTTGTCCGCCTTCTGGGTAAATCAATTGGGTATAGAGCATTACTCAACCGTATCCAAGTGCTGTGAAATCCGAAGGGAGATTTAAGTCTCATTGATCTTGATAACGGCTATTACTTGGTACGATTCGGAACCGAGGAGGGCTATGTTAATGTTCTTCGTGGGGGTCCTTGGATGGTGTACGGTAGCTACTTAAGAGTCCAACCGTGGTCTCGCACTTTCTCTACGGAAGTAGACTATCCAAAGAACATTTTGGTATGGATCTGTTTGCCCGGGCTTCCTTATAGGTACTATACCAAGAGTTTGTTTTGGGCTATCGCAGAACTAATTGGGAATGTGGTGCGAATTGACTATAACACAACGGAAGCGAAACAAGGTAAGTTTGTGCGGCTCGCTATAATGGTTAATCTTAATGAACCGCTGGTTTCGGCCATCATTATTGACGGGCACAAGCAACTGATTGAGTATGAAGGGCTTCCTAATATATGTTTTGGTTGCGGAAAGTATGGGCATACTCGGGAAGTGTGTGGTCGTGAGATTGCCCCGCCGGTTACAAGTAATTCGAATGTTGTTAGCGGAGAATTAGATGAACTTTATGGGCCATGAATGCAAGTGGTTAATAGGCTTAAAAGAGCTGCCCCTAATTTGAAGGGTTCGACCATGCCGAATGTTGAGAATGATGCTAAGAATACGGTGTGGGGGTCTCGGTTTGATATCTTAGACTCTGTTGAAACTACGGAGAGGTTACCAGTTGTTGACAATAACATGACACAAGTGGAGGAGAAGCCAGCGAAGGGGGCTTCTCGGGCTGCTTCGTCTGGCAATGCTGATGTGGATGTTGCCAAGGGCAAACAGCAGGTTGGACCCAGCAATACGAGTCAGTCTACCCAGGGGAAAAGTGTTAAAGCTGGAGGAAATAAAAACAAGGGTAATGGCGGTGTTGGGGATTTAGGTCAGAAGGAGAATGTGCCGGTGGTTTTAGTGATTGAGGATTCTCAAAATAGAGGGCAGGTTTCGAATGTGGCTTTGAAGGAACATGTGATCTTCGCCCTTTCTACGTCATATCGGGTGAACCATCAAGCGGTGCGCATTGCTGAGAAAGGGGTGACACCTGTTTTAAAGGAAGTTAACGGACGATCCATGTATGGTCCCATCCGTAACTCCACAAACAAATTAGTAGCTCGTAATTTGGCAATGGGGAAGGGGCTAACACAGAAGGGTCTTCAAACTAAGAAGAAAGATGAGTCTGGAGCGGCAAAGCCAATGCTAGCTGAGTGGGTGCAGCACATGAATAGTGAGTTATCGAAGGCTATGCTGAAACAAGGGGAGAGGATTGTTGAGAAGGCGGATGGCCAGCCCAGTGGTAGTCAGGTGCAATGGAGCGCGAATCCTGCCTTTGAGGGTGCATTACCGCCACCACCTCAGGTCTAAGGGTAACCCCTCTTTTTTTCATTCTTTATCCATGGTTAAAGTTATATTCTGGAATTCACAAGGCGTGCTCGGCCTTGTTTTTAATCATTATTTTAAGCTTTTGTTGAAGACGCAGAAACCTGATGTTATGGCCATTATAGAACCACGCGTGAGTGGTAATAGTGCGGATGATTTTATAAGGCGATCGGGTTTTGATTTTTCCTTTAGAGTTGAGGCGAATGGTTTCTCGGGGGGTATATGGATCTTATGGAAGGATTCTGTTAAGCTTGATATCTTGGTGGTCTCTAATCAGTTTGTTCATGGCTACTGTGTTGAGGAGGATAGCAAGCGAAGTTTCTTTATTACTTTTTATTTATGCGAGCCCAGACCGCAAGAAGCGCAATTTGTTGTGGGATCAGTTATGTGCTTTAAACCTGGATGCCGATTGGCCTTGGGCATTGGGGGTGACTTTAATGCGATTTGTAGCTCTGCTGAAAGACAAGAGGGTTCTGTGAGAAGGTCTGGAGTTTGTTCAAAGTTTGGGGACTTTTTTAAATTCTGGACTTATTGATATGGGGTTTAATGGACCTCAGTTCGCATGGGTTGCCTTCGCAACTAATCGACGGTTTCCTGGGCAACTACTTGGGCGGCTGGGCAGCAACTTCAAGGTTCGGCGGAGCGTTCTTCAATGGTTTCTTCTTATCCCTAAGTCGAAACTTTAGCTAATTATGCATGCCTTGACAATACATCCATGCGTGAATCAAGGGTGAACAACAACCAATCTTGCGATCCTCTTGGCCGTTGAAATCCTTAACTTATTCCTAAGCCGGATTAATCTTCACCATCAATAGATTGAATAAAGACCATACTCATTCATTTCTTGAATCTAACTCTCCCGATATTAGATAAATAGATGAAGTTACGAGATCCTCTCCCAATTCACTCGCAAGCAAGAAGAAAAACCAAGAATGAGTAAACCTTGAATTAAAAGTGCAAACTCTTATTACCTAAACAAAATCCAATTGTTTCTCACAACCACAAAACACAATAACATTAGCTAAATAGATTTAGTTCATGGCTAGGTTCCAAAGAAACATAAGACAAAGAATTCCTAACATAAACCTAATTGAACAAAGAAGAAAAAGATGAAGAATAGTTGAAGCCTTTGTCGAAATCTCTTCCTCCTTGCTCTTATCGAAATTTCTCCCCTCTCTCCCCTGAGTTTGACGGCTTGGTCTCCTTTAAATAGGAGATGGCTAGGTCAAAATACTTCTTGAGGAGGAAGTTAAGTTGGAATTAAATACTTTAAAAGAATATAATTATTTATTATATTTAAATTCCTTCTAGATCTTCTCCTATCTTTTTGGGATTTAATTTCTCTTTGACCTTTTCATGGAAATCAAACTCCTTTGGGATTTAACTTTGCTCCACGTCATCTTGGGCTTATCTAGTCATCAATTTCGACTACCATATCATCTTATCCCTTGTCGAAAATTGCCCTGGCAACTAGCTCGGCATCTCCTTCATGCATTGCCCCAATCATCTAGTCGGCATCTCCTTCATGCACTGCCCTGGCAACTGGTTCCAGCCTTGTTTAGGCAAGTGATTCTGCACACACACACAAAAACACACCAAAGCAGTATATTTTTCCACAAAATTAAGCAAAATATGAAATCAAGCTTGTCCACAAAGGAAACAATGCAAACATGCATGAATGGCTAATAATACAACTAATATGAGCCTAAGTCTAACAATAATATGAGTAAAAGGGGTAATAAAAATAGTACTTTTAAACACTTAACACACCTCAAACTCGAACTATTGCTTGTCCTCAAGCAATGCAAACTAATAATTACCCGCCAAGACTTCAATTTTCACAAACTTAGCTTTGAACTTGATTTCAATTCTCAGAACCGTGGCACAAAGTATGATTGGCTTTTCATTTTTCGGAAAACTTAGGAGTTACTCGGATTTAAACTATAATGCTTGTGAGTGTGTGCGGAGTTGTGTGCAAGTTGATTTTTCGGATTCTATGCAAACAAAAGGTTTTCAAATTACTTCATTGGGTTCTTTTAACATGTTTTAACTAGAGCCGGTTTCGGGCACCTCTAGTATTTTGGTTTTAGTTTTCTTAAGTTAATTAATTCGACTAGAGCCAGTTTCGGGCACCTCTAGCTATCAATTTTTTACCACATACTAGAGCCAATTTCGGGCACCTCTAGTGATCAATTTTTTAGCACATACTAGAGCCAATTTTGGGCGTCTTTAGCATTCATCCAATTTTTATTCTAATCCCCCAATTTTTTTAACTATCAACCTAAGTTCGCTAGAATTCCTTAAATCAATCAAGCCACACAGTGTTTCATCAAGTTTAGCATCATAGTACGATTCTAAGTGTTTCCATGTTTATCCTAGAATAAAAAGTTTTATCAATTAAGTACATTGGCAAAGTCATCATCGGATATTCATCAAATCTAGGCAATTTTGTTCCAACTAAAGGCATGGCAAGCAATTTATGTATCCTAAATGCAATACTTAAGATGAATGCAACTAAACATGGTAACTAACTAATAACAATCCCCCCAAACTCGAGTGAGTCATTGTCCTCAATGCATGCAACAAAGAAAAATAAAAATAAAGAAAAGTAAAATGCAAACGATGACTTACTCTGAGAGTTCGTCATCGTGGATGATTAGTTTCTTTTTGGTCGGTGTCTTGATTCTCTTGCTTGAACGTGGTGGTTGCTTCCTTGTTGTCGATGGTGGAATCGATCCTCGTACGGGGTTGTCCTTATCGTCCTCTTCATCAATGTCATTGGTGCTTTTCGCTTGGGCTTGGAGGATTCGATTGGTGCAGTCTTTGTTGGTGTAATAGAGGACTCGTCCGAATCTGAAAAGTCAGACAATGATTCAGTACGAGTTGATTCAGGCATAGGTGCTTTACCTTTGGCTTTTGCAGTGGTTGTCGGGGAGTCTTTAGCTTTGGTTACCGTGACATCTTCAGTGTTGGTTGTCATGGCAACTGCTTGGGCAGGCGCAGTGTAGGTTACCGAGGCATCATCTATTGCGGTTGCCGTGGCAACTGCTTCATTGGTTGTCGTGGTAAGGATTTCAGCAAGAAAGATGGTGAACGACACGTGGATGTCCGGGTACTTTTCCAAGATGACTTGGGTGATGGCATTGTTATGATCCTTCATGTACTGCATGAACATTAATTTTCGATCTTCAATTTGCCTAAGGCGGTTCGCTAACGGTTGTAATAGTGCTTCAAGTTGTCTTAGGGTTGTTGTCCGAGTTGCCCGGGCATCAGTTGTTTGAGCATTAGGAGTTGCCAAGGCGGTAGGAGTTGCCGCGACAACTAGAGGTGTTGGGGATTTTACCGGTGCCTCTCCCATTAGCTTTCGGATTTGTGCTCGATTCCAACCGGACTTTGGTAGGGCCTTTTTATCAGTGGACTCACTTGGGACATGCATCTCCTTACAAAGATTAGAAATTAAGCAAGAGAAGAAAAGAGAACCCTTGTCTTTTGTGCTACATACAGAAATCTCATCACAAATAATTTTTCCAATGTTAATGATGCGATTATGCAAGATAGAATGTATGAGCAAAAGACGAGGTGTATCAACGGTAGCATTGTGTGTGGTGGGCATTAAAAAAGTTCTAACAAACTTATTCCATAATTATGCAAGAAATTAAGCCTTGTATGTACTGTCGTTCCAATGAGTTCCCGGTAGAGTGAGTTCTTGAAGCACCTTGTCGAGTTGCTTGGGCGTGAGTTGATCAACAAAGGCTTGATGCTCGTCCTTTTCAATGTAGAGCCCGTAAAAGGTGTTGATGTTTTTGGGGCTTATGAGTATAGCCTTGTCATAAACAAAACATAAGGATTATCCGGGTTAGGTGAGTGAGCATAGAATTTTCTTACCCATGAGATGTTACGACAAAAGATTTTCCACTTTTGATGTGCAATCCTTTCGAAGATGAATGGTTTAAGGCCGAAATCTTGATGAGAGTTGGAGTATTCAAAGCCTTGTTCTTCGCAAATCTTCTGGCTTTCAAACTTGGAGTGAAATCTTTCTTGAACCACCGGTGTAGCAAACTTCTTGTATCTTGGTTCTTTGGAGGAACTTGGATGAACCAAAAATTCGATTTTGGATGCCATGGATGATCTTGGTTGTGAGTTTGGTAGAAACAAAGAAAAAAAAGCAAAATAAACTAAAGAGTTGCAAGATGAAAAGTAGGAATAGGTTTCTTGGAAGTTAAGGGTGATGGGTTAAATAGAAAAGATAGGTAGGAAATACAGTGGGTGAGATTAATTGGAAAAAAAGAAAACAAGGATTTTGATTGAGGGAAGGTGACGGCTAGAGGATTTGGGGAAGGGGAAGTGTTTGGCCGGCTATGTAGGGTTTATTTAGGGTAAGTTGGAGGCTTAATATAAGCCTTAGATTTAGCCCATTAATTTCCTTGTTTAGGAAGTTTCCTTCTTGAATCAAATTCCTCTTTATCTTGAACTCTTTTCCTACAATTCAAAACAAATAAAATAAGGATTAAAATTAAAGATAAACTAATAAAAGAAAATAAATAAAGATATGCAAAGAAATTCTTAAACTTAAAATTTAAAAACCATTAGATAAATATGAAAGAAAGATGTAGTCTTAATCTTAAAGAAAATAAATAAATCTATCCTAAAAAGAAAAGAATAACCGAAATTAATAAATAATAAAAAAATTAAATAGTTCGAAGAAAAATATATAAAAAATAAAAAGAAAAAGAATATATCGAAAGGAGAGCATGCTCATGCATCTCCTAAGGTGACCACTTCTTTGTTACGTTCCACATGGGCACCGTTGTAGTGCTTCAGTCTTTGTCCGTTGACTTTGAATTCATGGGAGAACGGTTTGACAACTTCG
Organism: Hibiscus mutabilis; assembly: GCA_019671005.1. Taxonomy (NCBI): domain Eukaryota; kingdom Viridiplantae; phylum Streptophyta; class Magnoliopsida; order Malvales; family Malvaceae; genus Hibiscus; species Hibiscus mutabilis. The sequence continues at coordinate 34,224,851 of CM033714.1, forward strand.
AATGGTCCCGACCATCTTGATTTCAGTTTTCTCGGGAAAAGTTTCAGCCGAGAATTGAATAAGAGAACTAGTTGCCCTGACATGAATTGCCGCAGAAATAGTTTCTTGTCATGCTATTGCTTTGTTTTCTCCTTGTAGATTCGTGCATTGTTATAGGCGAGTGCACGGAATTCTTCTATCTCGTTGAGGTCCAACAAACATTTTTGCCCGGCACTTTCCCAATCCATATTCACGGTCTTGATTGCCCAATATGCCTTGTGTTCGATTTCCACCGATAGATGGCATGTTTTTCCATAAACAAGTCAGAAGGGGGACATACCTAAGGGTGTTTTGAATGCAGTGCGATATGCCCAAAGTGCGTCATCTAGTCTTACTGACCAATCCTTCCTAGACGGATTTACAACTTTCTCGAGTATACCCTTCAATTCCCGGTTGGAAATTTCTGCTTGCCCATTGGTTTATGGGTGATATACCGTGGCAATCTTGTGAGATATACTAAAGCGTTGTAACATCTTGGCGATGAGTTTGTTGTCAAAGTGCTTGCCTTCATCACTGATAATTGCTCTCGGCATCCCAAACCATGTAAATATGTTTTTCTGTAATAATTGTTGCACGACCTTAGAATCGTTGGTGGGAAGTGCAGTTGCCTCAACCCATTTAGACACATAGTCGACAGCAAGTAGAATGTAGAGGTTACCGAATGAAGATGGGAACTGTCTCATAAATTAATCCCCCATACATCGAATAATTCCACCTCGATGATGTTTTGGAGTGGCATCTCATGTCGTCTAGAGATATTGCCCGTCCTCTAGCAACGATCACATTGCTTGTAAAACTATTGGGCATCTTTGTACAGTGTTGGCCAATACAAACCGGATTGCAAAACTTTAGCCGCGGTACGAGTTCCTCCAAAATGTCCTCCATAGGGTGAAAAATGGCATTGTCGGAGTATATTCTGCTGCTCCTCTTCAGGGACACATCAGCGTACAACCTGATCTGCACATTGTTTAAACAAAAGAGGCTCATCCCAAAAGTAATGCTTAGCATCATGGTGTAACCGCTTCTTCCCTTGGTGAGTAAGGCCATAAGGTAAAATACCACAAACAAGGAAATTAACTAAATCCGCGTACCAGGGTATTACCGAGGCATGTGTTGCCGTGGTAACTACTTCCATGGTTGTCGAGGCGTACGCGTCTAGAGTTACTGCGACATGCGCGTCAAGGGTTGCCGAGGCATGCGCGTCAAGGGTTGTCAAGGCATACACGTCTAGGGTTGCCAAGGCGTGCACATCAGTGGTTGCCGAGGTATACACATCTGGAGTTGCCAAGGTGTGCGCGTCAAGGGTTGCCGAGGCATGTGCGTCAAGGGTTGCCGAGGCATGCGCATCCATAGTTACTGAGGCAACTAACAGTTGTTCATCCGAGAATGCATCACATATATCTAAATCCGCGTCCTCCTCCCTATTACGTTCTAAGCGTGATAAGTGATCGGCCACTTGATTTTTTGTTCATATCCTTAATTTCAATGTCAAACTCTTGTAAAAGCAATATCCAACGAATCAAACAAGGTTTGACATCCTTTTTAGCAAATATATACTTAATTGTCGAATGGTTCGTATGGACAATTACCTTTGTACCAATCAAATAGGATCGAAACTTGTCAAATGCGAAAACTACGGTTAATAACTCTTTCTCCGTTGTTGTGTAATTCACTTGAGCACTATTAAGAGTTTTACTAGCGTAATATATCACATGAAAGGTCTTACCTGTGCGTTGGCATAGGACTGCTCCTACCGCGAAATCACTTGCATCACACATGAGCTCAAAAGGTAGCGTCCAATCTGGTAGAACGATAATGAGTGCCGAGGCAAGCTTTTTCTTTAGGGTTTCAAAATTGAAGACTTTATCCTGTTCAAGAAAATTGCACAAGGGTTTAGTAATTTTAGAAAAATTATGAATGAACCTCTTGTAAAAACATGCATGTCCAAGAAAGCTTCAGATTCCTTTAACTGAACTTGGTGGGGGTAATCTCTCAATCACATCCACCTTGGCTTTGTCTACTTCAATTCCCTTAGATGAAATCTTGTGGCCGAGCACTATTCCTTCATCTACCATAAAATGGCACTTCTCATAATTAAGGATTAAATCGATTTCTTCACATCTTGCCAACATCTTCTCTAAATTGCCGAGGCAACTGTCGAAGTCATTACCAAAAATGGAAAAATCATCCATGAAGATCTCAAGGAAGTCTTCGACCATGTCTAAAAAGAGTGTCATCATGCATCTTTGAAAGGTTGTCGGGGCATTACACAATCCGAACAGCATCCTTTGGAAAACATAAGTATCGTATGGGCATGTGAAGGTTGTCTTTTCTTGATCTTCTTGTGCTATGGCAATTTGATTGTAACCTGAATAACCATCAAGAAAACAATAAAAAGGTTTACCTGCAAGACGGTCAAGCATTTGATCAATAAAGGGTAATGGGAAGTGATCTTTCCTAGTGGCTTTGTTTAGCTTTTGATAATCCATACAAACCCTCCAACCGGTCACAGTCCTGGTTGGAATGAGTTTATTGTTTTCATTACTTACCACCGTTATACCTCCCTTTTCCGATACACATTATACCAGACTTACCCATGTACTATCAAAGATAGGGTATATGATGCCGGCGTCAAGCCACTTGATGATTTCTTTCATTACAACCCCTTTCATGGCATGATTCAGTCTCCTCTGGGCTTTAATCGAAGGTTTGTGATCATCTTCCAACAAAATCTTATGCATGCACACTGTCGAGCTAATTCCCTTCAAGTCGGCAACTGTCCACCCTATTACCTTCTTATGTAGCATCAACATTTTGATCAGCTTCTTTTCCTGCTCAAACTGTAACTTAGAGGAAATAATTACAGACAATGTATTATCGGTTCCCAAGTAAGTATATTTTAGTTGCCTTGGCAATTGTTTCAACTCAAGAATCGGTGGTTGTTCAATGGAGGGCTTTTCAAGTTTACCTTCCTTACCTGAGTAATCCAGTGGTTCAAAGTATGTACCTGGTCGATTGACTAACCAATTTGCCTATTCTTTTTGTTCCTCATCGATCGGTTCCTCATACTTCTCAGGTTCCTCTTGATCGGCAATGTAGTTGCCGAGGCAACTAAATTCCTCGTCGAAGTTAAACTCTGTCATGGCATGAAGAAGTTGGCATTCTTCCGGATCATCGGCATGCCTTAGTGTTTGGAACACATTTAGTTTAACTTGCTGGTCATTCACCCTCATTGTGAGTTCTCCATTTTCAACATCGATCAAGGTTCTCCTTGTTGCTAGGAAAGGTCTCCCAAGAATGATAGGTGCATGTTCATCTGCTTCACAATTCAAAACAATAAAGTCAACGGGAAAAATAAATTTATCAACTTTTACCAATATGTCTTCAAATTTTCCCCCTGGATGCACATAGGATTTGTCGGCTAGCTGTAGCATAACTGTTGTAGGTTTTGCCTTCCCGATTCCTAGTTTCTGGAAAACTGATTTAGGCATCAAGTTTATGCTTGCTCCAAGGTCACATAATGCTTTCCCGGCATAGTGGTTTTCGATGGAACAAGGTATTGTAAAACTTTCGGGATCCTTCAACTTGGGTGGCATGCAATTGTGCAACATGGCCATGCATCCCTCTATTGCGGCAACTGTTTCAAACTCTCTTAGCCTTGTTCTCTTGGACACAATGTCTTTCAGAAACTTGGCATAGTTCGGCATTTGTTCAATCGCCTCAACCAATGGCAAGTTGATGTGGACTTGCTTTAGGATATCAAGAAACTTCTTGAATTGATATTCTTGCTTTTGTCGCATCAACCTTTGTGGGAATAGTGGTGGAAGTCGGATATCTTCGATCCTTTTATTGGTCTGGAACCTAATTGACGGTATTACCGAGGCAACTGGAGTTGCTGAGGCATTGTCCACTAGGGTTGCAAGTGGAGTGCCTATCGTTGGTTGCCGCAGCATCCTTATCGCTGGTTGTCGAGGCATGCTTATCGCTGGTTACTGCGGTAATTCCTGGTTCAGCATCTGAGGCTTTGCCGCTGAGTTCGTCTTGTTCTTTTTGTGGAGTTTTGTTTGATGAGCGAACTTGAGCCTCTTTAAGTTGTTGGCCACTTCTAGTGGTGATCGTCTTACATTGCTCATGGCCAATTCCTCCTGCGACTTCAGTATTACTAGGTAAAACTCCTTGCGGTCTAATATTCAGGTTTTGAGCAAATTGTCCGACTTGATTTTCCAATAATTTGATTACCGCCTCTTGGTTTTGCAATCTCATCTCGGTCCTGTTAATAAAAGCATCAGTTCTTTTTATGAAGTTACTATTCTCAACCATATAAGATTTAGTTTTCAACTTAAAAGCATTGAGAGAATTTTCCAAAGAACTAGATGTTGTCGGTTGTTGCTACGGTAACTGTTGTCGTGGCATCTGTTGCCGTGGCATATTCTGCTAGAATCCTGATGCTTGTGCATTCTAATTATTCTGGTTTAGAGCATTGTTTGTATTACTCCATGAAAAATTTGGGTGCTTCTTCCAAGCTGGATTGTATGTATTGTACATCACATTGTTGTTCCGGTTGTAATTCCCCACATAAAAGCTTGTTTCCGGATTCTGCATACATTCAGAAGAATCATGGTTATCACCACATAACTCACAAAAGGTATCAATTACCTTGACCTCCTGTGTGTTGTTTGGTTTCTGCATGTTCTGGCCCATCTTGGTTAGAGCAGAGGGGAATTGATAATCATTCTAGGCAAGCCTGTTTAAAATTTGTATTGCTTCCTCCGGTGACTTATCTAGGAGTATGCCTTTTACCGAGGCATCTAGCATCATCCTTGTTGGTGTATTCACAGCGTTGTAAAACATTGTTACTTGTGTCCACACTGGGAATCCGTGTAGGGGGCATTTGTGTAGAAGTTTTCTATATCGCTCCCAAGCCTCGTACATGGATTCATCATCTGCCTGCTGAAAAGAAGTAATTTCGTTACGAAGCTTATCAGTCAAATTTGTAGGATTAAATCGAGCAAGGAAATCAGGACAAAGATCGGTCCAAGATCCTATTAATCCGGCATGAATACTATTCAACCATGCTTTCGCCCTATCCCTCAGTGAATAAGGGAATAATCTTAGTCGTAAAACATCAGGGGTGACTCCTTGTATTTTGAATGAATTGCAAATCTCGAGGAAAGATTTAAGATGTTGTCGTGCATCTTCAGTTGCTGAGCCGCCAAATTGACCAATTGTGTTGATCATATTGAACATCACTGGTTTCAACTCAAAGTGGTCAGCTTCAATTTCAGGTGTGACAACTCATGGATTGAGTCCTTCAAGATCTTCTTTAAGATAATCTCGAATAGTTCTGTTTTGTGCAAGAATCACTCATCCTCCTGCTGGAACATCCTGATTCATATTGCCGTCTTGATTAGCCATTGCTACTCTTAACCTTTGTCTGAGTCTTTGCAAGGTTCGTTCGATTTCTAGATCAAAGGGATATTCTGGTATAATCGGTCTCGCCCTGGTCATATACCAATGCAAAACCAAAGTTTGTTAACCTTTTGAATCTTAAACAAGAAAAATAAAAAGTGCAAGAAAAATAAAAACAAAGTTGCTATTGCCAATCCCCGGCAACGGTGCCAAAAACTTGTTGCGCGTAATAAGTGCTCCGCAATTGTGCAAGTGTACACGTCGCAAGTTATAGTATAAAAGATATCGTCTCCACAAGGATTGGTGCCACTTCAAGAATCTAATCTCTTGAACTGTAAAAAGTAAAAGAACACAAGTAGAAGATTGTAGGAGTTTAACTAACAACTAAACTAGAAAGCAATAAAGTAAAAGAAGATGTAATCAAATGAGAGAGAATAGGCCAGGTTATCGTGAGTTGAGGTGTGATAGCCAATTGGATCGCCTTGGTAAAAGAGTGCAAGGGCAACTCAGTTGTCGTGGCAACTTGCGCAGCGAGGTTGTCTTGGCAACTAATCAACGGTTGCCTGGGCATCTACTTGGGCGGCTGGGCAACAACTTCAAGGTTCGGCAAAGCGTTCTTCAATGGTTTCTTCTTATCCCTAAGTCGAAACTCTAGCTAATTGTGCATGCCTTGACAATACATCCCTGCGTGAATCAAGGGTGAACAACAACCAATCTTGCACTCCTCTTAGCCGTTGAAATCCTTAACTTATTCCTAAGCCGAATTAATCTTCACCATCAATAGATTGAATAAAGACCATACTCATTCATTTCTTGAATCTAACTCTCCCGATATTAGATAAATAGATGAAGTTATGAGATCCTCTCCCAATTCACTCGTAAACAAGTAGAAAAACCAAGAATGAGTAAACCTTGAATTGAAAGTGCAAACTCTTATTACCTAAACAAAATCCAATTGTTTCTCACAACCACAAAACACAATAACCTTAGCTAAATAGATTTAGTTCATGGCTAGGTTCCAAAGAAACACAAGACAAAGAATTCCTAACATAAACCTAATTGAACAAAGAAGAAAAAAATGAAGAATGGTTGAAGCCTTTGTCGAAATCTCTCCCTCCTTGCTCTTGTCGAAATCTCTCCCCTCTCTCCCCTAAGTTTGACGGCTTGGTCTCCTTTAAATAGGAGATGGCTAGGTCAAAATCCTTCTTGAGGAGGAAGTTAAGTTGGAATTAAATACTTTAAAAGAATATAATTCTTTATTATATTTAAATTCCTTCTAGATCTTCTCCTATCTTTTTGGGATTTAATTTCTCTTTGACCTTTTCATGGAAATCAAACTCCTTTGGGATTTAACTTTGCTCCACGTCATCTTGGGCTTATCTAGTCATCAATTTCGACTACCATATCATCTTATCCCTTATCGAAAATTACCCTGGCAACTAGCTTGGCATCTCCTTCATGCATTGCCCTGGCAACTGCCTCAGCATCTCCTTCATGTACTGCTCTGGCAACTAGTTCCTGCCTTGTTTAGGCAAGTGATTCTGCACACACACACAAAAACACACCAAAGCAGTATCTTTTTCCACAAAATTAAGCAAAATATGAAATCAAGCTTGTCCACCAAGGAAACAATGCAAACTTGCATGAATGGCTAATAATGCAACTAATATGAGCCTAAGTCTAACAATAATATGAGTAAAAATGGTAATAAAAATAGTACTTTTGAACACTTAACATTGTTCTCGCCCAAGAAGAAAGTTTGTGGCGGAAAAAGTTGAGGTGTAATTGGATTGCTAATGGTGATCGTAACACAAAATACTTTCATACCGCTACCCTTATAAGGAGGAGGCACAACAAGGTTAATATGCTTTGTGTGGAGGATGGTTCGTGGTGTGAGGACCATGAGGTTTTGAAATGGCTGTTGTCTGGTTCTTTCGTGCGTTGTTCTCTTCGGAAGGTCGAGGCGTGATGCTGAATGATTTTAGGGGGGATTCTGACGATTAGATGCGACAGGCTTAGGGTGCTCACTCGTACGGTCTCCTTGGAGGAAGTCTGTGATATTGTTTTCAGCATGAATTTGTAGAAGGCTCCTAGTAGTGATGGGTTTCAGGCTGGTTTTTTCAGAAAAAAACTAGGAGGTGGTTCAGCATTTAGTCTATCGGTTTGTGTATGATTTTTCCATCATGGAATTTTGGAGGAGAGAACGAATAGTACTCTACTTGTTTTAATTCCAAAAGTGCCTGATCCTGAACAATTTAGTCATTTTAGTCTAATTAGCCTTTGTACGGTCATGTACAAGGTTCTGACCTAGGTGATGGTTAAAAGGTTACAACCATTCTTGCTGGAGTGGATTTCGCATAGCCAATCCAGTTTTGTACCCGGTAGAAACATAACGGATAACATTATTCTCGCTCAGGAAATAATCCATTCGATGACCCGGAAAATAGGGAGAAAAGTGTGGATGACGATAAAAATTGATTTAGAAAAGGCGTATGACCGACTGAAGTGGGACTTTATTGAAGAAACTCTGATTGATGTTGGTTTGCCAGAGACTTTTGTGTGTTGGATCATGGTTTGTGTTCGGTCTGTCTCTACACAAGTTATCTGGAATGCTGAAGTTTCAAAGGGGTTTCGACTATTGAGGGGTATCCGACAGGGGGACCCTTTATCGCCTTACTTGTTCGTGCTCTGTATGGAGCGTTTATATCATGCGATTAATAGATTGGTGGAGGCGGGGGATTGGAAACCAATCCATCTTTCTAGGAATGGTCTAGGTGCCCCTCACTTATTTTTATTGATGATCTCGTTCTATTTGTCGAGGCATCTGGTGATCAGCTCTCGGTGATTAGGAATGCTTTGTTGAAGTTCTGTGAATGTTCTGGCCATAGGGTAAGCATCTCGAAGACTCATATCTTATTCTTTAAAAATTGTCTGAATACTTCTAGAGATTTGTTATCTCAAGGTTTTGGTTTTGAGGAAGTTGCTAACCTTCATAGATACTTGGGCGTGCCTCTGCTTCATAACAGAGTTACAAGGGATACATATAGTTTTTTGTTAGAAAGAATGAAGAAGAATCGCTTAGGTTTGGTGGCAAGTTCGTTATCTTTAGTTGGTCGTATATGCTGGCGAAGTCAGTTTTTCAGGCCATTCCAACATATGTGATGCTAGCCACTTGGTTACCCAAAGGCATTTGTAACGAGATGGAGGAAATCATCTGATGATTTGTGTGTGGAGCTTCCTCTAATTCCAAATCGCTTGCTTTGGTTAAATGGGAAACAATGAAGAGTCTGATTGATGCTAGGGGCTTGGGTTTTAAAGATATCGAGCGACAGAATAAGGCACTTCTCATGAAGATTGGGTTTGCTTTAATTTGTAATGAAGATAAGTTATGAGTGTGGGTGCTCAAAGTGAAGTATGGCTGGTCCACTAATATCTCAAACTATATTAAAAGAGCGTCGGTGTCCCGACTATGGAATGGGTTATCACAAGTTTAGGAAGATTTGCGCCATAATATTTGTTGGAACGTCCGAGATGGTTGGAGAATTGAGTTTTGGTCAGATTCTTGGCTTGCAAATGGTGACCCAATTATCGAGAGTTGTAATTTACATGTTCAACCATCAGCTACTTCGGTTGCTACCATGATTTCGCCTCAAGGGCAATGGGATTGGGAAAAACTCTCTCAGCTTGTGCCTAATGTTGTGTTTAATAAAATTGCTGCATCTCACCACCCTCGAGTAGCGTTGGGAAGTGATCGACCTTGTTGGCGTTAGGTGGAAGATAGACGGTTTTCAACTAAATCAACGTATCATGCTCTTGACACAAATTCGACACCCTTAGTGGTTGGTAATTGGAGATTGATTTGGAATTTGGAGTTGCCACAACGTATTCGAGTTTTTCTTTGGCTTGCTATGCATAACTGACTCTTGACAAATGTAGAGAGGTGTCACCGACATATAACCACGTTCAGGCTGTGTTCCCTTTGCCATTCGTGTAATGAGTCCCTGGATCATGTGCTTAGGGGTTGTTATGAGGCACAACGGCTATGGAGATCCCTTATCCGTCCTCATAAACTCATATAGTTCTGCAATTTAGCATTTGAGCAATAACAAGGATTGGAGAACATTGTTCGCCGTGGTATGCTGGATGTTGTGGAAGCATCGTTGTAAAAGGGTTTTTGATCCTGCCAATGTGGAGAAGGGAGATTTATTGCTGCATTGTCTGCGTTTACGAGAAGAAATAGTGGCGACACCTTTTGTCATGGCTGCCATTTCACGAACCACGTTGGCTGGTACGGAGTGGAGAGCTCTACCTCTCGATTGGGTGAAGGTCAATGTGGATGGAACTGTTGGAGGAGGTCAAAACATGGTAGCCATTGGGGGAGTGGTTCGGAATTATGATGGGGATTGGTTAGTTGGCTTCGCCCGGAGTGTTGGGATTTGCTCGGTACTCATGTCGGAATTATGGGCGTTATCGGATGGGCTAATGCATGCGTTGGACAGTGCTGCGCTCATTGAGGGTATCCGGGAGCTGTTTGGTCAAACTTATGAGGTACGTATCCAACGTGTTAATAGGCAGACGAACATGGTCGCTGATCGACTGGCTGCGTCGGTTCGAGGGTCACCAATTTGTGAGTTTATTTTTAGGGAGCCTCTAGGGTTTATTGTGGAACATTTCCATACTGATTTGGAACATAGTGCTTTGTAGTTTTTTGGTTTGGTTTGTTATGTTTTGGAGAGCTTTGCTCGTTTGTTTCTTTAAGTGTTACATGTGCACTCTTTTCCCTCTATTTAGGGTTAGAGAGGTTTTTTAACGAGGCACATAGTTACATCATCTTTTCAATAAAAAAAATACATAACTTTCATGTAGTATAAGAACTAATTGGCGAATTTGGCATAAAATATAGGGTAAACTACTCCAGTAACCACCGAACTATGCAACTCGTCAATCAGACCATCAAACTTATTAAATTGACCTATTTTGACCACTGTCATTAAAAAAACTAACAAATGGGTGACATGGCGATTAAGGAAAATTTATAAAATTACACATTTAGTCCATGTTATTTACTTATTTTATCAATTTGGTCCTAATTTTAATTTAATTCAAAAAAATTTAATCAATCGATCGAATAACGACACATGGCATGTCTTTTTAATTTAACTTTCATGTAGTATAAGAACTAATTGGCGAATTTGGCATAAAATATAGGGTAAACTACTCCAGTAACCACCGAACTATGCAACTCGTCAATCAGACCATCAAACTTATTAAATTGACCTATTTTGACCACTGTTATTAAAAAACTAACAAATGGGTGACATGGCGATTAAGGAAAATTTATAAAATTACACATTTAGTCCCTGTTATTTACTTATTTTATCAATTTGGTCCTAATTTTAATTTAATTCAAAAAAATTTAGTCAATCGAATAACGACACATGGCATGTCTTTTTAATTTTAATTTATTTAGTTTAATAGATTTAATTTAATCAACCAAGTGTTAGTGAGAAACAAAGGAAAATAGTAAAAAGAAGAAAGTTATTAGGATTTGAACCCACGCTAATAGTTTGAAAAGCAAGCACCCAAACCACTAAACTATCGCTTCTTTCTTGTGAAAGCTTTGTAACAGTATTTATTTAACCCATACATTTTGAAAAAAATCAAAGAGAGTAAATATAGTGTGAGGGATTTCGAATCGGATTTTAATAAAAATAAATAAAAATGATTATTGATCGTTGGACCAGAGTGAATATTTGATTAAAAATAATGAAATATTATTTATTAATGAATATGTTATTAATAATAACGTTACTATCTTATACCGCAGTAAAATTTGGTTTCATTAATAAATCGAATGCTCTGATAATATTTTTCATTTGTAATATTATAATAATTTAATTATTAAAATTCATTGATATAAATCGGTTAAATGCGTTGTTGTGGTATATTTATATGCTATTATTATCAGTTTAATAAAGTAACTAATTTAAATTTATTAAATATAGTGTCATTAATAATAATATTTCATCATTTTTAATCAAATATTAACTTTGATTCAACGATCAAGCATCATTCTTATTTTTTTTTATTAAAACTGGATTCGAATCCCCTCACACTATGTTTACTCTATTTAATTTTCCCAAAGAGTATGACTTAAATAAGTTATGTAACAAAGCCTTCAGAAGAATGAAGTGATAGCCCAGTGGTCTGGGTGCTTGCTTTATAACCTATAGGCGTGGGTTTAAATCCCACCAAGCTCACTTACGTTCTTTTATTTAAATATGTAATTTTACAAATTTCTGTAAATTGCCACGTCACCTCTCCGTTATTTTTTTAATGGCGGTGGTCAAAATAGATCAATTTTTAATAAGTTTGGTGGTTTGATTGACGAGCTACATAGTTCAGTGGTCAAAATATGTATGCCAAAATAGTTTGGTAGTTATTGAAGTAGTTTACCCTAAAATAGAACACATGAATTTGAAGAAAAAATAGAGTTAGAAAGAATTTATCGATCGAGTGAGATGAGCTGTTAAATCTTTTAATTTCACGAATAAAGTTAAACAATTGCATGAATTTGAATCATGTCATTGCAAACGGAACATTAGGGGTGAATATTCGATCGAGACAAGTCAAATAATTTCAAGTTAGTTGAATTGATGAGTTCTATTTTATAACTCAAATTTTATTTGGATTTTTTAGGTTGAGTTGAATTTATAAAATTTGAATCGAGTTGTTCGAGTTTCTATTCAAATTTAATTATAAACATTTATAATGTCATGATACTAATTAGTTCCAATTTAATAGATTTTCTATAATCATATACAATACAAATATATTTCTTCATATCATATGTGATATATATAAGGAAGAATTCATGGACTTGACTCAAACATAAAAATTGATCCATTAATTATTAAAAAATTCGAATTTTTTGAGTTTTCATTTTATAACTCAAACTTTTATTTTAAATTTGTTCAAGTCAATCCAATTTATGAAATTATCAATCAAAACAATTCATATTTTTTTGCGTCAAATTAAGTCGAATAATTCAACTTTCGAGTCGAATTTTGTCCCAGATTAGTAAATTGAATACATGTCTATTTTTAGCAATTTTTCCTAAATTTTAAATCTCTGCACTTAAATCTTACCCTCTAAATTAAGACATTAAATTTTAAAATTAAAACGTTTGTGAGACCGTCAATGTATGAAATAATTAGCCCGGTAAAAATATAATAAGATTGTCTTTCATTAGAAGAACCTGACAAAAAAAATTCTAAAAACAAAGATCAAATTTTCATTCAACAAAAAAGAAATTCCTTTTTCCAATTTCCAACTCCGTACATTCTCCAATGTAACCCAAAACGCTCCAAAATTTCTTCAGAGTTCACTCATTTTCTCGTTATTCCCCAATTCCCGCCATTTGAATCCTCGGAAAGGTACCATATTTCCTCACTCGATCCAGCTTTTCCATTAATTTTTTTTTGGCTTGAAGAATGATTAATTTACCATCTAAATCTACCCAGATTTGATGGCTCATGATTTAACCTTTAAAATGCTGATCTTGACTCATATTTTTGTTGAAGTGTTAGTATGAATCTGTTTGCGTTTTGATGAATTGGGATAGATCTGGTTTCTGTTTTCTGGGATTTGAATTTGGATTTTCTTTCCTTTTTGATATTATTTTTTAATTTCTTTTAGGTCTACACGTTGATTCCTTCATTGGGTTTTTGTTCTTTTTCTGAGTTGTAATCTGAATTTAGTTCTTTTTAATCTTCAGTTTCGTAGCTACTTTGGTTCAAATTTTCCTTGTCCTTTGCTGCTTAATTCCAAAGGATAATATAGGAGGAGTGTAGTTAATTGCTCAATTTAACTCTGCGCAGTTTATTTATTTGTATTGTACTTTAGAACTCGTTATGGTTGTTGCAATCCAAGTGAAGTTCCTACTAATACGCTACTGGTAATTGACGATTATCAAAGGGCTTAACTATTATCTTCATTCTAGTTTATATTTGAATTCATTTGATTTGACATCCTTTTGTTGATTGCAGCAGATAATATGATTTTGCCGGAGTTTAGCATCGTGTTTGAGTAGTTTCCGGCTTTTTCATTGAGAAATAATTTTCATTTTTACTAAGAATCTTGGTTGAATATGGGGGATCTGATTACACAGTCTCGATACAATGGATTTAATGGAGAAGTTGTCAAGCCCTCTAAAGGTGCTTTTGCATGTATGATTAATTCTGAAATTGGAGCTGTTCTGGCTGTCATGAGGAGAAATGTCCGTTGGGGAGTCCGCTATGATGTAGATGATGATCAGCTCGAGCACTCTCTCATCCATTCCTTGAAAGAATTGCGGAGACAAATTTTCTCATGGGGATATCAGTCGCAAAATGTTGACCCAGTTGTGTACCTTCAGCCGTTTTTGGATGTAATTAAATCCGATGAAACTGGTGCACCGATAACTGGTGTTGCCTTGTCTTCCATTTATAAAATCTTGACCCTTGATGTACTTGATTTGGATACTGTAAACATCGAAGAAGCTATGCATCTGATTGTTGATGCTGGGACTAGTTGCCGGTTCGAGGTAACCGATCCAGCTTCTGAAGAAGTGGTACTAATGAAGATACTTCAAGTTCTTTTAGCTTGCATGAAAAGTAAGGTAGCAACTAGGTTGAGTAATAAGCATGTATGCATGATAGCAACTACATGCTTTCGTATTGTTCATCAAGCAAGCTCCAAAGGTGAACTGTTGCAACGGATAGCTCGACATACAATGCATGAACTAATCAGGTGTATTTTCTCACATCTTCCTGAGATCAGCAGCAACACACATGAGATGGCTAAAGGAAGTTTGTTATCTACTTCGGGGGTGGTAATTTATAAGCCATTGTTTGGGTTCTTAGTTGAACAAAGTAACTCATTTGTTACCTCCTAATTTATGAAAATCATTTTTATTTTGCAGGTGGGTACGCAAAATGGGAATCTTGTGCTTGGAAGTAAACAGGTAGAAAATGGAAATGTCGCTGATACTTCTAGTCCTCCAATGGTAAAGTCTAGTTCTGAAACCGACACAATCAAGTCTAGTGAAAAGGACGGGAAGGAGGACATCCAACATGATGAAAAAGTGATGTCTGCACCTTTTGGGATCCCATGCATGGAGGAGATACTTCAATTTTTGTGTTCTATGTTAAATGTCATTGAAAATATAGGTATTGGCGCTAAATCGAATCCCGTAGCATATGACGAAGATGTTCCACTCTTCGCCCTGGGTTTAATTAATTCATCAATAGAATTGGGTGGACCATCCTTCAGCAAGCATCCCAAGTTATTGGCTATAATTCAGGATGACTTGTTTCGTAATCTGATGCAATTTGGCTTATCCATGAGCCCACTTATTCTTTCTACTGTATGTAGCATCGTTCTCAATCTATATTATCATTTGCGCTCGGAACTAAAAGTGCAGCTCGAAGCTTTCTTTTCATGTGTGCTTTTGAAGCTTGCACAAAGCAAGCACAGGTCTTCTTACCAACAGCAGGAGGTTGCTTTGGAAGCTTTGGTCGATCTTTGCAGGCAGCAGACATTTGTGGTTGAGATGTATGCTAATTATGATTGTGACATAACCTGCAGTAATGTTTTTGAAGACATTGTCAACCTGTTGTCGAAGAGTGCATTTCCTGTGAATGGACCTTTGTCTGCAATGCATATCCTTGCTCTGGATGATTTGGCATCTATGGTAAAGGGTATGGCTGAGAGAACCGGCAATGAATTGCCTATATCAAATGAGGCATCGACAGATCGTGAGGGATATGTGTGAGTTATCCGAGAGAAATTTTAGTGTTTGTAAATAATGTAGTAATTATCCTACTTAAAGTTTATCTCCCTAATAGATTAGATTCTATCCTTAGTAGGACTCCTTATTGTAGTTAGAGTCTATCAACTTAGTAGATTAGAACTAGAAGTTATCTTAAGAAGGTCTTCTTAATGTACTAAAAGACCTAGAGCCTATATAAGTGTGTATCGAGAGATGTAAATTATTTTTTTATTGAGCAATAGCAGAAAAATTCTGCATTCTGTTTTTTCCTTTTAAGCAGAAACTTCAATTCTGTTTTTCTGCATTCATCAACAATATGAAGCTTTCTGGACATCGAAATGTCAGAACTACAGTGATCCTAATTCTTGGATTCCTTTTGTCCGTAAGATGAAGCACATCAAGAGAAAGTTGGCAATTGGAGCTGACCATTTTAATCGAGATCCCAAGAAAGGTCTCGAATTTCTCCGAGGAATCCATCTGTTACCTGATAAGCTTGACCCAGAAAGTGTAGCATCATTCTTTAGGTACACAACTGGGTTAGATAAGAATCTTATCGGAGATTTTCTAGGAAATCATGATGAATTTTGTGTTCAGGTGCTCCATGAATTTGTTAAGACCTTCGTTTTTAGTGACATGAATCTCGATTCAGCATTACGGGTTTTATTGGGAACTTTCAGATTGCCTGGAGAATCACAGAAGATACAGAGAGTGCTTGAGGCATTTGCTGAAAGATATTACGAGCAATCACCACATATATTGTGTAATAAAGATGCTGCCCTCGTGTTGTCATATTCACTTATATTGCTTAACACAGATCAACACAATGTACAGGTTAAGAAAAAGATGACCGAAGAAGATTTTATCCGCAACAATCGACTCATCAATGGTGGAAAAGATCTTCCTCAAGAGTACTTGTCTGAGCTTTACCATTCTATCTGTGAGAACGAAATTCAGATGATCCCTGATCAAGGTGCTGATTTCTCAGTGATGACGTCAAGCCGCTGGATTAATGTGGTTCACAAATCCAAAGAAAGCACCCCTTTCATTGCCTGTGATTCTAGAGCACTCCTTGACCATGATATGTTTTCTATCTTGTCTGGTCCCACGATTGCTGCTATATCTGTGGTTTTCGATCAAGTGGAACAGAAAGATGTTTTACAAATGTGCATCGAGGGATTCTTGGCTGTTGCCAAAATTTCAGCGCACTATCACTTTGGTGTTGTATTGGATGATTTGGTTGTGTCTCTTTGTAAATTTACAAACCTCTCAACTCCATTGTCCATTGAAGAGGCCATTGTTTCCTTCGGAGATGACGCCAGAGCGAGGATGGCAACCGCAACAGTTTTCACCATAGCAAATAGCTATGGTGATTGTATCCGCAGTGGCTGGAAAAACATATTGGATTGTGTCTTAAGCTTGCACAAGCTTGACCTTCTGCCTGCCCGTCTAGCTAGTGACGCAGCTAATGAAATTGAGTCCTCGGCTGACCACGAGCGGGGTAAGCCTGCTACAAGTTCTTTACAAAGATTGCAAACAGCACCTGCGGCCATTCCCCAGAAATCTTCAAGCCTGATTGGACGGTTCAGTCAATTCCTATCCTTTGATATGGAAGAGCCCAGGTTGTACCCAACTGAGGAAGAGCTTGCTGCTCAACAACGTCTTCGTGAGATAGTACAGGAATGCCACATTGATAATATATTCATGGAGAGTAAGTTTCTCCAAGCAGAGTCCTTATTGCAACTTGTCGATGCCATCATCTTGGCTGCAGGTCGATTCAGCAAGGGAACCAGGGTTATGGAAGATGAAGACAGTGCAGTGTTCTGCCTGAATTTGCTGATCACTATGACACTAAATAACCGGGATAGAATTTTGATAATCTGGCAAAAGGTTTACAAGCACATATCAGATATTGTCCAGCAGAAGGCAGTACCATGCATTCTAGTTGAAAAAGCCATGCTTGGGCTCCTTAAGGTATGCCAGTGCTTGCTTCCTTACAAGGAAAATATAACTGATGAGCTTCTAAAGTCCATGCAACTGATATTGAAACTTGATGCTCGGGTTGCTGACACGTATTGTGAACCTATCACGCAAGAAGTCGTGCATCTCGTGAAAGCAAATGCAACTCACATCAGATCCCATTTGGGTTGGCGCACGATCATCTCCTTGTTATTTATCACCGCTCGACATCCAGAAGCATCTGGGTTTGGATTCGAGGCACTAGCATTCATCATGTCTGAGGGGGCACATCTTTTGCCGTGTAATTATGTTCTTTGTGTGGATGCAGCGAGGGAGTTTGCTGAGTCTCGGGTCGGAGAGGTCGAGAGGTCCATTTCTGCCCTAGACATGATGGCAGGTTCGGTTGTTTGTCTAGTAAGATGGTCTTATGGGACCCAGAATGCTGCAGAGGGGGAGGCTGCTATGAAAGTAACTCAGGAAATTGGAGAGATGTGGCTGAGGTTGGTGCGAGGATTGAGGGCAGTATGTTTGGACCAGAGGGAAGAGGTGAGGAACCATGCCATTTTAATGTTACAGAGTGCCCTAGGCGTAGACGAAATTCAGATTCCAAATGCTTTGTGGTTCCAGTGTTTCGATAATGTGATTTTTACATTAATGGATGATTTGCTAGAAATTGCACAGGGGAGCTCCTCAAAAGAATACTGGAAAATGGAGGGTACACTTGTTTTAGCCACAAAATTACTGTCGAAAGCTTTCTTACAGTCACTGCAGGATCTATCACAGCAACCATCCTTCTGCAAATTATGGCTCGGGGTTCTCAATCGTATGGAGAGATGCATGAATGTCAAGTTCCGAGGAAAACGTAGTGAAAAAATGCACGAATTAGTCCCTGAGCTTCTCAAGAACACCCTACTGGTGATGAAGAGTATAGGTGTGCTCATGCTGAGTGATGATCTTGGTGGAGAGAGCTTTTGGCAATTGACGTGGCTGCATGTGAAGAACATCGCCCCATCTTTGCAATCCGAAGTGTTCTTGGAACAAGAACTGGAGCAGGTACGAGCAAAACACCAAAAGGCAACCGTAGTTCCTCCGACGGATGAGGTGGTGCTCATTCCAACAAATGAAACGACAGTTTGAAGATGCAATCAGAAAATCACAGACCATCAATCTGTTTTAAGATGTAAAATGGCATTTGTGCATGTTCAGCGTTGCAAAATCTCAGAAAGTCCAGAATTGAAGCCATGGAAATGGGAAGCTTGGTAGTTTAGTTGTAGTCGAACATGGAATCAGAGGTCCGAGCAGTCCAATACCCTGTCTGATTTTTTATTCCTTGATTCAAGTGTTTGCAGGTAGAGTGCCATTTGTTCAACAATCAAAGGGATCCGAGTAAAAACCCTCCATAATTTTTGTTTAGGCACATATAATCTCTTTACCAATTTTCTTTGTATACCATACTTATTACCCATGATGATGATGATGATGATGATGATGATGATGATGATGATGATGATAATAGTAATAGTAAATTTTGTACCAAAATGTTTTGATTAGTTTTTATTATTTTACATTCTAAGATGCAAACAGTACTCATGAAAACTGAGATCAACCAGAGGATCATACTCATGAAAACTGAGATTGAGCAGGAAGTTGATGTTGGCAGAATTGATATCAGAGTTTGAGAGCATTAACTGTGGCAGAATCATGGATGTGTAGTGCAGTGCCTGATCTAAAAATTTAAGAATGGAGTTTCAAAATAATATTTTTTTTAAATGGCTATGCAATTTTTTTTTTACCTTTAAACATTGAATTAAAAGAAATCACACTAATTTAAGCTTATTTTCAAAAAAAATAGAATACAATTGCTCCCTTAGAGGTTGCATACATCCGCTGTTGTGGATGATGGAGATAGTAAAGAGGGTTAGAGTAGAAGATGGAAGATAAAGACAACTGCGTGATATGTTTGTGTAAAATTTAGAATTTAATGGTTTAGATTATGCTATTTAGAACTAAAATTTAAAATGTATAATTTAAATACGAAGGACTATACGCAGCCTACGTAATCAAATATAATAATTTCTTTTCCCTCGAAACCCACGATTTTATAAGCAAATCGCAGAGATATACCTTATTCTTGAAATGTTATAAATATTGTTATTCATGTCTTTGAACAACTG